>OX031046.1:11210000-11810000 GCA_943735995.1 Sesia bembeciformis
TTCTTCGTTTGTATATGAAACATAATTTGGGTGAACATACTTATGGTAATGTGTAATACTTCACATTACCTCATATTATTATTTATTTCTAATTATTATTTTCTGTTTCTATCCTCACGTATTGCAGCAATATGATTATTTGCGTCTGTATATCTTTTTTTTTATGGACGAAGGCGGCAGACATCCGTGACTCATGCCAACATTAGTCTAAAATGACAAACGTTGGCACGCCCCCGGATGCGCTGGCTACCTTTGGAGATATAGGAATGGATTTGGAGAAAGGGTTGGGAAAATGGGAATGGGCTCTGACACATCTCACTCACTACCGAAACACGTACGTACATTAGGGAAACAACAAAGTGGGAAATGCAGTATATTTCAAGGTAGTCTTCTGTGAGAGTAACGTGGCCAGTCGAGTGCGCTCAGCGGCTATTGGATTGCACCGTGCAGTTTCCCCCTCATATAATTATGTATATAGGTGCTGGCCTTAATTCAATCTATGTGAACATTTTATTTAGAGTACTTACTTTACTTTTATTACTTACGACACTACAACCCTTTGTGGCCTCTCCACAATCTTCCTCCACTTGGTTCTATCTTTGACCTCTCTCTTCCTCCAGGATGTTACTCTTCCCATGCTCCTCACATCTTCCTCTCAATCTATCTCTTTCGCTGTTTGCTTAGTCTCCATTGTTGTGGGATCCAATGTTGACATTATTTATGGCGTCTTTCTCATTATTGAAATTAACGTAATTTAAGTTTATTATTATTTGCTTTTAGTGTTTGTGTATATATTATGTTTATTGTAACACTTACCATCACGTGAGACCGCTTGCTCGTCCCCCCACTAGTCTATAATAAAAAAAAAAAAAAAAAAAAATTGTAGGGATGGAATCCTACACAGTGAATGTTAAATGTTATGTCATGTTAGAATGCAAAATATGTTGCTTTCCAAGGATCCAGTGTTATGTTGAAGAGCGTGGATGTTCAGTAAAATCGGCCATAATGAGTGCTGGTACGACACAGGTTTGTTTTCTACATAAAGTTTGAAATACAAATTGCTGACGTTGCAAATCAATACGCAGCGACAAACTTAGGCTTAGTGCATATTCTTATTTAGGCTATGAACACATGTAAGGTGTACTCGTACATTATTCTCATGTATCTATGTACACAGACAATGTATGTTATATGTAATAACATATTTTGTATGTTTTAAGTACCGTATCATTTAAGTCTTTCTCACCACCCCAAAGGTCAGCTGGTGGATAATGCCTTATGGCATTAATCTCGCCTTATGGTATGATATGCAATAAAGTATGTAATAAATTAATTATGTATATCATCACGTGGGTTCAAAAACTCGCGAACCCAGCAATTACGTGTGTCACCAAGGATGTAACGAGCATTTCTATGCAACTCCTGACATTCGTCCCACATGAATTCTTTACATTGACCTTGATACAACTGGTTGTTTTGATCTCGTATTCTTAGACAATGAGTGCATTGTCTCGATTCCTCGCGTGAGTTTCAAGTGAGTTTGCGGTGTTGTTTCGACTATCGATTGTTATAGTTTAGTACAATCGTGCAATAAACTATTTTTGGTTCCGCGATTGTTGGCGCATTGTTTATGATATCATTACGTATGTCTGTAACAATATAAACTTGGTCTTGTACTTTCCAATATTTTAAACTCTAATAATTTAACGAACTAACGATTCTTGGTAGATTTATTTATAAGTATTTCATTTGTGGACAATTGGATGATGCAATTTAAAACAAAATAATTCATTTTAAGTAGAGTAATTAAACCTAGAATTTAAAACAGACTTAAAAAATATCTATTGTCGTATAAAACTTTTTTCGTCCACTCCTACTCCTCTACTCACGCACATTGTTTGTGCAGGAATATATAGCCTTAAAACATCAATCTGTCAAATGTCGGCGGTCGTAATTCCTCAGGGGTTGTGGTAGCGGTTCTGATATTCCTTAGTCGCTTTTTACAATACCCACAGCTGGAGTGGTGCTATTCTAAGTTCTATTTTCCTCTGGTACAAGGTACGCCCAAAATTAAGAACCAACCAATCTATAGGTATCCGATTCAGATCACATCATCAAGATCATATTTTTTTTAAATAATTATAAATAATCAATAACAATTCAGATAATTTTTTTATAGTAAGAAAGTCGCAGACGAGCATACAGTCCACCTGATGGTGGATACTGTCGTCCATAGACATCCGCGATACATGCCAAAATCAGTCCAGAATAACAACCATCGGCAAAAAGGGTTGGAAAAATGAGGAGGGATAGGATGAGATGGGAATGAACTCTGGGCATATCTTACTACCGAAACACGTACATTGGAGAATAGGGTACTGTCTGTGAGAAGGGGGTAACGTGTCCAATAGCGACCAGCGGCTGTTGGATTGCAATGTACACCCTCTCCCTCGCAAATTAATTTAAATAAATTAATGCGGTCTATAACATTTTTCTCCCCGAATATACTCAATCCACGTCAAACGGAAGCTGCCAAGGTCTAGTGCCCGCTAATAACGTCTGTCCATCTTCATAAAGATCGATCTTGGAAACGCGGATGCAGACTCCACTTACCGTTTGGCCCATATTTGTGAATTGCACCTGGAAATCGTAAACCATTAGCGTAACCGGCGGCCTTTATCATCAACTGCTGGACATGGCCCTTGGACACGTGACAACGTGCATGAGGATTGCATGGCCTTAAAACGACACGCTAGCTAAGCGGGTAGGCGAGTCCACTCTTTTAGACTTGTTACCCTTTAGTCGCTTTTTACGACAACCGCGAGAAGAGATAGATTGATGCTATTCTAAAAGAGTGGTCAAACAGTCGTTTAATTATTCTTCCCTTTTTGGGGCAAAGACTACACAGCGACGTGTGTTAATAAAAGTCAGATTTCAATAGTTTTACACACAATAGTTTTACATACTGCATTTAAACATACAAATACTTAACTGGAGTAGTTCTTTGTGACGTCATCGATCTAGCACTTGCTATATTTGCACAAGTGATGAACCTCTGACTAACAAGGTCTTTGCCTTCTGTAAGAATGTGTTTTTGTATTGTTTACTTAATATATAGCCGGACAAAGTCTAAGTAAACGGCGGAAAGAACGTGACAGTCTTAATACTGTTAAACTGTTAACTGTTAAACTTCTTACTGTTAAAGTGATGGCGACCCTCCCCGGGGGTCGCGACGATGAGGTTGAGAGATGACGCGCTAGAAGAAGTATAATCGCAGAATACTGTTTCGAAGGCTTGCATCTGTTCTTAGGAATGTAGAAGCAAATAGTCCGATAAAGGAGAAAACTCAAAAGAGTATTGTTAAAAGTTCTTTAGTTCGATCTTTGCGCCCTTTTGGGACCCGTTGGCTTCCAAACGGACCACCTCTCATCCTAAACGAAATTCTGATTCTGATTATAGTATAAGCTAAAATAATAATAACGGGACATAAAAATACATAAATTAAAAAAAAAAACAATTGTTAAATACCAGGAAAAAGATCTAAATATCTGTCAATCTTCGTGGTTGTGAAGATTGTAAGACATTTAGCATCTAAAAAACTGGTATAAACGGTTAAACAAAATCATTTTGTGTTTGTCAAACGGTCAAACACCGTGGCCTTTGTCATAGATTATTTTATATTAATAGAGTTGACATAGTGTCATAGGGTAATTAACTGTCATAGGTACATTTTTTAATAGAAACTAAGCGGCAAACTAGGAATGGATTTGGAGAAAGGGTTGGGAAAAGGATAAAGGATAGGATAAGATGGGATGGGAATGGACGTACTAACGAAACACATTCATACATTGAGAGAATGGGATAAAGTGGGAAATTCAGCACATATTCCGGTAGTCGTCTGTGAGTGTGGGATAACTTGGCCAATCGAGTGCGCCTAGCGGCTGTGGGATTCCAGTATGCACCCTCCCCCTCCCAAATGATATTCTATCCAATAACATACTATAATTTTTCATCACTCGGATATAGAAGGGGATATAATTAAGATATACATTAGACTATACTTTTTCAGCGCGGCAATTACTATGTGGAATATGAAATGGCGTGTTATTTCCAACCCCATTGTACACTCTGTTCCGTTCGGGTAGATAAATAAATGTAACGGGTGTTATGGAATTGAACGGGATGGGATGCAATGAGATGTGATGGAAATTGAATGACGTGGGACGAGACGTAAGAGTTTAATAAACTAACAACATATACTCTAAAATTCACACGAACAAAATCGCGGGTACAAGCTTGTATATGTGTAAACAAACAAACTTAGAGACATTTTTATAAAGTTATTGAACATAAAATTTACATTTTTAACAATCCACCTTCTCCTACTCACCTTCACGAGCAATTTCCCTTCCTCTTTCTCAGAACGAAACTAGTTAGAGCTAACACTCTTTCTGTCTTGAAGACAACTCCTCAAGTCTCGAATAAAACAACAGTATTTAAGCGTATGTATGTATGTGTGTGTGTAAGTATGTATATGTATAATAATATATTATTAGTATAAAAGTAGTGTTTATAGAAGATTATTGAGGTCCGCACATGTCTGCCCATTTCAGCGCTCACCAATCGCTCACCCAGGTTTGCTGGTAGCAATCTCCTAAGGGGATAAGCACGCCTTTTGTATGTATTTCTTTTGGCACTTTTTTATTATTTGTGTGTACAATAAAGTATAATGCAATTCTTCGCATTGCCAGATACAAACGTTTGTCGTGTCTGCTCTTCAACTTAATCTATGTCCGGTCCAATCCAGTACCGTTAGCAAACAAGCGGCGAACTAATCTGTTGACCATACATTTCGCCATTTTTACCTCATCATCAATGTTTTCAATCAATACTCTCTCCGTCCTCGTATTATCAACCGTTTTTGACATACATTTTGTTATTTGCCTAATTATCGTGTGTCATAGACAACGCTTGATGTACAGAGTGTTTACGAACCTTTCTCGAAGACTTTTTGGTGGGAACTCGAGAAGTTTAATTGAGTTTTTGTTTAATTATTGTGAAAATTGTGTGCTGGGCGTTTTGCGGTTTAATATTGATAGTTTATTAAACTTCAAAGTGTTTTCCGTGCGTGGTGTTTGTGATAATCAAATAAAAGCATTCGACTGCGTTTCTCGTGTGCTCCCACCAAGAAGTCCTCTTCTGTGCTCTTTAAACCTACTTCGACGGGACTGGACATTGACACGTTTTGGACTTTAAAATTGTTTATTGCGAAGTAAACTTGACATTGGCAGAATGTGCTAATTGCACCATTGCCATATATAAAAATAAAAGCTGCAAAATGGCCATAAATTGCGCTATATCAAATCAATGTGGATACTAAAAGCCTTTTGATTTTGGTAAGTATCAAATATGGAGTAATATTAATGAGGTTATTGGAAAAAAATGTCATCAATCATTTAATCCAAAGAAGCGCTAGACATCGCGGTTTGCTAAAAGTTATGACTCATTCTCCAAGTTCTATTTTCTAAGAAACTTTAAAATTAATAAAGACGCCTATAGATCACTGAATTCAAACAAAATCTATTCAGAGAACAATCTTAATTGTTTGAGTAAATCAAGACGGTATAATTAGATTTGAGTCCAATTAGCATCATGCATCGATATTTCTTGCTAAAATTGTTAATTTTGTACAATCCTTAAGACCTGCAGAAGATAAAATTTTCAATGGATTGATAAGATAAGGGCCATAAGGGCCCACATAAGATTCATGAAAAGGCAATTTAAAACTTGTTGGGGGGGATATTCAGCGTACAGCTGATGGGTCTACCAAGAATTTGGATGAAATAAAATGAAATGCTTTTGGTCGGAAGTTTCATTCATGTGCTAGCCCCTGATGTTATATTCGTACAAAAACGTGGTACAGCGCCATCTATCCCGCCTTTATGGAACTAAACTAATTAGAGCCAACAATTGGACAGGCCGTGTGGTTCATGTGGCTATAGTAACACCAACTCTCTTCCCGTATGTGTCGTAAAAGGTGACTAAGGGATAACAAAGCGGCTACCACGAGCCCTGAGCAACTACACCACCTCTAAAAGAGTGGGCTCCCTAACCGGCGGCAGCGTCCCGTTTTAAAGCCATACATTGGTGCATGAGGAGATTTTTTTGGTCTCCATTTAGATTATTCCAATCTAAATGGAGATGAAGATGGACCCAGTGATGTGGCCGACGCAGTTCTCGATAAGACCAAAGAGTCTTAAACTTAAACTTATCATATTTTACCAAAAAGGACTGTCAGATAAATTCAGCGCAAGATTACGATTTATTATAAAACTAGTAATGCTGACGACTTGGTCCGTTGACGTTAGACTAAATGTAATTAGCTTGATTCCCGTGGGACTTTTTAATAATTGATCTGGATAAAAAGTATCCTAGTTAACCCGGCACATGAGCTATAACTATATATAGTTTTATTGAAATTAGTCCAGTGGTTTTTGAGTGACAGACAGACAACAATTTCAAAAATCTCTGTCTTATTTGTTTACATGATTTTTTCAAGAAATATTTCATGTACAGATAGCTTTTTTATGATTTTATCATAATGCATATACAAGTTTCATTAAAATCCGTCAAATGGTTTATGCGTGATGCGCGTTCAGACAAACAGACAGACAGACAGATAAAAATTCCAAAAGATGTATAGACACAGTTTTTTTTTACGATTTTACTATATGTATTGATAAGTTTCATTAAAATCCGTCCAGTGGGCGTTGCGTGATGTGCGTTCTGACAGACAGACATGCATATACACAGACAGACAGGCGGAGAGACAAGACATAGACTAAAATTTCAAAAATCGTTGTTTTGGGCTCAGTATCATCTACCTATCACGATTTTTTTCAAAAATATTTCATGTACAGACACAGATTTTCACAATTCTATTATATGTATAGATGTTTTGGGATCATTGCCTTAAATCTTAAGCTAACGGTACAATGGGATATATAACTCACAATCTTAATACATACAACATTATAATATCTCTTATCATTCAGAGAATAAATGTCATGATCCGTCGCATGCAGTGTAAATCGAGATGTATGTATTTGTATGTAGTTCGTATGACTTCACTTATTTGTCAAGTCCATTGAAAGTTTTTGCGGTGTTGTTACTCAAGACTATTAACCGGAGGTGAGTAACATGTGTGGGTGGGAGTCATTATTAATTCGTTGTAGACGTAATTCTTTATAGAAAGGTGGCAGATATACAGACAGTCAGCCGGCTCATCCGTCTATTCCGTTTCTATCCCATCCCATCCATGGCAATGGAAGGTATGATAAAAAAATGAGGGAAACTCCTAACAGTAACAAAAACATTTTCTTTATTTCAATTTTTTTAATCATATTTTAAAGTCCGCTCGCGATTACGCTTGGTCTTTATAGTTTACGGTATACGGTTTAAATAGTTTAAGATAGTTAAGAAATGCGTTTAAAATGTAACTAATAAAATAATTGTAGCTAAAGTTTTAAAAACTATAACACAATTGCTATATACGTCTAAGATACATAATCGAAAAATTAATCACGGATGCCTAATTGCTATACTGGTATGTTATTGTGAAGCCATTAGCAGCAATAAGTGACAAATTAATGGGTTTTCCGTGAATTTGAGCTGATTGATAATTAATTGTCTATGGGAGAACTCTGGGAATACACTGGAATAATAAAATGAAACACAGTGGACCAGTGTTAGGCAAAGGTAGATAGCGCATCCGCAGGCGTACCAACTTTTGTCATTTTAGACGGAAGTTTGTATGTATCTTGTATGTCTTCACTTACCACCAGGAGGACTGTATGCTCATCTGCCGCCTTACAAATCTATACTAATAATATAATAAAGAGTGCGAATTTTGTGAGTTTGTGTGTATATGGAAGGTAAACTCTGAAACCACTGCACCTATTTGAAAAATTCTTTCACCATTTGAAAGGTAACATTATTCCAGATGGACATAGGCTATATATTATGTGCATAAAAATGCGTTGCATGCCCGGAAATTAACACATATATGTTTATTAAATAAATAAAACACATGTAGCCCGGTTAGTAAATAATAAAATAAGTGGTTCTTAAACGGATGGTCCGCGGACCAGCAGTCGTCCGTCAATACTCTAGGAGAAGTTATTTAGTTATATCAAGAAAAATATAATTAAATTGCATGTTTGAAATTCATTACCGAATTACCTTTTTTCCATAAAGATAAAAAAAATGGCAAGACAAAAATGCAAACTCAAAAATATAATTGATGTAATTTTGCTGAAGGATATTTTTGAGTTTTATCCTGTATCTGTATTTGTACAAGGCTTGTGTAGGTACACAGGTGTACGCAGAACACGCGCGGTGTTTTACAAATGTCAGTAATTTGAAGTACAGGGTCACTGTGCACATTGTTCTCGACAGTCGTCTCCCGTCGTTTGCGCACCTCATGGGATGCATACTATCAATTAATAATTATAAACACTCTTTATTGCATACAAATAGTTATTACATGTGCACAAATGACATAATTACAATAGGCGACCTTATCGCTGAGGCGATCTCAAACAAACTTAGGATAGAGAAAAATAAAAGAGATGTAGGGCAGAATGACCGAAATTCACACAATGAATCATGTTTAATATATAATCGATAATAAATCTAATATAATAAATACTTATAAATATTAATAACATAATAAGATATTCATAAATTAATAAACATTGTGATCGTTTAATGAAATAGTATGGAAGACAATGGACGTTACTTATCGCACCTTCTGAAGATACGTTATACACCCCAAGACCAAGAACTTAAACACATGTATTTACCGGGCAGCAAAAAATACTAAATGGACAGCAAGCCATGATCAACAAAACGAAACTATTTTTCAGAATTAAACTGATAATTTTAAATTACAAAGAATGTCATTATCTAATCGACGGAGTTCCACTTATAATTGGGCCGTTCTAATAGGTCGGATATGACATATGACAAACCATATAATCCACCGATGTGAAGTATTAATTGTCATAGACGCAACGCTTCCAAGAAAACGACGCTTAAAATTGATCGAGTTATATTAGTATCGTGTGGTGGTACTTAAAGTACTTAGAGTAGTTACTTAGTCTGCCGCTTTCATTCCATAAAAAATGTACTAACTTTAAGATGTACCTTAGCAACAAGAACCAAGAGTGCGTTACAATTCCTTAAACCGGGTAATAAAGACAAAAACGAGAAGCCTTATCAACCTCACGTCCCGAAAAAAAGCGTCTCAACGAGAGATTTAGCCAAAAAAAAAACTGGCCGAAGTGTTGTTTACACCGAATTCGTGCTAAAAATAATGATGATCGCAACCTGCATCATGACGTAATGACCGTGAACTCGGAGTGACACCTCATTTAACATTCTTTATGGGAAATATCACTTTGTAGGAAAGTGGTTTTACCTTGTACAAAGAAGTAGGAGCTTGCTGCGGAACTGTACTATTGAGGTCAAAACCACAGGGGCGTCTTTCTTAGCAGTGGATGCTTACAGTAAATTGCACTAAACACCCCTTGATGCGCGGGTTTACGGGCATGAAGAGGGTGCAGCTTAATTTTGACACCGGATTCGAGTTCAGCAACCCAAAAATCTGCTAGAACTTACTTTCAAGTCAATTTATCGCATATAAAAAAGGAGAGAAAATGCAGATAGTTTTGAGGGGGTGATTTACCCCTTCCCACTCTTGAATCGAAACAAATATCGTTCCTTTGTCTATGATACAAAACCTTTTCCCCATAAAAAACAAGTTGTCACCTCGTCGTGGTCACCTAGTCGTATTTTGACGGCTTTTTGGCGATTGATTGCAGTACTAATAAATAATACAGCATTTAGAACTCAATTTCCGTATAGACTTGTGCTCTGTAACTTTAATTTTGATTTGATGTTATTAAGCAACAATTCATCTCCACCATTGTACTTGGCCATAGTCTACTTATAGTCCAGTCTACCCTATGTTTCTTGGAAACTTGGTGTTAATTAGCGTAAAAGTGGCTCAAATGGGCCACCGAGAATTATCTTCCAATGAAATCTTGTATTTTAGTTGAAATACGTGCCTCAGATCCAATCTACATGTATACATGTTCGAAATATACTCGGCTTTTGACGACCTATTGGCGCAGTTGGTGGTGACTCTATCTGCTGTGCAAAAGGTACCGGGTGCAATCCCCGGTGTTTAAACATTTATCTTTAAACAAAGGAATGTCCTTTGTTTAAAGATAAATGTTTGCTCCGATTTGGATAGGCGTTTGTCTATGACAGGAAATCCTAGTCTATGATGGCCCCATTGATGTGGCGTTATTTATTTATTTATTTTATCCGCGGTTTTATCTGTATAGATTTTTAGGGAGATTTTGTAGAAATCTACTTATTGCAGAGATCACGATTTTCTAATTTCGAATAGAATTCACTACATTTCGACTAAGGTACACCAGCTGAGTCGGAAACACCGATCAATTTCCGATATATTGTTATGGAATACAACGAAATTTGTGGGCGAACTGCAGACGCATTTCTTAGCGGATTGAAATGTAATTGAGCAGAAAAATAATTTCGGTTAAGTTCCATAAATTGGTTCAGTGCATTAATTTGAGAGTACATACTTATGTATCAAATTCAGCTGTTCAGCAGTTCCAATTCCTTACGGCATACACAATACTTACTTTATACCAATTTAATTTTTTCCCGCTCTCTCACACACACACACACACATTTACCTGAATCTTATGCTATACTTCATGTATAAATAATCCCATCGTTCATATTATCTATTTTGTATTGTATACATACATAGTAAAATCCGTTGTCGGCAATAAGCTTTATTTAAATGTATGACAAAATAAAGTTCATTTCTGTACATTTTTTGTTCATAAACAAAATGAAAATAATATAATGACGATCTAGTATATTTCAAAGAATCCCACAAAAACATTTTCAACGTTCACACATACAAACTTTTGTCCAATAATCTCATAAAACTATTTTTGTAAATACGTAAGAATTGTTTATCAAATGAACCTTTAGCTATCAACTTCAATCCAACCGGATTTTATTTGTACGTTGAACGAGCAAAAAGTGCTGCTTTGACATTCATATTAATGTACCTGTCTGTTGATGTTACTTATTCACCAAACCTGTCCTTGATACTTTATACTAACTTTATACCTTATCCAACATAGTTTTGTTTGGTGAGGAACGAAATAACTATTTTTTGTCTCACTCGTCTTCTAACAAAATGGACTTTCGTACTAACGAGCCAATCAAAATAATTCTCGGTTTCGGGCTAACGTAAAACTTTGCAAAATATTGTTTGACTTTCCAATTCCTACTGGCTATATAGGTAGAATAACGTTGAATTATAATTATGTAGTCCTACAAAAATAGTGTTAAATTAATTGCCAGTTTTCATTTTACATAAAGTAAGAGCATACAGTCCATCTGATGGTAAGTGGATACTGTAGCCCATGGACATCCGCGATACATGCCAACATCAGTCCAGAATAACAAACGCTGTCATGCCCCCGGACGCGCTGCCTACCTTTGTAGATTAAGAAATGAATTGGGAGAAAGGGTTGGGAAAATGGAGAGGGATAGGATGGGATGGGAATGGGTTCTGGCATATCTCACTCACTACCGAAACACGTACGTACATTGGGGAAATACGATAAAGTAGGATATGAAGTACATTTCAAGATAGTCTTCTGTGAGAGAGGGGTAACGTGGCCAGTCGAGTGCGCCCAGCGGATGTGGGAGTGCAACATGCACGTCCCCCTCTATCAAAGCTGAGGTATTTCCGTTACGCTACGACATGGTGCTCTTCAAAGGAGGTGTAAACAGAATTCCGCAAGGTCGGCGCGCACCCGCATGCCACGCGGCATTGCAGGTGTCCATGGGCGTTGGTGACCACTTACCATAATGTGGCCGGCTCATCTGCCATCTATTCTATAAAAAAAAAAAAATTTAAATCTCTCAATCAGTCACTAAAACTATTATACTCGTATCCAACTAAAAATGAATATGTAGGTTGTGATTTTTTTATTACAATACAAATATAAAATGCAATGCAACCAGTCCCTTTAGCATTCACCGCTGGACATGGGCCTCCTCATGCGCATTGTCTCGTGCATGATGGATGTATGACCTTAAAACTCCACGCTGGCGAAGCCGGTTAGCGAGTCCACTCTTTTAGATGTGGTGTCGTTCCTCAGAGCTCGTGGTAGCCGCTTAGTTATCCCTTACTCGGCTTCTACGACTTCTACGGGAAGAGATGGTGATTAATTTACACGTTACGTAAGTCGTATCTACTTACGCGTACTTACCAACAGAAGCGGGCGCGTTCAAGGTCAAAGAGCTAAACGAGCGAGAGTGGATCGTGTTATGCAAAGACATATTAACATATCCTACACTATATTTGTAGGACCTTATATTTTTTAGAAGCGTCTGACATAGCACAGACAATAAGGAAAAGAAAGTCTTTATAATTAACACAAAAGTCTGCTTTTCGGAAATAAAATGCCGAATGACAAAATATTAATGAAATTAAAAGAAACATACTATGTAGTAAGCTCAAATAACATATATTACACACGATTCTTACATATTGATAAAATGTATCCTTCATTGCAGGTAAACCGCGAGAATCGCGGGGAACCTCGTCCGAGAAACAACAGCCTTCAGTAAGAAGAGAACCTTTCACACATCTTTCTGAACAAGAGCTAATCGAAGAAGCTAACAAAGTCATAGCTCAAGCCGACAGCGTCACATGCACTGCTGATCATCCGCCAGAGAAATTTTTCTCACTCCCACACAGAAAAAAGCTAAAAGAAGACAGAACAGGAAGACGGAATAGCGACGACAGCGGCACACCTGAAGGTAAAGGGAAAACCTCCTTAGGAAGATCTACCAGCGATGTAGCCGGAAAAAAGAGAAAAGAACGAACCTCCCTTTCTACCCTCTTCAGAAGATCTCAGAGAAACAGTCCTGATGAACCTGTAGCTGTCTCCACTATTTCCACAAAACCTGTTAAAAGAAGCAAGAGTGACGTATCAGATTTAAAGTCTAATACAAGTCTGAATACACAACCCAAACCTATCCGCAAAAGATCTGGAAGTGAAACAGAAGAGTTCTTAAAGTCCTTGAGAAACAAAAAAGGTCAACTATCACCAATTATAGAAAGTTCACCGAGAGACGACTACTTCAAAACCACACCACCTCTAGAGGTATATTTAAAACAAAAGGAGAAGCTATCGAAAAAAGACAGCACGAAATCTGAAGACCAGAATTCTACAAGTGAAGGTAAGAAAGTAAATCCAGTAGAGAAACCTCCAAGGATTAAAACAGTTGAGAAACAAGAGCCGAAACCACCGAATAGAAGTAAACGAGGTAAATCTCTTGAAAAGGAAAAAGAAAAGTCGCCACCAATCACAGAAACTCCTAAACGAAAAACAGACGTCAAAAAGACTCTTTTGGTAGATGAAATTGACTCCAACAAATCTAAAGACATTAACACGTTTGAAGTTAAAGACAGAATTAAAGATAGCATAAGAAAGATTGAAGAAAACATTTATGGTAGCAAGGAAATGATACATAGTAGTCAGCAGCCGCCTGAAAAACCGCCGCTAACTAGAGGATACACTGTTGATCATATTGTAAGAATTCTGAAAGAAGATCAGAAATCTCCGCCACCTAAGAACCATTTGATCTCCCCTACGAATGGTATTAACGTTAACCAACCATTTTCTTATACTAAACCCAGTGTCAGCCCTGACCCCAACTTATTTGTGAGGAACACGAGCCCTGAAAGAATACCTTCACCTGTAAATAAAATGACAGATAAAGGAGCCGTTTATGCTCAAGTAGTTAAAGACCACGGGGACAACGGCTCTAGTAACCTCGGTAAACAAGCCATCCACAAAACTTACTTACCTCCTAAAGAAAGATATGGAAATTTCTCTGATGAAGACGAAGGTCTAGGCTATGAGGAAAGATATAAGTATTCCGGTAAACCTACGTATGATTATGATTATAAAAATAATGAGCAAGGAAACTACAATAATTTAGCAGGATATAAAATTACTGATTCTCCTATAAAGCCACAGTTCCGGGAATACAAACTTACGACATTCGATAACTTTGAACCAACTTATGCAAACGAGTATCCGGCAAAAGAAGACAAATCTCACGATTTAATTGATAGCTTTAGAGGGAGAGCTGATGGTATGGATACTAAACGAAAACCATTTGAAGCACAAAACCCTAAAATTAACTTAGATTTTAATGAGTTAAGTCACAGGCGGAAACTTTTAGAATCCCGATTAAATGCACGACGGGTTGATCGTGGAAGAAACACAGAGGAACCGATTTCAAGATATCTTGCTGAAACAGACCCAATTTACGAAGCCGAGAAACGTATGAAAGCTACAGAGAAATACGTAAATGAAACAGCTAGATACTACCACCATACTCTAGAAAAAGACGGCTTCACCGAAAGTAGCGTCACTGAAGATTATAGTAAATACGATTCTGATAATCACAAAGTAAAATACAATACAGAAACTAGGACTTTTCAGAGAGTTCCTAAAGATGAAGTGGACAGACGAGAATTCATTGATAATTTAGGACCAGAACGTAGATATAGAGACGATAGAAAAGAGTTCCCTCCAGAGCCTGAATACGAGCCTCCTAGTCTAGAATTCAATACGGGAAAGCCTGTTCTATCACCAGATGAATATAAAGAGAAGAAGTACAAAGTGAAGAAACAATTCACGTCTAGTCAAGATGTTCTTCAAACAAATCAGAAGTATAAAGTCAAGGACGACTGGTTTGGAAAGAGGAAGGGACATTACGCTTCAAACCCTGAAATAGCTCAAGAACGGGAAGAAGATTACGCGAATCTTCGCAATGAATCATACCACAATTCTTTACGTCGTGTGAAGAATAAGGATAAATATTATAACGGTATTCATCGTCACGATTCCGGCGATAGTCGCGATTATTATCGTGATGATCGATCTCCACGTCGTTTCGATATTGACAACCGATTAGTCGATTCTGGTATCGAGAATGACTTCCGTAAAGATTCTAATGGGGAAATCCATAGGACCCGACATAGGAGACATGAAAGTGAGGACGATGTTCGTAACACTTCCCTATTTTTAGCTAGTGAAAGACAACACACAGAAGACAATTATCCAAGTGAACAAATTTACGCTAATGGTGAATATTTAGCCAGATTTGAAGATTTCAGACACGATTATAAAAAGGATTATGTTCCTAGGGAGAGAAGTGGCGACAATGGATCTCACTTAGATCCCAAAGGTGACAGATTTGACAAAAGTCCAAGCAGACCCGATGATAAAGTCAGTGCGAAACCGCCGAAGGCTACAAAGAAACTTTCTGGACTCGAAAAGGTAAGATTTAAAGAAACGATTATAATTAAAAACATTCTCAACTTTCACTTATAACCGTTTATTACATTTCAATATCTTCGTTCCATGACTACTACTTATTTACCTAACTAGTCCAGCTTTGCCTAACAGTGCCACTAATACTAGAGGAAACAATTGAGGGTCAAAGGTTGATAATTGATAATTAGTTAATAACTTGACAATTTATGAACTGCGTTTTTATTGAGTTTTTTTTTTATTGATAGGATCGATCAAAAATTATGAAATCGGTGTGTCTTCAAATGCACTTTCCGTTGAAGATTTGGGAGCCTGCATTTGGAAAAAGGATTGGGTAGATTGTGAAGTAGGCAATATATTCCTAATTCAATTACATCCTTCATTCAATGGTATCTCTCTCTTTCTTTCTCTTTAGTTGTTCACCCAGAGCTGGCGATCGGCACCTCCTTTGGAAGCATCATCTTTTATGATATGAGATCATATCATATTCTAAACCATATTTTCGTTAACATTTACCATACCATGCTATTCCATCAGCCTATGTCTCTCCACTGCTGGATATAGACTTCTCCCAAAGCTTGCCACCACACATGAACTTTGGCTCTTCTCATCCAACCACCGGCGATTTTCTTCAAGTCGTCGGTTCACCTGGTCGGAAAAAAGGCGACATACGAGCATGCACTCCACCTGATGTTAAGTGGATACCGTCGTCCATAGATGTCTATAGATGTACATGCTAACATCAGTCCAGAATGAAAAACGTTCGCACGTCCCCGTATGCACTGCCTATCTTTACAGATTAAAGAATGGATTGAGCGAAGGGGTTGGGAAAATTGGGAGCGATAAGGATAGAATGGGATGGGAATGGGCTCTGGCATATTTCACTCACTACCGAAACACGTACGTACATTGGGGAAATACGATAAAGTAGGAAATGATGTACATTTCAAGATAGTCTATTGTGAGAGAGGGGTAACGTGGCCAGTCGATTGCGCCCAGAATCTGTGGAAATGCAGCGTGCAGTCTCCCGCTACAATCGGTTATCTGTCCTGCGGCAAATATGACCTGCTCACATTTGCTTATTCAATAAATAAACTTATAATTTTATTTGATTAGGTAAAGCAGCTGTTCTCTCGCGACTCTTCCAAGAAGAGCAAGAAAGAGAAAGAGGTAGTCCAGCCGAAGACTCGCACCCGGGTGCTCAAGAGCCCTGAACATCTTGCCAGAGACGACTCCGAATACAAAAGGTAACTTCGTCATAGAATAGAAAATTACTCCATTTTGTCACTCCAATAAAAATCGTTACAAACAAAACACATACAAATGAGATATGAATATGTGGATTAAATGAGTACAGTACGGTATTAAATGAGGCCGATATCGAATTGTCTTCTTATTAAAAGACCTTTTTATTTATATTTTTACTGACCTCCATTAAAATTACTTTGATAACTAAAAAAAATAACAATACTTCTGTTACTTTGGTGCAGATACACAGACCCAGAGCCAAGTGACATGGACGTGAAAAAGAAGGAGTATCCAAAGGAAGAGGAGAGAAGATACAGGAGCCCCAGGGAGGACGAGAAGTACAGGAGCTCTGATCCTCGGGACAGCAACCCGGAGAGAAGGTACAGACAGGATTATAACGGCAGGTGAGGTTCTGACGTTACATTGCATCAGGGATGGAAACAAACCAGTATTTTTTTTATTTATAAAACAAACAGTTCAATATATTTTAAACACGTGTTCCTATGTTTTAAATCAAGTTTTTATTTCACTGATTTTGTACATAGATTTTAAACATTTTTAAACTGTTAGGATATATTTTCGTCTAAGGTAATTTCCCTTTTATTGGGGATTTCCCGAATTGATTACAAAAAACTCAGCTGTTTGTCAATTAGAAGAATAACCTTATAACAAAATGAAGTGCCAAATTTATTCAGGTAAACCCCCAATTCAATGCAATGCAAGGTGCATTGAATAGAGTGAGAACAGAGATGCCCGCGGCCTGATATTTTCTTTATAACTTAATCGGTATTTCTTATTTGGCATATAGTAGAATTAAACATAAGATTGAGCAGTTTATGTAAGAAAGCGTTTTAATTTTTAATTCACCCAAAAAGAAACCTTCTATTAATATATTCAAGAGATTAATAAACACATATCTCTATTATAAAACACTTTAATTTCAAATACGTTTTATTTAGATTGTGTTTTAAACAGCGTTTAAAACACTGTTTCAAATATGCCAACTCTGCGTTACATTCAATGGCCCACATTAAGAGAGTATTAAATACTCTAGACTAATACTGTTATTAATTGTTCGCGTTTAGTGCCGACTTACCGTATAAAATGTCTACAAAACACAAAAAGTTTAAAAGTTAATTAAAGCAATACTTTAAAGGTGGTAGTCAAATTCGTAACTCGTCTAATTTCAGAATTCGTCTAATTTCGGAACTCGTCTAATTTCGCTACGCGTCTAATTTCGGAACTCGTCTAATTCGTCGGTCGTCTAATGACAAACATGCTATTAATACAGTCAATTGAAAAACCTTCTATTAAAAATAAAATGATTTACTAACCCTTAACAACATATATTATTATATGTTATCGAATCGTCATCTTGGTCGCAGCTAGGTCAGCTTGGTCGCAGAGTATTTATTAAAACTCAACTTGAGCAATTGAAAAAAAAAGTTATGTTCCGGCGACTGTAACGAAACTTTGTAATTAATAAAATGTGATAAAAAGGAATTAAAATAAGGTATTTATTTATATTTTTTAATGATTGAAGAACCTAACGATTGAAGTTTCTTGAGATTTTCACAATTTCCTCAGCACGCGAAGATTTCCTCAAAACTATTGTATTTATTAAATTAAAAGGGGTATTGGTGACTGTACAAACTTTAGACAAGACAACTGACGAATTAGACGAGCTACGAAATTAGACGCGTAGCGAAATTAGACGCGTTGCTAAATTAGACGAGTTCCAAAATTAGATGAATTCTGAAATTAGACGAGATACGAATGTGACTACCTAAACAATCATTTAAAAGCATAACTTTAAAGCATGTTTCTACTTCGCAAATACGAAAGGACGTTAAAAGGCGAGAGAAAACACAAGGAGCGTAAAGAAGAAACGAGAAGGTACCACTCCTCAGACCGCGAGAGCGACCATCACTCCCGACCCTCTGATGCTGAAAGCGATCGGAGGAAGTCCCGATCCAGAACTGCTGGGCCTCTTGATTCACCTGCTTTGGTAAGTTGTTTCTTTACTTTCTGTGGGCATATTTTTTATATCTATTACAGCCACCTATGGAAACCCTCAAGGTAGATAGGTGGCAAGTCGTATTTTTCATACGTTCATAAAGTAACATTTAAGCCTACCACGATCTTTTTTTGTTTTTATCTTAGCTAGTGTATATATAGTGTCTGGATTTCAGTTGGCAGTTCGTTAAGTGTTGAAGGTTGGATGTATGATCTCGTTCCATATATAATACATACATTATTTATTGTATTCAGATTTCTAGAATGTGTGACTCACATCAAGTGACTTACCTTATAATTTGGATCATATTGGTTGAGAAAATTAGTCGCGAAGAGAAGCAGTGGACTTACTGCTGGTATTTTGTAAAAAAGAAATAGAATTAGCGAAATTAAATTTATTGCCACTAACTGCCATACATTGACGAGTAGGTTGGACGATGTGAAAAGGAATAATGTCTTTGACACTTATTAAAAGCATTACTTAAATATAACAAGAGTTCCAATAATAAATATAACATCATTCAAAGAAAGAAAAGGACCTTTATCATTCAACGTACAATATCATTCAATGTACGATAAAGTGGAAAATGCAGTACATTTCAAGGTAGTCTTCTGTGAGAGAGGGGTAACGTGGCCAGTCGAGCGCGCCCAGCGGCTGTTGGCTTATGTACACAAGGTAAGTTTCTCGAACGCGAGTATCTAGAACATCGGTCAATAACTAATATAAACAACTGTTATCATCGTCTGAACACTATTATTATTATTATCATCGAGCTTTTATCACCTCATCTTTTACACCAAAGATTATCTTTTTTTTTATGGATGAAGGCGGCAGACGAGCATACAGTCCACCTGATGGTAGGTGGATACCGTCGCCTGTAGAAATCCGCGATACATGCCAACATCAGTCCAATATAACAAACGTTGGCACGCCCCCGGATGCACTGCCTACCTTTGGAGATATAGGAATGGATTTGGAGAAGGGGTTGGGTAAATGGGGAGAGATAGTATGGGAATGAGCTCTGGCACATCTCACAAAATACGTACGTACATTAGGATAATAAGATAAAGTGGGAAATGCGGTACATTTCAAGGTAATCTTCTGTGAGAGATTGTTAACGTGGCCAGACGAGCGCCCCCAGCGGCTGTTGGATTGCAGCGTGGACTCTCCCCCTCAAAAAATCAAGCAATATTTATTTTATTTTTATTTAATAAACTTTATTGCTCACTGTCGTACAAAAGGCGAACTTAACGTACTAAGGCTTTCTTTACGAACTAACTTTTAAGTTTAACAGAGAGTTACATTAGAAGGTGCAATGAGAAATATTGTAAATTTTCTTAAATGTGAAAACCTTATGAATATGTGAGAGAGCATTTTAATTGTGCAATGGCATATAAGGTGTTCTGCCAGTATTGATTTAGATGGCATAACATATGTCATCCGACAAATCGCGGCTTTACTCACAAGACTTCATGCATTACGAATCAAATATTTTCCAAACATGAGGAGCGGGCGTTTACAAAATAACAACGATCACTCTCACCTCGCGCTCTGACCTATTCGATCTAAAGGTCGTCTCGAGTTGAAGTGGTACTAAGCTTTAACTCGACGACGAGTATTGAGCGAGTATCGGACGAGTAAACGATATTGATACCGCGCGGCAATTCTGAAATATTGGCGCGCATGGCTGCCGAGTGTGGTAGATACCGCGCGAGCCAATTCAAGTGTTGCCGCGCTCGAACGTGCCTCGCGGAGAACCAATCTCGGTCAGTTTTTAGACACGCGACAAAGGCGCGTCAGTACTTTGCTCGTGCGCAGTTGGGATGGATGTCGTTGTTTGGATTCACTCGCGCGGTAACTGGCGGCAACCGGCAACTCAATTAATAACTCAGGGACACTGATCGTTGGATGGATTGTCTGCCGCGCGCGACAGCCGCGCTTTGTCAAAAATGGCTCGCGAGGCAAATAATCAGGATTGCCGTGCAGCGTAAAAGCCTTAATGTCGCTTATGTTCCGCTAGGGCGTCAGGCACACGTCCCCTGTTCGCAACTACCTGGAACTAAGTGACTGAAAGCTCACAATCGAGCGACTTCATAGCAGGTCGCGCGATCAGCGGCCATCTATCTAATATCCAGTCTTAACGCATATATTCACCTTTTTTATTTGAGGTACTCGACATTTCCTCTTGATTGCACCAACCATAGTCACGAACTGATTGAAAAAAGTAAAATATAGTCAAATACAGTTCCCTGTTTTGTCAAATAGACGGTAGAACATGCTTTTTGTTCGACTAAGCAATATACTGTGGAAAACATTATTTACTACTAATTCAAGAGAGAACAATTGAATGCCAAAGGTCAAAAAGCTCAATAGATTAAGAGCAATTTGAAACGGTGAATGACAATAATCAAGCGAGAGTGCAATGTTTAGCTAAAATCCTAAAACAGCATACGATAATCGCCTAATGTAGACACGACCTTTACTTAAGTATCGTTTCTAAATTCTAAACCAATTTTTATTATTACCACTTTACATTGAAATAAATTAGCAGTCATAGAATCATTATAAATGTACGCGTGTTAATAAAAATTTTATCGACTTAATCATGTTCGAGTTTCATGAGTACCACCACAGTTATACAACAAACACCGGTATGACACCGGGCTGTCCCACCAGACTATCACTAAGCTTTGATTGATACCTCTTATCTAATTTTTACTATTTGCCGTTACTTCACTGGCTCCTAAGAAAAGTGTATTTTATATTTGAAACAGTAAATCAAAGTGGTAAGCGGTAAGTTTTAGAAACGTCAGGTAACATTTGTTTATTTATTTATTTAGGTACAAACAGTTTGTCAATTGAGAAAAAACTACATAGGAAATATAATGCAGTAAAATAACTCGATAAGTAATGTGTAATTATAGGAAAATAATTATTAAAAAAAAATATAAAACCCAACTGCATCCAACTCTTGTATGAATGTTTGCATAATTTGTCTCTATTTCGGCAAATCAGACTCAAAGCTTTCGGGACCAGATTACAAAATATGTATATATTACACATAAAAAGATATATCCTGACTGACTAACTGATTCAGTATCGCCGAGCTAAAACCGCTGAAGCGAGAAACATAAAATTTGGTTTAATGACATACTCGTAGGTATTCACTCGGGAAGGATTTTTAAAAATCTTACTGGGAAGAGGGGAAAGGAGGAGGAGACAATTGTTTGTGCAATGCGTGAATCTCAAGAAATATTCAAGTCTCTAACATGAAATTTAGCATATATTTACAATTCTCATTTAAAATAAATATTATTCTTTTATTTGACTTAGAATGGGGCGAAAATGGGTAGGAAGTATTTTCTTTCTGTACCTCAAAACCTTTTCAGTTAGAGACATGAAAATTTCTTGACAGTTGGACGTGCACACTTTCTATCCCGTGAATTTTTTTCCAGGGGAATTACATCAAATGAAATCCTTTTTAAGTAAAATCCACGCAGGCGAAGCCGTGGGCAAAGAGCTACTACATTATTTTTGTATTATTTTTGCCAACAAACTTTGGAATGTTACACCAAAGTCGTAGATATAAATCCGGTTTCAAATGCTTTGAATTACCTACAAATTATATTCTTTACAAGTTCTATTAGTTTGTATACAGTACAAACGTCAATTGGAACATCCTTCAACCGAAATACAGAGATGTATCAATACGACTTTATAATTATGACATTTACAATTAACATTTACAATTTTGAGAATTTAATTCAAACTATGAAATGTATTAAATGTCAAGTGCTATGAAACTATCAAGAATGTATTAAATAACTGCAATTTTTTTAAGTAACGGTGTTGTCAATGTAAAAAATATAAGAAATATAGAAATAAATTGAACAATTTTTTTTAATGTATTAACCAAAATAAAATCAATGATGCAACATTTTGCGGTAAATATGTTTACGAAATTAATTTTAAGTAAAGAAATAAAGAAAAGAAAAGAAATGCGTAATTGTCACAAGTCGTTTTTTGTAATAGTAATATTTTATTTATGCCACTTGTATCACTCATGTCAATCACTTTGTCAATCACATCTCAGTATCGATGTTTTGGAAATATTGAACCAATTAGACTAGTCTTCCAAATTTAAACGAACTCGACTTAACCGAAATATAGATCCAACAATTTTTCAACTACATATACCCTATGTCTTTGCTGGATATAGGCATCTCTCAAGGCTCGCTATCACACCACTAGGTATACTAAGTATAGAGTAAACAGGACCGCTCTGTTCGTGCTTAACTTTCACTTTTGTGGGCCCTAAACGGATTAAGGTTTAAGCGAATGGCGGTACCAGAAAAATCTGATGAAAGTGAAACGTTTTTATATTTTATTTACCTGAATATTTTCCAGTGACATTTATAATTTATATTATATCTAATATACACTATACAAACACATTAATTTGTATGTATACACCTTCAAATTCTTTTTTTATAATTATGCAATCAAATTAATAAATAATGATAATAATGAATGAATACTTTATTGACATACCCAAGTACAACACTAAAACATTGACATACACAAGAACAACACTAAAACATTGACATACACAAGAACAACACTAAAATGTTTACATAAAATATATAAAGTAGTTATTGTATATTCATATAAATTTATGTAATTAAATGAAGGGCAACAGCGCTGTAGTGCGATGTCAAAAGATAACACCACTCACCATTTATGCCGCAGCAGTAGGTCACGAACGCTGGTTTTCAATGGAAATTATTTAAAACATGGTTCTAAACTGTCTCGTCTCTCCCTGGATAAGCCTAAATGAGGGAGAGACGGTATAATCTCCGGCGGCAGCACAGTCTGCCAGAGTTCAGGATCCCAGGGAGAGAAACCAGCGGACGATACGCGCGGTATTGAGGAACACCGCCTTCTGCATCATCGCTGAAAGCCAGCCACCACGGAGGCCCAGCCACAAACTTGGCTCGGGCAGCAGAAACTCTCGGTACATTGCTGCTCGATAACCCGTCCTCCTATTTTCTGTCCCTGTGCCCCTGAAATATACATGCATAGCGTTCGAATTTAATTCACGCAATCACACCATGCGTCGCAGGGGCCCACGTGCGGCGGACCAAGCCGGCTGGTGGAGATAATGGACGTGACGGTGAACCTGGTGGTCGGCCCACACGTCTAATTTGGCTGCCTCACCTTCTGCCACGCCCAGCGGCAGCTCTGGACGTGCCCTGGCGACCCCCCAGGCAGTGATTGTTAGCATTCCCGTCACTTTCATCATCATACTTGCATTTGAGCTTCATACTACAGGGGGCGCCCATTTCCCCGAAGAGACCATTGGTCAGGGGCTCCACACAGAACACATCTATAGACACGAGAACATGAATACTCCATATCCCCCGCCCCAGTCAAACCTCAACTTGATTGAGCCGAGACCGCCCAACAGGGACCACAAAGCACCCCGCCCCCTGCGCCAACAACTATGTTCCGCATCGAGACTCAGTCTGATGATCGCCTGCAGGCACGACAACCCACTCCTGCAGGGTGAGCACTCCCTGACCCCATGGGAAGAGAGGTGGAACTGATTACATGATAGGGCAGCTATGTCACACGGCCGTGTCATTACGGACGACGGGGCCATCAATTCCCTACACCATGTGGGAATTATTTATTATTATTAATGTGTTATCGTGTTTTATCAGTTCTCTGTCCGTACGTCCGTTACACATCACCGGTGGCTCTAGCAGGCTCTCAGTGTTGCGGTCTGCCTCACAGCTCGCAACAATATGCTGAGCTAGGCGTCCATTTTGTTATTGCGATACACATAATCTTTTATCATACTTTACGTACTTTACGTACTTTACGTACTTTACGTCATACATACTTTTATCATTTTGTTACTGTTTGTAAATGCATGAAAATTTTAACGCCGCGGCGCATTAATATTTTATTTCTGTTACTTCAAACAAAATGTTTAACGCTACGGCCACACTGTCGGACTCCGGCGAAGGTTCGCGCTGTCGAGAAAGGCACAGCCAAAACGTTTGTCACATTTCGCCAAGAAATACGAATATACGAAATATTCATATATTCATATATGTCGTAGTGTCGTGACATCACGCTACGAATGTTCATATGATAGTGTGGCCGTAGCATAAAAGTTGTATGTGTCGCTTTATAATACACTAGCTGTGCCCGGCAATTTATTTGCACGTAATAAATAGCCTATGTGCATCTGGAATAATGTACCTTTCAAATGGTGAAAGAATTTTTCAAATAGGTGCAGTGGTTCCGGAGATTACCCTCCACATACACACAAACTCACAATATTCGCACTCTCTCTTTATTATATTAGTATAGATAAACCATTCTTCTTTCATTAATTATTAGGCTAGCAGCTTTCTACGGTGCGCTCACATCAATATACGTGTGCTGCCTTCATTCTGTCAAAATAGTTTTGGCTCATTTTGAAACTTAACTGATCTATAATAGATCCCAAACTATGTTACAACATTTTTCTGCCAAATTTAATTTCGATCCGTTAAGAAATACGCCCTGCTTTTATATAACGTTATCGCTAAAAGTTTAAAGCTTGAATTGTGGATACATTGTTAATGTATAGTTGTATACATTTTAGTCGTATAGTAACTACTCCCATAGAATACCTACTCAACGAGAAGTATCTAAAAGTTTTCATATTTATTTTAGATTAAATTAAACTAGGGCTTTTTTAAACGGTTTTATTTAGCTCGACCCGTACGGAATTTATTTGTTTATTTATTTGGGTCAAAATTAGAAATTGAAATTTAAGCACCTTCCCGTTGTCAGATTGATCTGAAATTTGGTACACACATTTAATTTAGATGACAATACAATATAATAAAATCAATAACATTATAAATCTAAGATGGCCGCCGATACAAAATGGCGGATTACATATTTTTCCTTAACCCCCTCAATATGGGTATCAAATGAAAGGGCTACACGTAGTTTTCAGTGCACATAAAATATAAAACCGTTTAACTTAAAAGTTTTTTAAGATTGTTATTTATTGTAAGAAGGCGGCAGACAAACAAGGGCAGCCACCTGGTGGCAAGTGGATACTGTCGTCCATGGACATCCGCGATACATGCCAACATCAGTCCCGAATGACAAACAAATGGAGAAAAGGTTGCGAAAATGGGGAGGAATAGGATAGGATGGGATAACCTAGGGGTATCTATACTCGGCTCATTTTCGTATGATCATGAGTTCAAATCCTTGGTCCGTTTCTATATAAGTACGGATTTCTAAAAATTGTCATCAGCTCGGCGATGGGAGAAATCATGGTGAGGAAACCCGCACGCTCCAGAAATAAAAAAATCTGGAGTAGCGATCCATCAATCAGCACTGGGCCTGCGTGGTGGATTACAGCCCGAAACCTCCCAGTGATTTGCCTGTGCCCTGCAGTGGGACATTATCTATATCTATACTAATATAATAAAAGAGATAGAATTGTGTGTTTGTAGGTATGTTGGGGGTAATCTCTGGAACTACGGAACCGATTTCAAAAATTCTCTCACAAATAGGAAGCTACATTATCCGTGTCTAATATAGACTATATTTTATTTTGAAATTCAGACAAAAAAAATTGAAAAAAAAAAACTTAAAAACCAAAGCGAAGCGAGGCTAATAGAAGTACAATAAGTAGGATGATACAAGAACAATAAGTAGGCTAATACAAGTACAATAAGTAGGCTAATACAAGTACAATAAGTAGGATAATACAAGTACAATAAGTAGGCTAATACAAGTACAATAAGTAGGCTAATACAAGTAAAATAAGTAGGCTAATACAAGTACAATAAGTAGGCTAATACAAGTACAATAAGTAGGCTAATACAAGTACAATAAGTAGGCTAATACAAGTACAATAAGTAGGCTAATACAAGTACAATACGACCCACTGTGAGTTATAAGCAATACATTTCTTGACAATAAATCTAACGAATGAATAACACACTAAAAATATTGAAATACTGAAGGTTTTTGTAGCGAGCGGGAGATTAGACCGAACTATAGAGAAAATGAAAAAACTGGGAAATATGCTCTGGCGTATCTCACTCACTACTGAAACACTTACGTACATCGGGGGAATAGAATAAAGTGGGATATGCAGTCTATTATTTTACGGTAGTGTTCTGTGAGAGATTCGAGTGTGACCAGCGGCTGTGGGATTGTACCGCGTACATACCACAACATATATTTAGATGTAGATATATGTATTTCCATATAGTTATGAATACCTATATTTGTCTTATAAATATACGTATATATGTATTAATTGAATGTAGGTATTTATTTATATATGTAGTATGTTGTGCTCAAGTTAAGCAAGGACATTACTTGGCACCACCCCCATGCATTTCTGTTTATCCAAAGGTTAATTGGCACAGAAGGCCGGCAAGTCCGCCCTCTGCACAATTTTTGTGCGGTAAAGTTTAAATATTCAACTTTTTGGCGAAAACTCGAGAAGTGAAGTTCATTTTTCTGTTTGATCGTTATAACAATTGAGTATTGCGCATTTCGTGATTTAATAGTGATAGATTATTAAAGTTCAAACTTTTGTAGTGTAATGTATTCAAAGAAAAGCATAGGACTTCGTTTTTCGTGTGCTTCCAGTCCTCTTCTGTCCTCAGTAAACCTACTATCGATTTATTGAGCGACTCCTGACTTACTTCAACGGGACTGGACATTGACGGAATACGTTTTAATCTTTAAAATTGTTTACTGCGAAGAAAACTTGACACGGGCAGAATGTACTAATTGCACCATTGCCATATATAAAAAGAAAAAAAAGTTTCAATAAATAAAACATAGATGTCGCAAATCGGTCATCAAGTGGACCATTTCTGGCACATAATCAAAGAGCCACTGTATAGCCAAACTTATCGTAGGTGAGAACCACGTACTATCGATGAGTTCATGTCACAATAAACACGAGTGCTCTTGACACTAGCCTACACCTCGCCTACGCGGCGATATGTTGTTTTACGACGTTTGCCCAACAAATCGCTTATTTGGCGGCTTGTGAAATGATTGCACCTGATTGCGATGCGGGTGAATTAATTTGAATAATTGTCTGTTTAGTGCCGTGTCTCTTACCGTGGGTGTTTTAAGTGATAAACGAGAGTCTACCACAGGCCATGAGGAACTACACCATCTGTTAAGGAGTGGAGTCGACAACGCGCTTGGCCAGCGTGCCGTTTTAACGCCATCCATCCCTCATGTACACGACAATATACATGGAGAGGCCCATATCCAGCAGTGTATACTGAACGGGCTGCATGGCATTGCATTTGTTTATTTTGTCCATATAGTTAAGTACCTACCTTTTCGCGGCTGTGTGATGTGGGGCCGGTTTTAAAATATCACTACTCCATCTCTTCCCGTGTCCTAAGATAACTATGAGATAACGAAGCCGCTACCCTGAACCCCTGAAGAATTATACCACCCGTGAAAGAGTGAACTCTCCATTCTCCAATCAGCGAGGCATTGCATCGCCCATGAACATAAAATAAAATAAAATTAACAAAAATCATGAAATTATTCACAATTAGCGTAACTAAAATAATAATAATGTTATTATTAATATTATAAATAATGATATTATTATACACAATATTTAACTACGTGTAATAATATAAAACAGCCTCCGGGTCTTTGAACGGCAAAATTCTGCGAATAATATACAAAGCCGTGACATGCGGGCGACCAATGGCGCATCCGCTACAACCATGAGCCAGAACCATACGTAGTAAGACATATTAAAGTTGATCGAATGCGGTGGGCTAGACACGTGCAGCGCGTGGATGAGGAAAGACCGCCAAAAATGTCCTATTGAGCAGACCCGAGGGACGTCGAAACTGTGGCAGACCGCGGTTGAGATGGCTGTATGGAGTCGACAGAGATGTTAAAGCAGTTAGAATTACAGATTGGAGGACGAAGGCCATGAACAGAACGATCTGGAAAAACTTGCTGGATCAGGCCAACGCCCATCCCGGGCTGTAGAGCCAAAAGACAGAAGATAAAAATGTATTAAATGCCAATCACTTTTCCTTTATTTATTTTTTGTTTTTGTATTATATTATTTATACTAAATGTATAAAAATATGGCAATGACTTCGAGAAGTCTTAATACGACTATGTAGTTTGTAATTTTGATATATTATCGTGTTTTTGAAGTCAATCTGTTATTTAAAACTGTTTATATTTTTATACACGTTTTAGAGCGACTAATCGTGTATAATTGTATACCTTGATTTTTTAATAATAATGTTTTTGATTGGTCTTCAATAGGATCTTGACTTAGGTTAAAAACTATTATGAATCTATAGTAAACCATTGATAAATGATTATCGGGTTGTATGACCGGTTTAATTCCCAAAAAACGGATGACACACGGTTCAATAACACGAGACAAAAGATAGAACGAGCGGCTCCGGTGACGTAACGTATATATGTGATGTGTAGTACTTGCTTTATAATATCCGGGTATAAACGGTAATTCACTATTTAAATTTAACAGAGATAAAAATAAAACCATTTAAAAGTAGAGAGATAATTAAATGAAAGCAGAAAATAAAGTAAACATGGGTTAGGTTTAGACTCTCTGATAACAATACGGAAACCGGTAAGTCCAGATACTGTCGTCCATAGACATCCGCGATAAATCAGTCCAGAATGACAAACGTATGACGTATGACGTATGACAAATGATGTATGACAGATTGCACTTTGCCTTTGCTTGCCCTCTTTACAGAATAAGGAATAAATTGGGAGAAAGGGTTGGGAAAACGGGGAGGGATAGGATGGGATAGGAGTTGGCACTGGCATATCTCACTCACTACCGAAACACGTACGTACATTGGGGAAATACGATAAAGTATAGTACATTTCAAGGTAGTCTTCTGTGAGAGAGGGGTAACGTGGCCAGTCGAGTGCGCCCAGCGGCGGGGGGAATGCAGCGTGCACTCTCCCCCTCCCCTGGAGTTCCCGCCTTCGTCGACTTTGTGATGATATTCTTAGTAATTTCAGTTATTCAAATATTGTTTGTTTTTTTGATCATGATTCGTGATTTGCTGTTCAATTAGTAGTTTTTGCTGTGCATTTAAATACAAATCAATTATTGGCAGATACAAATTATCCAATTCCAAAGATCAAAAGATTTTTTAAAATAAGTAACAGTACAAGTATTTTTAATTCATTTTATTTGATTGTATTTGTGAAACAAACTGAACATTTTAGAATTAATGTGTTTGTTATACATAAAAATATATAAACAGTTATCCAAAAAGTTTACGGTATATAATACATATACTAGCAAAACCCGGAAGACGTTGTCCTGCCATAAAAGTTGATGTACTGCAGCGCCATCTTGTGGCGAGTCACAACAAAGTCGATAGCTCGAAAATATTCTCCGTGCTCAAATACCCATGTGTACCAATTTTCATGGCGATCGGTTGAACGGTATAGAAGTTGATGTGCTACAGCGCTATCTAGTGGCGAGTGACAACAAAGTGGATAGCATATAAGAACCTTCTCCATGAAAAAATACATATATGTGCCAACTTTCATGGTGATCGGTCAAACGGTGTCGAAGTCTATTAACATCAGATATACCAACATCCATTTATATATATGTATATATATATAAGATATATCAATAGTTAATAATTAAATAACCGATAGATAAAGTAGACAAGGTTTTAAGCTTCGGGAAGAATTCAAACACAGCCTATATATCACCTGTTACTGTATTTCATTTGTGAGCGTTCTCTTAACCCCTTATTATTAATATTAATATTAATTTAAACGTGTTAGGTCAACTGAAGTCATGACCAGCACCACAATGTTTCCGCTATAAACATTTAAATAACCACTAAACCGTTTACAAATGACCTAATGATCTTATCGCGTACAATTGTACAGTCCGCTACATATAACCAGTATCTACATCAGGGGTGGCCAACAAGTCGATCGCGATCGACCGGTCGATCGCCAAAGACAGACCGGTCGATCGCGAAACGAAATTAAAATTATTGGCCGGTATCAAAATTTTCGTTAAGGTTGACATTATCAAAGAAATGAAAGCTTCTCATTATTTTTTGTTATCTATTGATATTAATTGTACTATCATATTATTGATAGGTATTCAAAGCTGTCTAATTATTGTTTTATTCATCTCACTAAAGCGCAATTGAGTCGATCGAAAGAAATCAGATTATTTTAAAGTAGAACACTGTTCTAAACAAGTTGGCCACTCCTGATCTACATTATTATCAGCCGTGTAGTATCGGTCGGAACTGGAATGGCATCACCATGAAGAACCATGAAGCCATGAAGAACTACATCACCTCTGAAAGAGTGAACTCACCAACCTGGCAGGTGAGCGTGGCGTTTTAAGCCTATAAATCCCTCGTGCACAAGACATTGTCCAGCAGAGGACATATTTTGCTGTGTCTAAAGAAATAAAGGAGCTGATAACAACGACATCTAACACATCACTAACGCAAATAATTATTCTCATTGCGCTTTGAATTTGTTTTTTTTTAAATTAAGTCATTGTACAAATTCAACCCTTTTACCATATCATTATATGTATAGATATAGATTTTATTTATTTATTTTATTTTGTTTCCCAACACTTTCTCCAAATCCATTCCTATAACTCCAAAGGTAGGCAGCGCATCCGAAAGCGTGCCAACGTTTGTCGTTTTGGACTAATGTTGGCGTGTATCACGGATGTCTATGGGCTACAGTATCCACTTACCATCAGGTGAACTGTATGCTCGTCTGGCGCCTTCGTCCATAAAAAAAAAGATTTTAATGTCACATATTACATAGGACATAAGTGTTTACATAAGTGTATATTACATAAGTGTTTACATAGGAACATTCGGCCGACTGTACAATAGGTACACAAATTGTGGGAATCTACGAAAAGTAATCTTTGTTCTTAAAATAACTTTTTGTACCAATTAAAAACAGTTTTTCGCCCATAAATTATTTCAGAACAAGATAATTTATTATGCATTCGGCTTGGTGTTTTTTTTTTTCAAATCTATAGTTCTTTGTAATGTTTTTAATAGTTTGAGTCTGTTGCAAATTTCAAACCGTAGGTTTACTCGATGTACAGAAACATGTTTGATTCGTGTAAGGAAATAAATTAGTTAGTATAAAGTACTTTAATTACTGAGATGTCGAATAAACTTGTACAAAAGGAATGCATATGTGTGGCTATAAATATCCATAACTACTGTAGAGGGAGAGTGCACGCTACATTCTCACAGCCGCTGGGCGCACTCGACTAGTCACAGAAGACTACCTTGAAATATACTGCATTTCCCACTTTTATCATATTTCCCTAATGTATGTACGTGTTTCGGTAGTGAGTGAGATGTGCCAGAGCCCAATCCCATCGTATTCCTCCCCATTTACCCAAGGCCCTTCTCCAAATCCATTCCTATATCTCCAAAGATAGGCAACGCATCCGGGGACGTGCCAACGTTTGTCATTTTGGACTGATGTTGGCATGTATCGCGGATGTCTATGGGCGACAGTATTCACTTACCATCAGGTGGACTGTATGCTCGTCTGCCGCCGTCGTACATAAAAAAAGCCAAAGGTTGGGCAATAAACTGCCAGCTGAGGTATTTCCGCTAAATCAATGCCTCCGTCACCAGCCCTTATTACATTAACTGCTGAACACGGGACATCTTTGTATGCGTTGTCTTTTAGAGATGACGTTATTCCTCGTGGTAGTGGCTTTATTATCACTTGCTTATTCAATGAAATCTCCAACAGGCTATCTGTTCATCAAAAACCATTTATATTAACTTGACATTACGTGATAAATGGCCAACGTCCTACTTCTACGTACTAGACAGGGAATTACATATTTAATACAACAATGGATAATAAAATTACAATATTGACACTACAAAGTTCTCGGGAACGCGTACGTGATGTATATATGCGCACGCGCACAGTACAGTTAGATACGTAATTAAGACAAATTATTCGGTATTAATTGTTTTACATGTCAATTGGCTTGTTTTACTTTACTAATGTGGGGAAAACGAAATAATGAAGCCGTGTTTAGATTAGAATATATTTATTTGTTCTAAGTACAAACATGATAACTGATGGTAATAGTACATCAGTTATTATTGTCAGGTCACTTTAAACATACATAGATACATAATAGGTCGGGGAGAAAGTCTTTTCGTATTTTGTATGTATGAAGTTATGATCCAATATCTTTGATTGTACTGTTTGTACCTGGCTGGTTATGATACCATTAAAAAGGTAACATTTAAAAAAAAGAAATAAGAAAATAAAAAACTTTTTCCCCGACCTTATACATCGTCAACATACTCGACCGTCTCCGGATTTCAAATCTACAATTTATTATATGATAAAAATTACAAAATTACAAAGATTTATTTACATATTATTAAATTTTAATATAATAAATAGTAAGTACAACAAAATTATTGTAATTGTGAGAAGATTTATTTATGTTATTACATAAACTTAAAAATTACACACATACACATTTACTTATCTATCTACATACACTACATACACTTACTACATATACTTACTATATACACTTACCACATACACTTACTTGTATATCAAGAATTTATTAGTAGAATAGTAACAATAACCAGTCATTTATACAAATTCACATAAGACTACCATGAAATGTATTGCATTTTCCACTTTATCCTATTTCCCCAATGTATGTGTTTCGGCGAGTGAGATATGCCAGAGCCCATTCCCATCCTATTCCTCCCCATTATCCCAACTTTTCCTCCAAATCCATTCCTATATCTCCAAAGATCCGAAACGCGCATCCAACATATTGGCATCCGGCCACATGATGGTAAGTGGCAATGGCAATAATGCAATTAGCACATTCTGCCAGTGTCATGTTATCTTCGTAATAAACATTTTCAAAGTCTGAAAGGTATCCTGTCAATGTCCAGTCCCATCGAAGTAAATCAGGAGTCGTTCAGTACAGCGATAGTAGGTTTACTGAGGACAGAAGAGCACACGAAAAACGCAGTCCTATGCTTCTGTTTGATTATCACAAACATTCCGCACGTAAAACACTTTGAAGTTTAATAAGCTATCAGTATTAAAACGCCTAACACACAATCTATTATTACATATAATAAAATTGTAACAGGCCGATGTCTGTACATTATAGATATTGAAAAAAAACTAATATGGGTCTTTATTAGAGCAACAGAAGCCAAAATAACAGTTTTTAGAAATTTTGTCTGTCTGTCTGTTTGTCTGTATGTCTGTACACGCATCACGCAAAAACTACTGCATGGAATTGAATGCAGTTTTCACCGATGTATTTCTAGAGGTGTAACTTAAAATATATGCTCCATTTTACCGCAGGAAAATATCTTAATCCGATTGTTTTAAATTTAATAAACCGAAGCGAAGTGAGGGCGGGTCGCTAGTTAAATAATAAAATCAAACAAACGTCAACTTCACATCTCGAGTTCCCGACAAAAAGACCGGTTAATTATTGCTTAAGATTTTCTTTACATGATATTTAATATTTCAGTATTATATGTAACTATATTTTTGGTAATAATAATTAGTTTCAATTATTTTGTATTTTTGTCTCGTTTTATGTGAACATGTCTTTACTAGTGTGTGTCACTGCATTCTTAACGCGTACGAGCTATAGTTCGATCAAAATATGTATGTATATATTACGTGCATATTTTAAAATAATAGACATATTCCCAGAGTTCATTAACACCCCATCCTATCCCTCCCCATTTTCCCAACCCTTTCTCCAAATCAATTCCTACATCTCAAAAGGCGCACCCGGGGGCGTGCCAGCGTTTCTCATTCTAGACTGATGTTGGCATACATGCCACGGTACACCGTGGGTATCCACGGGCGGCAGTATCCACTTACCATCAGGTGGACTGTATGCTCGTCTGCGGCCTTCTTATTATAAACCTAATAAGCCCGGGTATGGTCCGATACTAAAGTGGATCATTAAATGTGGCGTTGTTTATTAACAACAACTGTAATGTTTGCATAGATAAAACCACTTACCATCCAGGTGGGCAGTCTGTCTGTGTATTTAACAACCTTGAAAGAAACCTCGGCTAACATTATTAATCACCTCAATCGAAATGTCATTGCACTCGTTTTATTGTGATCGACTGTACCGGATTGTGATTCGAATGGCATCCGATACACACATCGATCAATCGATTGTGTCGATTCGACAGCTGATACGCTTCCATAGCAAGTGTGAGGTACACATTACATGTGTTATTTATTATTTTTGCAGGTTAACTTCGTATTAGCTCTTAAATGCTATAGTATGCTTGGGTTTGATTTATTCTTTATATTATAGAGATAAAGTGTTATGTTTAAAGAGATGCGGGATTGATAAAAATCGTGTATTTTTTAATTTAATAAATAAAAATCCGCTTTATTTATTTTTTTATGGACGAAGGCGGCAGACGAGCATAAGTGGATACTGTCGCCCATAGACATCAGTCCAAAATGACAAACGTTGCCACGCCCCCGAATGCGCTGCCGAATGAGCGATAGGAATGAATGAATGAATTTGGGTTGCGAAAATGGGGAGAGATAGGATGGGAATGGGCTCTGGCACATCTCATTCACTACTGAAACACGTATGTACATTAGGGAAATAAGATAAAGTGGGAAATGCAGTATATTTCAAGGCGAGAGAGGGGTAACGTGGCCAGTCGAGCGCGCGGCTGTTGGATTGGACCGTGCACCGAATGGAGTAGAATTGAATTCAAAAGAGGCCTGTATAAACCATTTAAATTAGTTTACGCTGAGAAACTCCAAATTTTTGGTAGCGATGGGATAATGGCTCTGCCAGAAAAATGGCGAAAGATAGTCGAATTAAATGGACAATATTACGTTCAATAAATATTTATGTAATACAGAACAGTCTTTATTATTTTCACTATAAAGGGACCGCGAACTTATTCGACTGACTAATATTATTGAAACTTACTGTAAGGTACACAATAAACTGGTAAGAAACATTCTTATTACTTGAGCAGTCGTCCGGATAAAAAGCAATTAATGTTGACAATTAGAATTTGTTTTTCAAAAAGCCAGAGGTGATGATGGCGTCACTGTTCTCGGCGACATTGACCCTAGAGGCTGTTGAACCTGGGATCGTCAAGTTTTTACATATAACTCGATATATGATGCCCCGAGACGTCTTTTGTATGTTAAACTGAGAGCAAGCAGGATTTTTTGCCAACCCATGCACCATACATTCTTGAAGCCCAGTTTTATAACCTGCTAATATGCAAGCAAACAATTATAGGAAAGCGTCTAAACCAGTCTAACGGCCAAAAACAGCAAAACTGATAAGTCTAAACTCCTTTTCCAATCCATTCCTAATCAAGTAGGCAGCGCATTTGGAGACGTGCTAATGTTTGCCAATCTGGACTGATGTTGGCTTGTATCGTGAATGTCCATGGGCGACAGTATCCACTTACCACCTGTAAACCGTCTTCCCTTCTGCCATTTTATTCTAATTAAAAACAAGATAATATATATCGCATACCCGACATATCAACATATCATACCCGACCTTAAGCAGCCCTTATATCGTCCACCGCTGGACGCGGGCCTCTCATCTTGGGCATTAGATATGTTTAGCCTTAAAACGACTGTCCAAGCAAGTTAGCGACTCCACTCTTTTATAATCAGTGTAGTCCCTCGGCGCTTGTGGTGCCGCTTTATTATCCCTTAATCGAATTTTACCAGACCCACACACTACAGCCGCCGGACGCACTCGACTGGCCCCGTTACCCATCTCTCACAGAAGACTATCTTGAAATGTCCGCATTTCCTACTTTATCGTATTTCCCCAATGTACGTATGTGCTTCGGTAGTGAGTGAGATATGCCAGAGCCCATTCCCATCCCATCCTATCCTATCCCTCCCCATTATCCCAAACCTTTCTCCTAATCCATTCCTTAATCTGCAAAGGTAAGCAGCGCATCCGGGGGCACGCCAACGTTTGTCATTCTGGACTGATGTTGGCATGTATCGCGTATATCTATGGACGACAGTATCCACTAACCATCAGGTGGACTGTACCTGATTTTTCCTATAACAAAAAATACATTATGTACGAGTATTCATTACTGCACTGGCATATAGCAATACTATACACAGGCGCATATAAGATTTACCCAGACATACTTCAGTCCATAATGACAAACGTTGGCATCGCTGCCTACCTTTGCGGATTAAGCAATGGATTGGGAAAATGGGGAGGGATAAGATGGGTTGGGAATGGGCTCTGACATATCTCACTCACTGCCGAAACACGTATGTACATTGGGGAAATACGATAAAGTAGGAAATGCATTACATTTCAAGGTTGTATTCTGTGAGAGGGATAACGTGGCCAGTCGAGTGCGTCCAGCGGCTGTGGGAATACAGCGTACAGTATTCCCCTACAGGAATGTAGTAATGAGTACCTAACTTCACATTAATATGGCCTCTTCTAAGAGTCGTTTTACTAAAATGTGATACTTAACAGTACGGGTTCCACGACACAATAGTCATGTTATTGTAAACGTCCATTACACCAATTAGAGACACCGTGTTAATTGACGTCCGTTTCCTCTAAACACGCTGAACTGGACTATACTAGTCATTTATTAAAATAAAACCTGTTTGTTTTTATTAAGTACGATTTTGGTTTATGGGAATTAATTTATTACGAGTGATAAGTGTATACTGTCGTCGGTGGACATGCGCGGTACATGCCAACATCAGTCCAGAACGACATACGTTGGTGGGCCCCAGGATGCGCTGCCTACCTTTGCAGATTAAGAAATGGATTGGGAGAAAGGCTTGGGTAAATAGAGGGGTAGTATAGGATAGGATGTGATGGGAATGGGCTCTGGCATATCTAACTCACTACCGAAACATGCACGTACATTGGGGAAATGCGATAAAGTAGGAAATGCCAATATCAGAACAGAATGGCCTTTGGAGATTTAGGAATATTCATATATAATAAGTGTTATTATTATTATACATATACATACACATATTAGCATACATAATATTATAAATATACATATATAATATCCAAGAGAGCAGAATAATTATTGAACAATGAAATGAAGGACAGAAAATCCTTAACTCTGAAGTTGTCTGGATTGTAATTAATTGTAAATGTTGTAATAATATTGTAATTAAATTATTTTATACCGCGAACCCGTAGGCTGTGGAACGAACTGCCTCAAGAGGTCTTTCCATTAAGTTACGATATGGGGTTCTTCAAGAGAGCTGTGAATAGGAATTTGCAAGGTCGGCGGCGCGCCCGCATACCCTCTAGTCTTGCAGGTGTCCATGGGCGGCGGTAACACTTACCATCACGCGGGAACCTTGCTCGTACGCCCATCTGACGCGCGAAATCGGCATATTTTTATTTGTCAAAATATTTATAATTTTGTTTAAGATCAATATGACACTAATGTAATCTGTACAAATTTGTACACTCTTTGGGAAAATCATAGTGAAACTGATTCTATACCATTACCTTAAGATCGTTGTACTCGTATATGTACCTATAATTACAAATAAATTACATTATTATTATGATGACAATTTTCTCAAAGTAATCATTCCTTCAAATCACTTATCAATTACTAAAGGATTTAACCTGAATGAATTTTGCAACAGTCCAGGCCACCGATCATGACCATTTAAGGCATCTGGCTCCGACTGCCGCACCTATGGTACCTACTTACATGGTAATAGACCATTTAAGTCATATACACGTATAGACACTAGGCTAGCGGCTAGTACTTAACCTAGTTCTAAAAAAGAGGTTTATGACAGGCTACATTTTTAACACTGCAACACGTGGAGGTTGGATGTGACAGTAGATTAGAAAAAGAACATTATTTTATTTATTTATTTCTAACATTATAACTATATAAGACATCTATTTTTAAATCGTTGCAGTATAATGTACTATCTCTAAGAGATCTAAGCAAAGTGGAATATTTGTCCGTCTGTCTGTCTGTTAGTCTCTCTGAACGCGCATCACGCAACAACCACTGCAAGGATTTTAATGAAACTTGACATAGTTATAGCTTATGTACAGGTTCAACATTTAGGGTATTTTCTATCCAGATCAATTACACAGTTCCCACGGGAATCTAGCTAAACCAAACATATTCCAAAGTCTACGCGTACGAAGTCGCGTACGAGATAACTATAACATTTTAATTGATATATATCAATCGTCTTGTATTGTGTGTAATAACAGTCAAATTTTATGTTAACTTCCTGTTTTAACTTGGCTCTTTTTAATGTTTTTGGACTTGTTTTTGTTTTGGCTGGAGGAGGAGAGTGCACGCTACAATCCAACAGCCGCTGGGCGCACTCGACTGGACTCGTTACCTCTCTCTCACAGAATACTACCTTGAAATTTACTGCATTTCCCAGTATATCATATTCCCCAATGTATGTACGTGTTTCGGTAGTGAGTGAGATATGCCAGAGCTCATTCCCATCCTATCCCTTCCCACGTCCCCAACCTTTTCTACAAATTCATTCTTTCATCAACAAAGGTAGGCAGCGCATCCGGGGGCGTGCCAACGTTTATCATTTTGGACTAATGTTGGCATGTATCGCGGATGTCTATGGGCGACAGTATCCACTTACCACCAGATGGACTGTATGCTCGTTTGCCACCTTCTTTCTATAAAAAAAAAACTCTCCCATAAAATTTGTTAAAAATACTTACTAGGTTTTGATAAAGGGCAGCTGGATTATAATCTTACAAAAGCTTGCCCTATTGGGACAAAAACATTTCACTAAATAGAACAATTAAAAATTACACATCAATAATGTTACTGCCGGAACACCAGCTATAGGTAACTGCAGTTTTCATTGATCCAACGTATACAACGTGTTCCTATATGGTCGCAAGGCCAGCGACCGACCATATGGCACTTGACCTTAAACAGCTCATTCTCTTTAAAAACTGTATTTGTATATTACCTCGGTGAGCATTATTCAACCCCAAGGAAAGATCAGTTACATCCGGTTCTGATTTATCAATTACATTCTAATTTTTAACGTTCTCTAGGTTTTTTTTCACATATAATAATGTAATGTTGAATATTCAGATGAATCTTTATTTTAAAACTATTCAATGATTTAAAGAAAACTAAATGCAACCTTTTTCTTTCTAGGCTATCAACTGTCTAGCCAAAATCTAGCCTCTTTGAACAAAACAAGTAAAAAGTAATAAAACAAAATGAAATATTACAATTTTGTGTAGGTGTTTCAGTAATATATAGTGCCTTCTTATCTCCTAGACGTGGTGCATCGACCTCTGCAGGATGTTTGCGAGGACGTAAAAATTTTACGACTAAACTCTAAAAAGATCTTGGCTTTGACTGATTTCTAGTTATAATTTAAGGAATGTTATCAGTAATTTATCGCTTTCAGAACCAAAAATATCACTACAATACGTTACCAACTTGAGCATTTGCCTATATCTATAGTACATGTATTAAAATCGTAACAAAACCAAGTCCGTATATTCGATATTACATATTTGATAAATTCATTGTTGTTTTTGCCAAGTATCATTTAAGATACACAGCAATGTGTATTTTTTTTTTAAATATTTAATGTTAAGGCACGACTGTGTTATTATGCTTTCATTAAAAATTTTACAAATGCCTTTTCTTCCTCGGAAGGCGAAGTTATCGCCGCTTAATATTCGGTATCACAATACCGAATATTAAGCGGCGATAACTTCGCCCATGTGTTCTGTGTTCTATAACACAGTTATAGCTCGCCCATTTGGAATCATCAAGGAAACACGTGTACGGTATAATTCCTACAACACGAGCTGCTGCAATCCTACGACTGCTGCCCCCAATCCTATAACTAACGAAAAGGAAAGATTTCTATGAATATTCATCCATTAAAATCGCCTAAAAGCATGTCGATCTCTATAAAGACGAATGAGATAAACGTAAAGCAAAAAACTAGTTCACGGATAATGTTGTTGAAGATTTTCAAAGAAATAATCACTTACTTACTTGCTATCAGAGGCACCATCTGCCTATCGACCATATACCAACAATTGCTTAATCAAATCCTCACAAACAAAATTTCTTCTGCTAATCAAAACTTTTATCGCGGTAATAATTTTTGGGCAATATTTTTTGCTCGCGTTTGTCGGCGTTTGATAAACGGTGTATGGTCGTAGTGCTGGCGGGGAGGATAGCGGATTCATGAGAGAATTCGTCAAACAGAGAGTCGCTAGTAGTATCTGAATCAGAAAGCGGAAGATCGTATACGCTGGTGGCCAGCTGTGGAGACACACAAGTTGATGATATTGTTTTTTATCAAATATGTACACAGACATTTTAACGTAGATTGTTTGTTTTAATATACATACTGCAATTAATACGCTAAAACACCAAATGAAGTATACAAACATTAAATTTAAACTCTCTATAGCACCAATTTGAAATTCTGTTATCTTTACTGTTAAAAATTAAGATCACGAAAGAAAATTATACTACATATTAATACATTATACGACTACAATAAAATTCATATACATTTAGAGAGCCATTTACTCTGTTTAGAATGCGATGCTTTATAAACGAATATGCAGAAATGCAGCTCAGTCATTGTCTCTGATACCTATTATATAGTGTGACATTAATATATTTGTATATACTATTCCACCTAGTATTTTTTTAAATTCCGATTATTAATTTTCAAAAGCTAGACAGCCCATATGTAGACGGTTGTCATTTAACTTTTGACATGTTTACATGTTTCACAGATATCGGTTGGCAAACGTAACATTTTATAATAGACTCTCTGTTTTATCATCTTTTTGCTATAAAAATCGCCAGTTTAATATCAGAGAAAAGGACGTATAAATAAATATCCAAAAATCTACATTTGTTACCTGCTTATATGATTCCGTGCTCACTGTGGCCACCGCATTTTTTTCCGCTTGTAATTGTATAGTATAGAAATGAGATAGGTCATTAAATATATACTCTGAAAGACGTAATTGGCAGATGAATTAGTCATGGCAAAAAGCGGCTTATTGTTTGACTAATGAAGACTTTTGATGGTTCTGCACAATACTGGGCTTGTAGCACCGTATCCACGTGTAGACCTGGTGGCCTTTAAAAGCGCGTGAAAACAATAACTGGTAAAATTGTGGTAAAATCGGCCGGCGAAAGAATAGCACATCACAGAGATAACAACGCGACTACCACAAGCCCTGAGGAACTACACCAACTCTAAACGAGTGGACTCGCCAACCCGCTTGGGCTTGGCGTTTTAATGCCATACATCCCTCATGCACAAGACCATGTGCATGACAAGGCCAACAGTGGACACTAAAAAAGCCGGTTGCATTGCATTGTACCCACTCTGTGCTTCACGTGTATAATGTAATAAAAGTAACCTCCTTATTTCATTATACTTAGGACTACCAATCCCCAAGGAGAATTGGAAGGGGTAACGGGATGAGCAAAAATCCCTCGCCCCATGTTATACTTCGTATTCCTCGTTTTCCTAACCCTTTATCCAAATCCATTCCTAAATCGACACAGCAGGTCGTCGCATTTGGAGTCTGGACTGTTGTTGGCATGTATCGCGGATGGCATGTATGGGCGACAGTACCCATTTACCACCAGGTTGACTGTCTGCTAGTCTGTCAACTTCCTTTTATTAAAAAAAACATGTATACGTAAACGTATAATGGCATTATTGTTGATTAAGTCATTAAAAATATAATAAATATCTTTTAGCTAAATTAATCAAATATGGCAGAATGATCTAAATAAAGCCTCCTCGCTTTTACCTTGTCGTTAAACATTAAAAGTGTTAATATTTCTGAACCTTCTATCGAACCCATTGCTAAGGAACCCCAAAACTATGATTTATTATATTTACCACGCCCAGTTCGTTGACCCCGACCGTGATCCACAGACAGACGTGATAATATGACAGCTACACGTGTTTACTATGTATATGTAACGCGCGTCTCTTCAAATAAAAAATCTTTGAACAGAACTTTAGTCTTGGCACCTATTTTGGTTCACATATAAAATTGGCCTGCTTTAGCATTTTTGTATCGTGAATTCAGGATTCATGTGAACCGAAGAAGTTTGTGATGACTGGGTGAGAAGAACAGAAGATCTTTCGTAGTGGCGAGCGTTGGGAAAGGTCGAGAGCAGTATAAAAACAACGCTGATGAGATGGTATGGGTTCATAGATGATGGGCTCAACGCCGATGGATGGGGTGCTGCTATCTAAAGCCAACCGACACTTACTTATTCCATAAAAATTGTCATTAAAAAGTACCATTTTATTTCTTTCTAGGCTGAACGCTATCGCGAGAGACGCCGCCTTGCCACGCCAAGTCCTACACCATCGCCCCCTCGCCGGCAGCCTGCTTTGCCGGTGACAGCAGCCGGTAATTGGTTCAAATCCCTCGACCGACTCGCTAGGAAAAAAGGAAAGAACAGCTCGAAGGTAATTATAAATCTTTAAGTAAGGATAATCTTTAACGTATGTTGCGTGGGACGCCCTCCGCCCAGATGACTGATGACTTGAAGAAAATCACCGCTAGCTAGATGAAGAGAGCTGAAACCTGGATGTGATGGCGGGCCGCAGAACAGGTTCATATCCAGCAGTTGAAAGACACAGGCTGATGGTATTGCATAGTAAATCAAATCTAAGTTCAGAAAAACTTAAATACCATATTTGGCGGAAAGTCTGAATAGCCTTAATGACCAAAAGTATTCCATGGAAAGTATTCCATGGAATACTCCATGTTCAATAAACTCATTACAAGATCCTTATGTACGAAGGCGGCAGACGAGCATGCAGTCCACTTGATGGTAAGTAGATACTGTCGTCCATAGACATCCGCGATACATGCCAACACCAGTCCAAAATGACAAACGTTGCCACGCACCCGGATGCGCTGCCTACCTTTGGAGATATAGGAATGAATTTGGAGAGAGAGTTGTGAAAAAGGGGAGGGATAGGATGGGAATGGGCTCTGGCACATCTCACTCACTACCGAAACACGTATGTGCATTGGGGAAATAAGATAAAGTGGGAAATGCCGTACATTTCAAGGTAGTCTTCTGTGAGGGTAAGGTAACGAGCGCGCCCAGCGGTTGTTGATTGCAGCGTGCACTCTCCCTCTCAAAAATTGTATTGTTACGTTTATCTATTATCTCAACCTGTAAATTAAAGCTCTTCATTAGCTCCAAAGAATATTAAAAAAATGTTCTGTAATTTCAGATTGAAAAAGTCGAGAAAGAAAGCGTGATCACCACAGAAGACGAGTCCCCCCGCAAAACGTGGTCGAAACCGACCAAACCCCTCAATTCTCCAGCGAAGAATCTGCGATTCTTCGGCGATACAGACCAGGACTCCGATGCGAACGTGAAACACAGCACTGTCACCAAATCCAAAAGCCACCCACAGTCCAAAAATCATGGAACCCTGAGGAAGACCACTTCTAATTCCAGCACAGGCCTTGACGAAGTGGACCATAGCGAATTATCGACGAAAAGCTATTCCTTATCCAACCTTCACCGGGAAGAGAAGAGCGAATCGCCTCGAAATAAACAGTACTACAAGAGGAATCTTCACAACATATCCGAGATTCATAGCAATTCAGAAAATGAAAGTCAACTTGACAGAAAAATCAGCATGAAGCCTCCTATTAGTCCATACGATAGGAGATCCAGGAGTCACAGCAGCTCGAAGACGTTGAAAGGCAGTAAGAACGACGTGAGAAAGAATGGACGGAATGAGGACAGAGGGAGTTCTTCAGAACTGAGGAGCAGTAAACAGGATACGAGGGATTTAAAGTAAGTTTTATTCCAAGGAACACCAAGGGAGTTTCCCTGGGTGTTTAAACATTCGTCTTTAATTTGTATAACATATTTAAAACCAACTGAATTACATACAATTCCAATCAAATACTATCGTATCCAATCATATCGTATTATTATTATTATTTTATGTACGAAAGCGGCAGACGAGCATACAGTCCACCTGACGGTAAGTGGATACTGTCGCCCATAGACATCCGCGATACATGCCAACATTAGTCCAAAATGACAAATGTTGTCACGCCCCCGGATGCGCTGCCTGCCTTTGGAGATATAGCAATGGATTTGGAGAAAGGGTTGGGCAAATGGGGAGGGATAGGATAGGAATGGGCTCTGGCACATCTCACTCACTACCGAAACACGTACGTACAGGAAATAAGATAAAGTAGGAAATGCGGTACATTTCAAGGTAGTCTTCTGTGAGAGAGGGGTAACGTGGCCAGTCGAGCGCGCCCAGCGGCTGTTGGATTGCAGCGTGCACTCTCCCCCTCAAAAATGTAGGTATATGTTAATGTTGTACATATTTTCATATACATAATACATATTTTGTGGTTCCTTGTTTTTTCTTTTGAATTTTCGGTCATCAAAAAATTCAGCGCCTCTGCAACTTCGGCGCGCTGGGCGCTCGCCCCGCGCCTCGCGCCGGCTCTGGTTAAACGCTATTAAATTTTTCAGACATCGTCATCGCACACCGGCCACTAACTCTGGCGAGAGCAGCACCGAGGGAGACTCCAGCCACCAATCACAACGCAGCGTCGTGTATTTGCATGCTACCACGGGTAATGTCTGCAACCATTCTATTTTAACAATTAATTTCATAATAATATTATTATTTACTATCTTCCGCCCGCGGCTTCGCTCGCGTGGACTAAGCAGCAGCTAAAAGATTTTTAACACCTGTAAAAGCAGCGACATGATGGATTTCACTGATGAAAATACATCCCATATTTAAGTAATTCTATTGTCATTTTTTTATTTTCCTCTATAACTCAACTTTCTTGTGTCATATGAAGAAGACACATATACCAACTTTTCCTTCTGGATACTTACCTATACGTTAGTGAAAACCCGATCAAAATCCGTTCAGTAGTTTTTGCGTGATGCTCAAACAAACAGACGTACACACAAAAATTTAAAAACTACTGTTCTAGGTTCTGTAGCTTCTAAAGACATCCCAATTTATTTATTTATTTATTTAAGTCAATATAAAGACTGAAATCTTTTATTGTTTTATTATATGTATAGGTAGATATATATATATATATATATATATATATATATATATATAGGTTTAGATCGTCCACGTTTTTATAATATAAAGAACATAATTGACCTGATAGTAAATAATAATGTCATCTGTTGCACTAAATGACTACAGAATCCTGATTCACATCAGGTTTCCGGTTGTTCTTGTTTATAACTGACTAGATTTTGCCCGCGAATTTGTTCGCGTGGTCTACATGAATTAGTAGCATATGTGTTAACTCGGGGTACCATTTACCTATTTGCCAAGTTTCATCCAAATCAGTTCAGTAGTTGGGAGCGACACACACTCAAACTGTCGCAGTTATAATTTTAGTGGGATTCACCTTTTAATAAACTTGACGGCCAAAAGGGACCAAAAGGGTTCGACTCCCGATCGAACAATAATTTGTTTAAAGACGTGTTTTTAGGGTGTGGGTGGTACACGTGTTGTATTCGTATTTGTATGTGTATGAACTCACGACACAGGGAATCCAAGTGTGGGCCATGGTGTATGGAAAAACAACTACATCAAACTACTGAACCGTAACAAAAAATATTAACAATATTTCTAATGTTTCCAAATTTCAGTCGGTGACATCCCGGACCCCGGTCAGATATCACGTAACCGGTCCCGCGACGACGTCTCCTCAGTCAACTCCTCGAACCTCCAAATCAAAAGCACCACCAAGAGCTTCTCCATCTTCGCACCGTGGACGCCGAAACACTACAACGACCAACACGACGTCCACTATGCACAAAGACCGAGGAAGCCCAAACCGAAGGAAACATTCAAAAAGTCGTCTTCAACGAAGAATTTATCAGAAGACAGACCTACGACCTTACAGAAGAACAAGTCGTACAGTCAGACAACTTTAACTAAACGTCCGCAGAGCAATCGACTGTCAAGCTCCAACACTACTTTGTACAGAAAACCAGAGAAACGGAAGGAAAGTGTGCAGAACGCAACATTGTCCCGTAGATCAGCTGCTCGGGAAGGGAAGAAGAGTCAGTCCAGCGAACTGCTGTCCCGAGACAGTGACCGCGAAAGGGTTTCCCGGTCTATATCGATGCCGAAGGACAATAATAAGAAAGCTGGCTGGTTCAAATTGTCGAATAAAAAGAAACAGGAAGTGAATACTAGAGTCCGTTAGACATAATTCTTCCTAATCTTCCTTCGGATTTGTACCAGATCTTCGTCTATAGAATGTTTGATTTGGAGAACCGAGGGCCTTATCCTAAAGTTACTAATTTGAAGTATAAGTTGTTTTTTTTAATCATAAGCGCTTCTTTGAAATGTTGTCTAGTGATCGCGACGTGGCAATGCATCGATAACTTCAACATTAACTGCTTTCGTTAGAGGCACAAGTGCATTTTGATAACGTTCGACGAAATGCAAAAGAAAATGCTACAATTTTCATTCATTTAAAATCAAGCTAGAAACTCGGAGTTCTACATAAAATAAAAACAATGGCTATTGTTCATTCTCTTTGTTTACTTTCCCGAATATACCGAATATCCCGAATATATGGCTATTGTTCATTGATTCCCGAATATACCAAATGCTATTTGTGCTTTCGTTAAAAATGTTACTTATGTCTTTTCTTCTTTGGGGACAAAATTGTTGTAATGTATTCTCCGTTAAAAAATTGAAACCGTTTTATTATGTTAATAGCAGTCAATATCTGAAGAACGAAATTGATTTCCTAAATGTTTTATAAGCCCTAATTATTTGGTTTATTTGAAATAGGCACAATCTTCAATCCTATAGGCCATAGGCAGTTGCTCGGCATCCCACCCCATATCTCCCGCAACCGCGTGATTATTTCCATAAAATAATCGACATCACGTTTGTTTACTTCTAAACCGGTAAATACCAGTAAATGTACTGTGAAAAACTTGAAGTTTAAAATCTTATTTCTAAAGGACGACGGGAAACGTATGAATGTCGTCCCAACCCACCAACAAATATAAAATTAGTGTCGAATGTATTTGTTGGATCTACCATAATCGCATCTACCATATGCGCCCAGGCACGTGCCGATACCTGGTCGGCTCACCTACTCACGATCCCGCGATATCCCCCAATGCAACGCCCTAAGCCGAGGCCCGTTCCTTCCGGTTTACCGGCGGAGGAGCCCTCGGGCTCGTTGCAACACACATTTTGTTCCTGGCTGAGCGCCTTCTGCGCTCGCCCTAAATTAAACACAACCGGCGACTCTTGAAAGGCCACTAGAGCCACAAGAATATAGCCATTCCGAAAAAAAAATCAAATCATAATCGCTATAAGCGCTGGTAACTAATAGAGTGATGGGGTTTTTACTAAAAGAATATGAAAAAAACTGAAAAAGTGGAAAGCGGTTTATATGACGGTTCGCGCGCCGTCTTAACATTGGACTTAAAATTAAATTATCTATAAGCTTTCATTTGAGGTATACCTTTTAATCTTTTAATGTAGGTACCAACACACTTGAGGTGGTATACCGTATACCTCAAGTATGTTGGTACATGTTGATTTGTTGGCATACTTACCCTATCTTACTTGTTAGTTAGCATGTGTAGGACAAATTTTGCAACTGAATTTTAAACCAGTTCCACCTAACCGTTTGAGCACACACTTTTGGGGCTGGGGACAATACAATCAAATTTTTTTTCAAAATGGCCGCCGCTACAACGTATTCAAAATTTGTTATTTGTGGGTTACGACATTTGACTTAGACCATCGACATACTAACTAAAACGAATAAAATAAAAAATATAAAAAAAAACGTTTTTTAAAACAAGCTTTTATGCAAGCCATGTACTAAAACGAATAAAATAAGTTTATATTGAATTATTTGTTCTCAAAAAGCTTGTCGCGCGAACTGTAAATGGTAGATACATACTTGTACGAATATTTCGCGACAAGCTTATTGAGAACAAATAATTCAATATAAACTTATTTTATTCGTTTCAGTACATGGCTGCAAGCCATGTTTTTAAAAGCTTGTTTTTATAAAAACGTTTTTATTATATTATTTTTACACTAGTCCAAACTGCCCTTATGAGCTCATAATGAGCCCTTATGAGCTTTAAACCAGATTAAAGTTAGCTAACTTTAATCTGGTTTAAATATACTTATGCTAGTTGCCTACGCAACGATTACTAGATGAAAAAAAAATTCACACCTTAACTAATATTCTAATCTATTTACCTTAAAATAGTAACAATTACTATGTACTCAAAATGGTGCTATCATTTTCAGAAATTTTCATTTTACTTTCTTTTAAAGTGCCATTCAGCGGTTATTGTTAGCGTTACCAATTTATTAGCACTTCAGTCATTTTTTAAATATTTGTAATATAACTGCTTCTATTGTAACTACTAATAAGATGTCTAATTATAAATATTTCGTAATAATGAAAATGTGCATAATATTTCTACAAAAAGTCGCTTGTAAAGATTTCTTCTTGAAATAAAGCGTTTACAACTAAGTATTAAAAGTTGTTACTGTGTGATTTAATTATGTCGCTCTGTAGACATTTATAATGAAGAATTTTAATATGTAATTGTAATAATTCATTGGAATTTTATAAATAAAGTAAGTCTAATAATTTACACGAAGTATCTTTATATACCCCTAGAATATAATAACAATATAAACATACGATTTTCAAAGCTTATGAATCGTTTATAAAAGTCAGCAATGCCATAAAATCTTATTATGTAATACGTATAACGCCATTATTTCATTGATATTCAACTATTTTATAATTCAAATTATATCTGTACACAATGAAAGCAAAATAAAATCATACTGCCGTTGCAGTCACTGCTAATTATTATGTTATATCCATCTATTTAGTACACAAATGATAAAAGTAAAAGGCATACATACACTGCCATCTCTTATCAAATTAAAGTATATCTATTGCACGCTAGAGGACGCCACAAATATGTTATTTTGTAGTATAGATGACCAAGAAAATAAAAACCTCGCCATGATGCGTAAAATTAATAGAACTAATATCTTCTACTGACAACACTAACTAATTATGAAAAAAGCAAATGTAGCGCCCCCACAGCAAGATTTTTATTTTTCTTGTCAGATGAAAAATGCAAATGTGGCGCCCCCACAGCAAGTTACATTCTGATCAGGGTTTACATAATTATAATGTATAAATATCTGTTATAATTAAGTTATATTTCCATCTCATGATTGATTACATAAAGTTTATAAGTAAAAAAAACAATCTTTTTACAGTACCTAATGAATTGGATAGAAAGCAAATTTTCAAAAATCATAATATTTTAACATCTATGTTCAGTGTTGTACTTTATTTAATGACACTTGACAAATTAACGCGAGAAACGAAACGGCCGTAGAGCGAAAGGGAAATGAGTCACTTTAAAAAATAAAGCCAAATATATTTTAAAAAATCCTCTGCATAATGACAACGATAGAAAGTTATATTGTTTTCGACATAGAAACCACTGGATTACCATGGCAAGAGAGAAACCAGACGAAAATTACAGAGCTAAGCTTCCTTGCGACCACACGCAATGATATAGAAAGAACTGCGTTTGGTAAAACTCCACCTTACAGTAAGTTATCGTTGATTTTTAATCCGATAAAAGCAATCGATCCTGAAGTAGTTGCCTTAACAGGTTTATCTAACGAGTTACTGCAACATGCTTCAACTTTTAAACAGAAAATAAAAACAATTACTGCTTTTCTCGACGAACTGCCTAAGCCCATATGCCTTATAGCACATAATGGAAACAATTTTGATTACAAGATTCTACTGACCGAATTTAAAGATGCAGAAGCATCTCTCCCCAATGACATACTCTGTGTTGATTCATTGGTTATATTCCGAAACCTTTTAAAAGGCAATACAATATGCTATTACACTTTGTTAAAAGATAATGCCACAAAAGTCTCAGTATCATTAAATGATGAATGTTTAATCAATGATGAACGTTTAACGGATGATGAATGTTTAACAAATGATGAACATTTAACAAATGATGATGATTTAAGCAATAGTGAGGAATGGCCCGATTTAAGCGTAAGCAAAGAGGAATGGCAAGAAATTGATGAAATAAGTGTAATTTTAACTGATATGTCGTGTGGAGATCTACAGGTTAATAATCCAAGAAAGAAACTTAAAATAGAGACCTCTGAACAGCATGAAGAAAATAATTTAATAATAAAAACGAAAACAGGAAAAGACAGTTATAGTTTAGTAGCGTTGTATAAAAGATTGTTGAATAAGGATATGATACAAGAGCACAGGGCCGAATCAGACTGTCTTATGCTTCTAGAATGTGTAGTGGCCATTAAAAAAGACTTCTTGCAAACGGCAAATGACTGCTGTAAATTACTTATAGAGATACAGCCACTTAAAAGATAACTATTTAATCATGATTAATATTTATTATTTGTAAGTTTAATTTACCTATTGTAAATGTTATATTCTTACTTATTGTATTTCGTTTTTGATGTTATATATTTCTAACGTTGTTTGTGGCAGGCCTTTGGGAGAGGCCTATAATCAGCAGCGGGGAGACACGCTCTGATATAATAAGGTATATATAGTTACAATACACTATAGAAATATCTCTGATGTACAACTAAGTTGAGATACAATTGAAACTAGGTTTCATTTGACAAAATACTATTCAAACTATTAATTCTTACAGCGTCCAAATGACATCTGTAATGACTCAAATAATCAACCAGATGACTAAGAAACAGTCACTTGTAAGATATTGAAATTGTTTAAATCATGAGTAATGTTTACTGATTATTTCTAAGTTGAATATACCTGATTTTTATATTTTTGCTATTAAAAAAAATAAAAAAAATGACTAATTTGGCATACTATTATTGCAACTAGGTTTAATTTGAAAGAGTATTGTTTATTTACATATTATTTGAAATTGTTGCAAGGGATTAAAATATTATATTAACATTAATATAGACAAAAAGGATTAAGATATTGACATTATTTGTGCATGCTTTGTTATTTCTGTCTGTTTTCTTTGCATGCCTGTTCTATATTTTAGTTTTGCCATGATAGAAATATTTTTTGGTGAGAAACTAATTTGACATACATATTATTATTAATACAATTATCTACATTTAATTTCATAGAATATTTTTTAGTTTAAGCTCAAATCATTGAATATGATTGTATTTTTATCCTATAGAATTTAATACACAATTTTATTATACAATTTTTAAACTAAATTAGTTTTTATTTCAATTTCAACTAATATCCCAAATTAACTGGGTTTTATGATACTGTAAAGAATGGGAAGAATATACAGCAAGTTTGTAGCACAGCTGTGTATCATTTTACATCTAATCTAATCTTAACTGATTTAAATTTTATATAAACATACTTGAGAGTTCCTAGTGAAGAAACAATGATGGTATTGACTAAGTAGATTTTAATAGAATCAATATACCTTGTTCATACAGCTAAAAAAAGATTATCTGTATCTATACTAATATAATAAAGAGGTAAAATTGTGTGTTTGTTTGTGGGTATGTTGGGTATAATCTCTGGAACTACTGAACCGGTTTCAAAAATTCCTTCACAAATAGGAAGCTACATTATCCGTGTCTAATATAGGCTATATTTTAATTAGAATTTTGAAAAAAAAACAGACCGAAGCGAAGCGAGGGCAGGTCGCTAATAAATAATATAATGATTAATTAATTAATCATTATATTATTCCCCTCATTCTCATATTCCTAATCATTAATCATATTCCCCAATGTATGTACGTGTTTCGGTAGTGAGTGAGACATGCCAGAGCCCATTCCCATCCTATCCCTTCCCTCGTCCCCAACCCTTTCTCCAAATCCATTCTTTCATCAACAAAGGTAGGCAGCACATCCGGGGTGTGCCAGTTTGTCATTTTGGACTAATGTTGGCATGTAGCGTGGATGTCTATGGGCGACAGTATCCACTTACCACCAGGTGGACTATATGCAGAAGCGGCGCAAGGCGTGGGCGACGTGGCCCACCGCCTACGGCCTCGCGGCCCGAGGGACCTCGCGCCTCGAAAGTTCATGCAGCTTTGGTTCGTGAAAAATGTGACAATTGGCTAACCCTGTGGGCCAGCCCTAGAACTTCCCGCTGTGTACTAGGTTTTCAAGCTCGCAAAGAATATTAAAAATATATAAGCAAAAAGCACAACTTGCACCTTGAAAAACATTTGAAAAACACTTTTGTTCCTGATTATAATATGTGAAAATGAGAAATACAGTAATTTTTAAAATTTCGCCCCCATCAAATTTAGGTCTTGCCCCGCTGCTGACTGTATGCTCGTTTGACACCTTCATTCTATATATTTAAAAAAATGAACATTCATATTTAATCAAATGATATTTGTCAGAGAACTGGAACATAGGACCTTTTCAGTGGCGGAAAACTGGTGTTTAGTTTTGGGTTGGCTCGAGGCTATGGTCTCATTTTTTTTGCCAATAAAAATCCCGAAATACAAATTATTAAGTCTTTAATTAAAAATTTAAAAAGTACAATTAATTAATTAAACATATTACTTATAATAAAATCTCGTCAAACGGTCTCGTCGAGAAAGGTTTTTCCAAAAGATCTATTATAGATTTCGTTGGAGCACTCATTTTTCCATTAGAAATAACTTTATTAAGTAATTATTTATTTGAAAAAGTCAAAAAAGTAAGCCAATAATCCAATGAATGACATACAATAATCACAAATTCCGCGAGAAGAAACGTTTATTTGGCGCCTTTCAAAGCGCCAACTAGCTGTTTAATTATCTGCATACTGAAGCTATTACAGGCGCGAGGCAGGTTGCGCGGGTAGTCCAGTAAAGTTACGTTAATTTCTGGGGTTAAATCGCATTAATTCAGAATAGTGATTATTTTTCTTATTTTATAGTTTAATAGCTTTTAAACCGTATGGTGACTGAATCCACCCAAAAATATGACTGGAAATTTATTAAATTACGTATTTTATCAAAAATTAATTCATAAAAAAAGTACCAAAAATAGTAATTGATTTTTGTCTTAAATAAAAATTATAATGATTTTTATCGTTTCATATAATAAGCAAATCCATCAATATAAACTAACGGAACAAAGAATAATATGCGACTTATGCGTAAAAATCTCGTAAAAATGCGTAATTCTAAAATAAAAAATATTAATAATCAAGTTCTTTTCTTGTTGGTCATTATCTATACGTTGTGAAATAATTATCTGAAAATCTCCCAAGAAATATTAATGGATACATAATTTTACGAATTGTTACGAAATATGCCATTGAAAAAAAATAATAGTAAATATTTTTGGTAGACTTTGCAGTAATAATGTTATTTTAATGAATAAGAAAAGAATCCAATTAAAAATACTTACAATACCATTAAAATCTTTAAAATTACAATCATCTATAGCAAGTTACCTAAAATGACTAGCGGGGTGAGTGCGTGCGGTACGCGGGGCGGGGAGACCACTTCCGCCCGCTCTCCGCTCACCCCGTGCGCTTGTGTACATGCAGAGACACGATCGTATTTGATTGTTATTACGCGTCGAAAGAAAATCAATCGGAGTGAAATTATTGATAAAATAGTTTTGTGGACTTATATGCGTTTATATACTAGGTTGGTCAATAAGTTTCTGGAATTGGATACTTTACATTAAATTATTGGAATGCATTCTATTTCATTCGAATCTCAAATTCAGTAGTAGCCAGTACCAAAAGAATTAAAAAAAACTGTCACCAATATTTTTTTCGTTGTTTACATTTGCGGGAATTTTATTAGTGTGCAAAATGGAGAAAATCGAAGTTCGTGTGGTTATTAAATATTTCTGCCTGAAATTTTTTTCAACGAAATGTGTTTTTGTAGAATCGCAGTCTACTTTGGGAGACAATGCCCTGTCTTATTCTACAGTAGCATACTGGTGCGCGGAATTTAAACGCAACAGAACCGTCTTTATTTTTTTCGGATTGACTAAATTCTTGTGGCCCTAGTGGCCTTTCAAGAGTCACCGGACTTGTTTAGATTAGGGCGAGCGCAGAAGGCGCTCAGCCAGGAGCAAAAGTGTGTGTTGCAACGAGCCTAAGGGCTCCCCCGCGGATCGCGGGATCGCGGGATAGCCTAAGGGATCGCGAGTCGGCGAGAAGCGCCCAGGCACTTGTCTATACCTAGTGAACATGTTGGCTGAGGGCCGGTGTGTGTTAACGGTGTATCGGGGGGACGTCCACGTCTCCGCCGGCGGGGACGGTGTCTGTGTGCAGTGTTCGAGTGCAGTGTGAGAACCGCATTGGCAGCGGTGATCGGGTCGTCGGGATCGTCCAGGATGTGCCGCGGCCGACGATAGCGGGGAGGGGCACTCCTGTCCGGTGTGTAGGTGAGGGAGGAGATAATCAGAGGATTGGGATGATGTGGGATAGCGTCATAGTAGCGTCGGGCAGAGTCTTTTATGTATTTGACGATGGAGGGAAGCTCAAAGTCCTTGTGGAGGTCGACGTTACGCAAGTACCATGGTGAAGCCACGGCCTTGCGCACGAATCTGTTTTGGAGGTTTTGGAGGGTTTTGATGTTAGAGGGAGCCGCGTGTGCGAACACAACGCTAGAATAGGTCATGATGGGACGGACGAGAGACGTGTATAATGTCAACTTATTTCTAAGCGACATTTTACTTTTCCCGCCTATGAGGGGGTTGAGGCGACCGAGCACAAAGGCGGCTCGGTTTCGGACAGTTTTGATATGATCTCGGAAGGTCATTCTGTGGTCTAGAGTGACTCCGAGATATTTGGTCTTTTTGACGAGAGGAATCGTTTGACCGAGAAGGGTTATCGGGAGAGGGGAGAGATTAGGAGTACGACAGCCAACCATGGGAAAAGGGAAACACATGGCTGCACTTTTCCCCGGGTTTATCTCTATCCTCCACTTCACAAACCACTCGCCTAGGGCGGTGACTGCGCGCTGGAGGCGTAGAGAGAGCATGCGTACGTTCCTATCTGAGGCGTAGAGGGCGGTGTCGTCCGCGAAGAGGGCGAGCTCTATTCCTGGGGGGTGGGGTGTGTCGTTAGTATAGAGTGAATAGAGCGTGGGTGCTAGAACGGAGCCCTGGGGGACTCCAGCTCTTATTGGGCGGGGACTGGATAGCGTGCCTTCAACTCTGTAGCGAAAGGTGCGATTGGTAAGGTAGTCTCTAATGATGAGAATGAGACTTTCGGGCACCTCCAGTTGGTACAGTTTATAAATTAAACCGTTGTGCCACACCTTATCAAAGGCCCTCGCTACGTCGAAGAAGACAGCTAGAGTTCTGAGAGGTCTCTTTTGATTGAGACCTGAAAGTATGTGCTCCGTTATTCGGTGCACTTGTTGGACTGCGGAGTGTTTGGCTCTAAAGCCGAACTGTTCGTTGATTAAAAGGCCTTTTGAGTCAATGTGACTCAGCAGGCGGGTATGGAGGACTCTTTCATAGATTTTAGCCATTGTATTCAATAGGCTGGGTCTGTAGCTAGCGGGATCCGAGCGGTGTTTGCCCGGTTTGGGGATGCCGATGACGACGGCTTCTTTCCAGGCGACTGGAAAGAGATGATTCCGCATGGCGGCATTGTAGATGGCCGCGAGAAGAGCGATCAATTGGATCGGAAGACTTTTGAACACCCTGTTGGGTATTCCGTCGATACCAGGAGATTTCTTAATTTTAAGATTTTGAATAATCTCCTGGATTTCTGATACCGTAACCGGTAGAAGGGAGTCTGAGGGAGGGATGGAGGCTCGATGACTCACCTCTCCGTCAACCAGGTCGACGTGGGACTCGTCGACCGGCTGGCGGCTAGGGGAGCACTGGGCCTCTAGGCTATCAGCCAGGCATTCGGCCTTCTCTGCATCGTCAAATGTGGGAGGACCGTTCGGTCTTGTCAGTGGGGGCATTGAGGCAGTATTGTCTGTTTTCATAGACTTCGCCATCCGCCAGTAGGCTGTGTGTGAAGGCGAGATCTCTGACAACAGGGCTTTCCAATTGTTGTTTCTGAATTCAGCGATGCGATTCTTTACGTCCCTCTGTAAAGCTCGCATTCTACGCCTATTCTCGATACAGGGGAAGGAGTCGTAAGCACGGATGGCTGCGTTCTTGGCTCTTAGCAGCTCCCTTATGCCCTCAGGCAGCTCCCCCTGGAGGAGCTTTGGATTAAATCCTTAAGGTGGCTGCCGAGTCCAGAGACCGCCGTATTTGTGTCATCCGCACTGGTCAGGTCGTCAGGGATAGAATCGAGGTGGGGAGAGCTAGAAGCCTTAAGGGCTTCTTTTAGCTTGGCCCAGTCGATAATGGTCTTGTCTTGGGGAGGTGAATCGGTCTGCCGTCCTAATTTCATGATTATGGGGCGGTGATCAGAGTCTAACTCGGCAAGGGTTTCTAGCGAGTTTAGACGTAGGGTAATGTTTTTAAAAAGGGCGATGTCGAGGACGTCGGGTCTGTGGGTAACAATACGAGGGTAATGAGTTGGCGTCGTGGGAGCTATAACGTCAAAGTCGAGTAGGTCGATAAGTCTGTAAAGGCGATTTCCGTTACGGGTGGAAGTATGACTATTGAAACTGGGGTGCTTGCAATTGAGATCTCCTGCCAGGATGACTGAGTTACCTAAGTCGAGGAGTGACTCGAGGTCAGTCCTGAGCAGTTCTCTGTCGGGGGGCAGATAAACAGATGCCAGAGTGACAGGTTGATGACCTGTCATAGCTATACGGCAGACCGAGGCCTCCATGTTAGTCAGTGGAGGGGTAGGAATGGGAATGCAGTGCAGAGACCTCTTGTCGTAGCCGCTGAACTGGTTGCAAAGGAAATTTCTTCTCTGTCGGATTATCCGTACTGTTGGCTACGATATATATATTATATATAAGGCGGTGCTCGCGATCGATCTTATACCGCAGGGCCAATGTTGCAGGCCGCACGTTGCCTTCCAACGGGGGGGTGTAGGGGTGAAATACGGAAATAAAAACGCTGCTCTAATTCACATTGAACCACAGGGGGGCAGAGAGGAAGCGGCAGTCGGCAGCGAGCTTGCTTGTATGAACTTGTTAGGTATCTCCACAATGAGGAGTCTGTTGGATCAAGTTACTGCTTGAAGTGATAAATGTAAAACTAGCAGTTCAAGTTACTACTTGAAGTGCTGAGGACGAACTGGCAAAGAGAGGTCGGAACCTATGCCTTTTATAGCAAGTTTGCTGCCCGTGCTATCCCCCTGCTCCCTGGGGTAGTTTATTGTGCTATTCGCTCTCCAACGTCATACATAACTTCTAGGTTACAAGTCACTTATCCTAGGGTCGGTTCTCCTCTTATGCGGAGAACAAGGCTATTTTCGATGACGATGCATGATGATTTTACATCTTTCTGGGCAATTTAGCCCTTTTTTCCCTCCCTCCTTCGTTGAGTAGCAAGGGGAATGGGAGGACTGAAGGTAAAGGGGAAGTAGTGGCGCCGATACCGGAACTTCGTCATCTAGCCCGCAACTTTATATGTTTAATTCAATGCTCAATAAAACACACTGCGGGCGGTAGCCTTTATTTTGCCTATACCCTGACCCGCAACCTAGTTTCCCTAATACATTTATGGAGAGCGAATACAAACACATACAGTTTATAAACAAAGGACACTTTAAAAAAATATAATATAAATGTACGCACTAACATCCCATAGTCTCGTAGGAAAGGTGTATGGATTTGTCTCGTACGCTTCTATTAGTGTAATGTGAGAATTCCTTCGTCCTCACTTCGCTAGTTGCGCAACCCTTGTGAGACAACCCCCTTTCTTCCCCGAGCCGTGCGATGCCAGTACGTACATGTCATGTACACTCGATTTACATATTACATAATATATCTTAATTGTACTGCACTTGTGCTACGCCCTTATTTATTCTGTCGTGCACACGTACAATGTCAGGGGGGAGAAATCTCTCCAGGCGAGTACGGAGTTGATAAACAAGCCTGTCTCTCTTTATTAAACGCTCGAACCCATACGAAACGGTGTCTATTTCATTCTAACATAAACATTACACAAGTTTGCCGTTGAAGCGCTAGTTGTTTCGTGTCCGTCCTTTGAGCAAGACGAAAACAAAGTCGGTCTGTGGTTGTGACGTCACATAAGGGCGTTAAGTGTTTGTGTGTTTTTAGTGATTATGGTGATATTTACTATCTTCAACAACACAAAAGTAAGTGCAAGCGATGATGATGATCCTAACTGATACTATACAAACACAAATAAAAAGAGAATTTTCGTTTAAAACTACATTTTGTTATGTTGCAAGCAAAGTTCCCATGTGTAATGTTTACAGTCTAGTAGAATAAAAAAAGTAACACCACAAACTTGTCTTGACAGACAATCGTAAAGCCCTTTTCAAACACTATACAAAAAGTACAACTGAACTGCACTTTAAAGGGTCTGTGTGTCGTAAAATAGATGTTTTATTGCCTTCCTCGTTGACGTGCATTTCAAGGTCAAGTGTCTCAGCATTGGAGCTCCTCTCAGGAAACTCTCCATAACAGTCAAGCGGGTAGATGAGGGTACCTCCGCCATTTCTGGCCAACCTGTCATTCCGTACAATGTTGTACTGGGCGATTTTGGGATCGCGGTGACTAGGCTTCAAGAAGGTCTCTTGCACTAGCATTACATCTATTTGGTGATTTCTGAAGAAATCATGGATCTGGGTGCGTTGGAAGCGGATGCCGTCAGCGTTGAAGAACGCGACGGAGAGGGAGAAGGGTTTGATTCTCTTGGATGTGGTATCCATTTTAGAGAATTTAAAAAGAAGGAAATTTAGGGACAGGCCTTGAAGAGGCCAAGGGCGCTAAGTACGGGCTCGTACCTTATGATGAGGTCCAGACGGTTGCCGTCAGTGGACCTGAGAGCTTGGGCCAGGTTTCTAATTTCCTGGAGATTTATGGTCCCCAGGAAGTTGCTGACCAGGGCCAGATCCTCCGTTAGACCAGGACTGGCCTGGGCTTGGGAGGAGGTGGCCTTAGGGGGCTGCCGTTTTGGGGACAGGTTTGGGGGCCGGCGCAGGGGCGGCTGGAGTGATCCTCCAAGCTTGCTGCGTGGGTTTGGGCAGCGAAGGGAAATTCGCGGGTGAGAGCACCGCGGCTGAAGTGGGTTGCGCAGAAGGCGCGGGTTTGGGTGCCTTTCCTTGCACCGACATGAGGGGGGCCAGAGGCGCCTGCGTAGGAGGGCGCTTGGCGGGGGGAGGAGGTCCGGCTGGGACCCACCTGGATGGCCTCCGCGGCGCTTTAGGGCAACCACGATAGTTCGCGGGATGCCCCAGCTGTCCGCAGAGGACGCAGCCAGGGGGGTCCTCGGCGCCCTTGGGACGGGTGCAGCTGCTGGTGCCGTGGTCACCCAGGCGCTTTACGCACCGGGGTTTCGCATAGCAATTGCGAGCTGCGTGGCCATAATATTGGCAATTATGGCATTGGCCAATACCGTCACGCTTGTTGGAGGTCTCAACAGAACCGTCTGTAACGACGAGACTCGCTCTGCGCGCCCAACAACTAGTGTTGCCAGGTCCAGTGTGTCAAATATCGGGACGGAAGGTTAAAATAATCGGGAATTTAGTTTTCAAATCGGGACAGCTACAAAAAAATCTGGTTTTTGTGAATCATCATTTATTTTTATCGGTCGGTCAATTTTTTTATAATGGTATGTTACCATTGGTTAGTACAACAAACAAAACTTAAACAAACTAGATAAACATCTTTAAAATATAACAAAATTCAAACGTAACCGTTTTGACGAATTAAATCGAATCATAATCATCTTTATCTCGCCAACACAATACGCGCGAAGTTTGAAACTTTTATGATGACTATTTAGTCTGTGAGTTTGGTGAGAAAATATGAAAATGTGAAAGCAAAAATATTTTTATGGAGTAACAGCTTACAGATGTATTCGGTTTTCCTGTCAAAATTCTCGATCAAAATACAGACAAGGAGATTAGTGAAAAATCGAGACATTCGGCGTCCCGGTCAAGGGTGAATCGGGGCGTGTCACCAAACCCCTGAAAATCGGGACGTCCCGCTCAAATCGGGACCTGGCAACACTAATTGAGAGGTATAATGGAATGGGGAAATCTCGTCCCACTCACTGTACTTCCTATTCCTCATTTTCCCTGCTTGTCATAATCGACTGATGTTGGCGTGTTTCGCGGATACCCACTTACCACGAAGTAGATAGTCCGTTCGTCTTCCACCTTATTTCGTTCAACAACAAAAGAAAAATCCACAATTTATTTTCCTTCTAACCATTTGTTGATTAATTATTGGTAGGTAAAGATAAGAAGTACCTACGTTTTCATTGGTTTTTAAACGCAATTATGTACCTAAATGTGATTTATTCAAATTAATGTACCCAATTAACTACATTAATGCCATAGTTAATTATTATTAATAATTGTTGGTTCTTTATAAAAATAAAACTATGATATGTTTTTGTTAATTTGAAAGTTATTTATTACAATATATCCATCCTTGAAATAACGTTATCCATATTTTATGTCTCAATATCCATTCATCGACTTTGCATTATCATAAGCAACTCTGAAGTCACAAGTTGTGCATTGACCTCAAATTCAGCGGCCGCGGGCCGCCGCGCGATGGCTGCGGGCCCCACGTAGGTATTAATTTTATTGACAAGCTGTTGGTGGCCCTAACAAATGACGTTTAGGATTCAAAATCGTATGTGCGCTTCTATTAAAGCCTGTAATATTGTCATATTTTATCGAAAAATGTAAAATATTGGTGGATTTTGTTATTAAACATTTTATTTTTACCTAAAATGTAAAGTCTACCACAAATTATTCCTATTACATTTTTGCGTGTAATATGAGAGCTCAATCAAATAAAGGTTCTCTTCCATAAACTTTTAGTGGTGGATTTTGGTAAACGTGGGTTTAGTAAGCTAAAAAAATATATATTAAAGTGTTTTAGAGCTATTAGCAATTATTTATTTATGAAATATGGGGCAAATTGAACAGTTAGAAGATTATTTAAAAAAATCAATGTTTCCAATAGTTTCCTCGTTGGATTCCTGTTTAGTTCGTATTGTTTACAGTTTTTATCGGCATATACGAAAACATAATATTATTAATATATTTCCCCATAATAATATTTTAATATTTTAATAATAGCCTTTTTTTGTTATTTCCATAGCTAAAAGTAAATGGATTCGTAAATATAGTACCTTAAAAATGTTTAAATATTCGGATTATTGAAAAAAAATGCTATATTTAAATAATGCAATTTCAACACGTAATTTTACTGGACTAGGGGTCGAAGCGCGCGGGGCGGGCACTTGTATGAAATTCATTGGCGCCGATAGAATCGCCAACAACAGATTGAACCGCGAGTCGCAACGTGAAGGCTTGTACAAATAAAATTAAATTGTTTAAACCTGAATAATTGACTATTATGTTGGTTTGTTTGTTTAGCTTGTTACCTATATTTTTATAGATGAAATTATTTTGTTTATTTGGTTTGGCGGCGCCAAATTCGACAACTTAGAGAAATCGCCACTGGACCTTTTACACAGCAGGCACTGAAAACTGGACTGTCAGTCAACCTTTGGCCTATGCAGGATATGAAGTATTTCTTGAGAGTTCACACTTGAATAGTCTCGTCAAAGGTGTGGCGAGGTCTTCAAGATGTATCTACAAGTGGTATATATATCCTAAGGAGTATTGGGATCTAGGAAACTAGTTCTAGTGGATACTTGATTTTTTTATGAATTGGTGCAATGATTTATGAGTGTGCGCCTGCTTGGGTAAATATGCTTGGTGGTATATGGGGTAAGGCATTGACCAACCCTATGTCTTTTACTATTTAAATACCTACCTTTATTAGTGTTTTTCTACCTATATACTTTATTTCAAAAACATGTGTTGAAAAACGTAAATATTTGTTCCCTCGCATACGTACTTTTGGCACACCTCTATTTAAACTAGCGCTAATACTTCCAAAAAATGTTTTGTATATTATTTTTTATCCGTAATTTTTATCATTTTCATTACTTGTAATTTTAATTGAGTTATGAACGCCACGTATATCTTCGATCGGTGACTGACACTACGCTGTCACTTTTATGTCAACATAGTATTTCATTTCCATCCGTCACGCAAACGAAACGAGCGATTTTAAATTTTTATATTTATTAGTTAAACTACAACCAACCAGAGAACCAATTTTTATTTAAACTTATTTTGCAAAATAGTAAAGAAGCAATATTCCAGCTGGATGAATCTCGCTCTTGAATCATGGCGCGAAGATATCGTGATGCCGCCGCAAAATTGCAACAAAATGTTCAAAAACATTTGAAAGAAATGAAGGATTTGTCTTCTTCGGACGATGAGGAGCCATTTGAGTCCAGCTTGTTGGATGGGGTACTTCAGAGCTACACAAACGGCGGTGGCGACACTCAAATGCTGCGGCGAACTAAAAATCTTCTAGAAGAAGCAATAAGCGGCCACCCGGTAACTTGCCTTATATGTATAGGATCAATAAAACGATCTCACGCTATCTGGTCCTGTGAACACTGCCACTCCTACTTCCATCTCTCTTGCATACAAAAATGGGCCAATGACAGCATAAGTCTGAGAAATGAGGAGAATCAGGCCCTCATAAGCGTTTTTAAGCCCCAGAAAATGGAATGGTGCTGCCCTAAATGTCGCCACACATACACTAAGGACGAAATACCTCGTAGGTATCGTTGTTTCTGTGCTAAAACTGATGACCCACCTCTCCATCCATGGTTATTACCACATTCTTGTGGTGAAGTGTGTAAAAAGGCACTCTCTGCTGGAGATAATTGTAGACATAAATGTCTGCTACTATGCCATCCTGGACCGTGTCCTCCCTGTCCTCAAACTGTGAATGGGATATGTTATTGTGAGAAGGAGAGGAAGAAGGTAAGATGCAGTACTGCTAAATGGTCTTGCGGTAAGCAGTGTAAGAAAACACTCTCTTGTAATACACACAAATGTAGAAATCTTTGCCATGAAGGTGACTGTCCTCCCTGCACCTACACCAGTATGCAGTCCTGCCAATGTGGAGCAGAAAAAGTGCAAAGACCATGTAACAATCCTGTATGGCAATGCCAGAAAGTTTGTAACAAAGCATTACCTTGTGGATATCATAAATGTGAAGAAATATGCCACTCCGGAAGCTGTAATACATGTCCCAATTCAGGCACAAAATCTTGTCCCTGTGGTGCCAATCAACGCTATGTCCAATGTCCCGATGTCATGGAAACTTGTATGGGCACATGTGGAAAGAAGCAGAAAGATTGTGAACACAGCTGCCCAGAGAAATGTCATAAAGGCCCCTGTCCTCCTTGCCAAGTACTGATAGAAAAGATATGTCAATGTTCTACTCATACAAGATCATTGCCGTGCAGTAAAGAATTTAAATGTGAAACAAAGTGCCGTAACATAAGACCATGTGGCAAACATACTTGTGGACGTAGATGCTGCGATGGAAATTGCCCTCAGTGTGATAAAATCTGTGATAAACCTCTTCAGTGTGGTCGTCACAAGTGCTCCTCTGTTTGCCATCATGGCCCATGTTACCCTTGTCATCGAGAATCGAAAATAACCTGCCGCTGTAAGGAAACATTTATAACAGTTCCATGTGGCAGAGAAAAACATGTCAAACCTCCAAAATGCTCTTTTCCTTGCAAAATAAAATATAAATGTCGTCATATTGAAGAGAACAAACATTCCTGCCATTTTGGTGACTGCCCGCCATGCAAAGCAATTTGCTACAAAACCTATGAAAAGTGTGGACATGAATGCAAAGCAGTTTGTCACGAGTATGTAGCTGTTGTTTTTAAACAAGTGGAAAAGCCAGCTACGCCATGGGAGGTGCAGCCTCCAAAGACTAAAATAATGACCTTACATTGTCCACCTTGTGAAACACCTGTTCCAATTACTTGTTTCGGGGAACACAATACATGTAATCAGCCTTGTCATTCGGCTGCTCGCCATCCCTGCGGACGTGAATGTGGTCGTCCATTGCCCTGTGGCAATCATAAGTGCACACTTCTGTGCCACCTTATGTATTCTGATCCCGACTATCCAAATGTGCCTTATGCTTGCGAGCCTTGCAATAAAGAATGCATGGTTCCCCGTCCAAAAAATTGTTCTCATAAATGCACAAAGCGTGCTTGCCACCCTGGCTCGTGCCCACCATGCGAGGTTCTAGAAAGAATTCCTTGTTACTGTGGTATTACAGAGGTCTACTTGCGTTGCCGCGAGCTGTCTACATCTGCAGGAGAAATGTTGTCTTGCAAACAGCAATGCCCTAAAAATTTAGAATGCGGGCATAGATGTCGAAATACATGCCATTCTGACCCATGCGGACAAAATCAAGTTTGTAACAAGAAGAGTAAAATATCTTGTCCCTGTGGCAATATGAAGAAAGAAGCTCCGTGCAAACTTGTAAGGAAAGGTGAAATTAAACTCTTATGTGGTGCAAGTTGTGAAGAAAAGAAGATTGCTACTCAAATAGAGAAGGAAAAAGAAGAACGTATATTGAAGAAAATGGAAGAGGAGAAGAATCGTAAAGAATTAGCGGAATATGAGTGGAAATTGAGCGGTAAAAAAAAGAAATATAAGGAGAAGAAAGTTGTTGTAAACAAAGACAACAGAAGTTGGTTGCAGAAATATTGGGTTAGTTTGATGTCAATTATTGTTGTGTCGGCGGCAGTTTATATCATATTTTATGTGTAAGGTTTTTAGGGACCTTTTTGTTATTAGTTTGTAATATTTTCATTTCCATTATGTTAGATCCATTATCTTATGATTTAGACGCCTATTGTATTTATATTGTTTCATGTTTGGTTGTTAGTACTATAAGAGTAATGTAGATTACTCTTATAGTAACCTAGGTACCTAGTAATCTAGGTAGTAACCTAGATCACTGTACGTAGGTACAGTCAGTATCATATTAATATGTTAATATTTTTTTAACTTAGTACATAATGTTTGTGATAATTAAATAAAACCGTTAGTCTCCATTTTTCGTTTCCTTCCATTTTTTTTTTTTTTTTTGTTAGGAGAGACAATCAGGAAAAATCCTGCATAGGACACCTGGTACCATCTAGTCTGGCTGGGCCAGCCTAGGTGGTATCAGGTAGTGTCGGACTCTTACCGACTAAAAAACCTGATTGCCTCAACAGGACTGAATTCTTGTGGCCTTATGGCCTATTAAGAGTCACCGGGCTTGTTTATATTAGGGCGAGCGCAGAAGGCGCTCAGCCAGGAGAAAAAGTGTGCGTTGCAACGAGCCTAAGGGCTCCCCCGCCGGTAGACCGGCGGAAGGAACGGACCTCGGCTTAGGGCGTTGCAATGGGGGGATACCGCGGGATCGCGAGTCGGCGAGAAGCGCCCAGGCACGTGTCTATACCTGGTGAATATAGGGTTGGCTGAGGGCCGGTGTGTGTTAACGGTGTATCGGGGGGGACGTCCACGTCTCCGCCGGCGGGGACGGTGTATGTGTGCAGTGTTCAAGTGAACCGCATTGGCAGCGGTGATCGGGTCGTCGGGATCGTCCAGGATGTGCCGCGGCCGACGATGGCGGGGAGGGGCACTCCTGTCCGGTGTGTAGGTGAGGGAAGAGACAATCAGAGGATTGGGATGATGGGCTATGGCGTCATAGTAGCGTCGGGCGGAATCTTTAATGTATTTGACGATGGAGGGAAGCTCAAGGTCTTTGTGGAGGTCGACGTTACGCATGTACCATGGTGAAGCCACGGCCTTGCGCATGAATCTGTTTTGGATTCTTTGGAGGGTCATGATGTGAGAGGGAGCCGCGTGTGCGAACACAACGCAGGCATAGGTCATGATGGGACGAACGAGAGATTTGTATAATGTCAACTTATTTCTAAGCGACATTTTACTTCTCCCGTTTATGAGGGGGTTGAGGCGACCAAGCACAAAGGCGGCTCGGTTGCGGACAGTTGTGATATGATCTCGGAAGGTCATTCTGTGGTCTAGAGTGACTCCGAGATATTTGGTCTTTTTGACGAGAGGAATCGTTTGACCGAGAAGGGTTATCGGGAGAGGGGAGAGCTTAGGAGTACGACAGCCAACCCTGGGAGAAGGGAAGCACATGGCTGCACTTTTCCCCGGGTTTATCTCTATCCTCCACTTCACAAACCACTCGCCTAGGGCGGTGACTGCGCGCTGGAGGCGTAGAGAGAGCATGCGTACGTTCCTATCTGAAGCGTAGAGGGCGGTATCGTCCGCGAAGAGGGCGAGCTCTATTCCTGGGGGGTGGGGGGTGTCGTTAGTGTAGAGTGAATAGAGCGTGGGTGCTAGAACGGAGCCCTGGGGGACTCCAGCTCTTATTGGGCGGGGGCTGGATAGCGTGCCTTCAACTCTGTAGCGAAAGGTGCGATTGGTAAGGTAGTCTCTAATGATGAGAATGAGACTTTCGGGCACCTCCAGTTGGTACAGTTTATAAATTAAACCGTTGTGCCACACCTTATCAAAGGCCCTCGCTACGTCGAAGAAGACCGCTAGCGTTTTGTGAGGTTTCTTTTGATTGAGACCTGAAAGTATGTGCTCCGTTATTCGGTGCACTTGTTGGACTGCAGAATGTTTGGCTCTAAAGCCGAACTGTTCTTTGATTAAGAGGCCTTTTGAGTCAATGTGTCTCAGCAGGCGGGTGTGGAGGACTCTTTCATAGATTTTAGCCATTGTATTCAATAGGCTGATGGGTCTGTAGCTAGAGGGATCCGAGCGGTGTTTGCCCGGTTTGGGGATGCCGATGACGACGGCTTCTTTCCAGGCGGCTGGAAAGAGATGATTCCGCATGGCGGCATTGTAGATGGCCGCAAGGAGAGCGATCAGTTTGATCGGAAGACTTTTGAACACCCTGTTGGGTATTCCGTCGATACCGGGAGATTTCTTGATTTTAAGGTTTTGAATAATCTCCTGGATTTCTGATACCGTAACCGGTAGAAGGGAGTCTGAGGGAGGGATGGAGGCTCGGTGACTCACCTCTCCGTCAACCAGGTCGACGTGGGAATCGTCGACCGGCTAGCGGCTAGGGGAGCACTGGGCCTCTAGCCTGTCAGCCAGGCATTCGGCCTTCTCTGCATCGTCAAATGCGGGGGGGCCGTTCGGTCTAGTCAGGGGGGGCATGGAGGCGGTATTGTCTGATTTCATAGATTTCGCCATCCGCCAGTAAGCTGTGTGTGATGGCGAGATCTCTGACAACAGGGTTTCCCAATTGTTGTTTCTGAATTCGGCGATGCGTTTCTTTACGTCCCTCTGTAAAGCTCGCATTCTACGCCTATTCTCGATACATGGGAAGGAGTCGTAAGCACGGATGGCTGCGTTCTTGGCTCTAAGCAGCTCCCTAATGCCCTCAGGCAGCTCCCATCGGCGATCATTCGCCGCTGGGACCCGCCTGGAGGAGCTTTGGATTAAATCCTTAAGGTGGCTGCCGAGGCCAGAGACCGCCGTGTTTGTGTCATCCGCACTGGTCAGGTCGTCGGGGATAGAGTCAAGGTGGGGGGAGCTGGAAGCCTTAAGGGCTTCTTTTAGCTTGGCCCAGTCAATAAAGGTCTTGTCAGGGGGAGGTGAATCGGTCTGCCGTCCTAATTTCGTGATTATGGGGCGGTGATCAGAGTCTAACTCGGCAAGGGTTTCTATAGAGTTAAGACGTAGGGTAATGTTTTTGAAAAGGGCGATGTCGAGGACGTCGGGTCTATAGGTAACTTGAGAGGGGTAATGAGTTGGCGTCGTGGGAGCTATGATGTCAAAGTCCAGTAGTTCAGTAAGTCTAAAAAGGCGATTACCGTTACGGTTTGAAGTATGACTGTTGAAGCTGGGGTGCTTGCAATTGAGATCACCTGCCAGGATGACTGAGTTACCTAAGTCGAGGAGTGACTCGAGGTCAGTCCTGAGCAGTTCTCTGTCGGGGGGCAGGTAAACTGATGCCAGGGTGACAGGTTGATGACCTGTCATGGCTATACGGCAGACCGAGGCCTCCAAGTTGGTCAGTGGAGGGGTAGGAATGGCAATGCAGTGCAGAGACCTTCTGTGGTAGATGAGGGTACCACCGCCTCTGTTGGCTAATCTGTCGTTACGTACAATGCTGTATTGGGCGATTCTGGGATCGCGGTGACTAGGTTTCAAGAGGGTCTCTTGCACTAGCATTACGTCTATTTGATGATTTCTGAGGAAATCGTGGATCTGGGTGCGTTGGGAGCGGATGCCGTTAGCGTTGAAGAACGCGACGGATAGGGAGGAGGGTTTGATTCTCTGAGAAATTAGCTCTGGAGAATATAAAAGAGAGGGGGTTTTTAGTGACAGGCCTTGAAGAGGCCAATGGCGCTAAGTACGGGCTCGTACCTAATTATGAGGTCCAGACGGGCCTTTGGGTTACCGTCGGTGGACCGGAGGGCTTGGGCCAGGTTACTAATTTCCTGGAGATTTATGGTCCCCAGGAAGTTACTGACCAAGGCCAGATCCTCCGTTAGGCTAGGACTAGCCTGGGCTTGGGAGGAGGTGGCCTTAGGGGGCTGCGGTTTAGGGGCAGGTTTGGGGGCCGGCGCAGGGGCGGCTGGAGTGGTCCTCCAAGCTTGCTGCGTGGGTTTGGGCAGAGAAGGGAAACTGGCGGGTGAGAGCACCGCGGCCGAAGTGGGTTGCGCAGAAGGCGCGGGTTTGGGTGCTTGCACCGACATGAGGGGGGCCAGAGGCGCCCGCATAGGAGGGCGCTTGGCAGGGGGAGGGGGTCCGGTGGGGACCCACCTGGATGGCCTCCGCGGCGCTTTTGGGCAACCGCGATAGTTCGCGGGATGCCCCAGCTGTCCGCAGAGGACGCAGCCAGGCGGGTCCTCAGCGCCCTTGGGTCGGGAGCAGCTGCTGGTGCCGTGGTCACCCAGGCACTTTACGCACCTGGGTTTGGCGTAGCAGTTGCGGGCTGCGTGGCCATAGTATTGGCTCGTTTCCTTCCAATTAGTCCAACTCTGTCATCACATCAGTAAACCTACTTTCACTTTACTGAGCGACTCCTACTTCCACGTGACTGCACATGGTCATAATGATTCTATTGTTATTAAAAAATTATAATTGTTATTTGCTATATGTGTACCAATAACTATGCCAGTGTCCAAATTAATTATTAAATGTACTGTTGGTTTGCTGTTGTCAAAATAACGCTTCTAGGGCGAGAACTCGACCATTAACGCTCAGTTTTTGTTTGGATAGTATAGAAATTGTGTAATAACACGTAGGGATTGTGGTTCAATAATATAACTTTAAAGTGTTTTATGTGCCTGTTGTTTGTGATAATCAAACAAAGGCATGGGATCGCGTTCTTCGTGTGCTTCCAAGGAGTCCTCTTCTGTCCTCAGTAAACCTACTATCGGCTTTACTGAGCGACTTCTGACTTACTCGACGGGCGGGACTGAACATTGACAGGATATGTTACATACTTTGAAATTGTTTAATAAAAAAGAAACGACACTGGCAGAATGTGCTAATTGCACCATCGCCGCATTAAAAAAGAAAAAGAAGTCAAAATGACAGTTTTATGACAATTGTATACCAATAAACGGAAAATATAGTTTTTGAATAATCTATTATTTTTTCTGGATAAACAGTATTAGTGCGTACAAATTAAATAAAAAAAATGTGTAATTAAGTAACCTTACATTGATCAAAGTTTTGCTAGTCCAGAAACGTTATAACTAACAAGTATTTTACTTGTTTACTGCTGGATACACTGACTGCGTTCTTATCGGGCCTTTGGCCCTATTTGTGCATTGAACTTATTATTGGAGACATTATTATCACCTATATGAGTCATCAACCACTCGAAGCATGTTGCAAACGATCGGTAAGCGACACTTAAAATACGTTTTTACACGAAATGACGCCAATAGTAACTTACGTATTTCTAGATTTAGAAACGACAGGTTTACCGCGAGAAGAGAACAATAGGACCAAAATTACCGAGTTAAGCATGGTGGCGGTGAAAAGGGGGCATTATTCGTTAACCCGACCAGGATGTACTCCCCGTGTGCAACAAAAACTTACTCTATGTTTAAATCCAGGTAGATTAATTCAGCCAACCTGCACGGATGTAACAGGTCTTTCCAACGAATTGCTGGAACACGAAACATACTTCAACATCGATGTATTTAACTTAATGAATACATTTCTAAACATTTTAGAAAAACCTGTTTGCTTAGTTTCACAGAATGGTCACCTTTTTGATTTTCCGATACTTAAAGCTCATTTAGTGAGGCTTAATGTAAGTTTCGACGATGATCTCATGTGCTCGGACTCTTTACACAGTTTCTTTGATATTGAAATGAAGAAAAAGCTTGATTTCTGTGATGGGAAGAGTTCTTCAAACATTCCTGTTACTGGAGAGGGGTCTGATGAAATGAAATTGCGAAATAACATTCATCCTCTCAAAGAGGATTCTACAATAATTGAAAATCAAGAAACATTCATAGACAATGTAAAACCACTGGATGAAACCGATTTCCCATTTGGTTCAACTTTTCAGAGCATCAATGAATCAACACCCAAGAAGTCGATTGTAACCGTTGTGCAAACGCCGAGAAAGGCCAAAATAACTCCGAAAGAAATTCGTAAAGTCTGCAGAAGATTTCCGTGGAGTCAAGGAGAAAGGCCAAAGCAAAGTTATAAATTGAAAGACATTTACGAGAGGCTTTTAAATAGACCTGCTATAGAAGCTCATCGGGCTGAAAATGACTGTATTCTGGCTCTGGAATGTTCAATTGTAGTATCTAAAGATTTTATCGAGTGGGTCGATAACAATCATTGTAAATTTGCAGATGTGAAGCCAATGCAACCTGGTCATCCTATTGGCCAATATTGAGTCATTGAAAAAAGAAATATACAACAAAAATTAGTTTGTACAAAGAATATTGCTATACAAGTGTAATATACAGTTTTTTTATTTATATTAATTTTAATATGTTTTTTTTGTAGTACATTTTGTATTATGGTTATATGGCTATTGTAAAACCATGATTTTAATAGCAAGTGAAATACTTTTAACAATTTACAATATTTTAAATTATTATGGATTTGTGATAAAATTAGTTTTTACCAAAGATTAGCAATGCATTTTATATAAGACTAGTGGTGCCACTATCACTTCACTTCAGAATCTGGAATCGCTTAGAAATGTGGAATCACTTCAGGTGCCAGTCACTTCATTTGTATGTACTTTATAGTGTTTCCTGTTGGAACTGTACAATATAATGCATCTGGATAAAAAGTACCCTAAACGTTAAACGGACACCTAAGCTATACCAAGTTTCATTAAAATCCATCCAGTAGTTTTTGTGTGCATTCAGACAGACACAAATTCCAAAACAGGTTGTTTTGAGCTCTGTATCCCTCGTAGAGTACTGTATCCCTCGTAGAGTACTGTAATGATTTTTTCAAAAATATTTCATTTACAGACACAGCTGTTACGATTTTATTATATGTCATATATTATTATGTTCATCTATATACATATATAACAAAATCATTACAGAGCATGTCTGTAACTGAAATAGTGTCATATATTATTATGTTCATCTATATATACATCTTCAGCGATAGGAGAACATCATTGTAGTCTCCCAGTCATCCGCGATATATGCCAACATCAGTCCAGAATGACAAATGTTGCACACCCCCAGATGCTTTTGGAGATTCCGGAATAGATTCGGAGAAAAGGTTGTGAAAATGATGAGGGGTAGGAATGGATAAGATGGGAATGATCTTAACAGTCAATAAGTCGCATAAGGGGTCCTTAGCTCAAATGTTCCAATTTTTGTCATATTTTTAGCATTTATTTGTATGGTGTTCAAATTGGCCTGACCATTTATGAATAATTATTTTGATAGTTGACTGATTAGTATATTAGTAGGGGAGACCGGGTACAAAAGTAACACTTTGAACTTTTACACTGGTTTTTGGCTAACTATCATAATTTTGATGAAATGAATATACCCATATATAAATTTCGTTTATGCTCTACAAATTTGTATGTAAATTTATTTCATTATTCGCCGTTTTTTATAAATTACAGAGACTAAAAAAATTCGTCGATTGTTACTTTCGACCTCGAGGTCAGGGCGAAAGTAACAGGATAAAACTGTAGGTATGTAATAAATATGAAATGCAATATCAAATGAACAAATTATTTATTAGAAAAATATGTAGGTACTTATTAGTAACACAAATAAACATTTATACTTTTAACATTTAAATAGTACTTCTTTTATGAATTGTTATTTTCACGGTTTTCCTTTGCTTCGTCTTCTTCGGTTACCTTCTTCGTCTTCTTTTCTTTTCCCTTTCCTTTTGTGAATGTCGATTTACTCTTGCCTTTTCCAGTATCAGGTTGTAAAACTGTTTTCTTGGCTTTCTTTCTTTGTTTATATTCTTCTTCGATAGCATTTTTTTCAGGCGTGTCAGTCAATATCGCAGTTTTACGTTTCTTACGCCCTTTATTTGTTACTGTCCTCGGACCTGCTTGTGGTAAAGGTCGAATATCTTGGGGTAAGAAAGGAATTGTCTGAGAACTCACTTGTAGCCCGCTAGGGCCTGGCACCGGCGAGTTCGGCTGAAGATCAGAAATTGAAACATCTAACAGTAAATCAATATCATCGGTGAGTGTGTTCGGTAAAGGCTGAACAGTTTTGTTAACTTGCAAGGGACGATCTGTTACAGATGATGGTGCAAAGTCCGCGGTAGTAAATATATTCCTATTAAATGGACTTATACCAGTACAGGTAAACCCAGCAATAGCATTTTTATCAGTGACAGCAAGCGGAAATGCTTCTCTAACAATCCCAGGAATGTAGTGGATATTCATCGTTTGACCGGGATGATTTCTCATCCAGTTGTCTGTAGCTGTGTTTATCATTTTTTTTAATCGTCCAAATACTGCTCTATCCAGTGGTTGGAGCTTATGTGTGCAGTGGGGTGGAAACGACACCAAAACTATTCCATTTCTCTTACAAAAATCTAGAGCTTGGATAGATATATGTGATGCGTGATTGTCAAGTAAAAGCAAGCATTTTTGATCAATTGTAGGCTTGACCTGTTTTTTGAAGTGTTCCAGAAATAGCAAAAATTCTGCTTCTTGCATCCAGCCACTGGCATTCCCAGCAGCAGCAGATCCAACAGGACCTTCACGTATCATGTGGTTTTGATATCGCTTTAATGGGAATACAAAAAAAGGGGGTATGTGTCCTCCTTGAGCATTAATTGCAACAGCAACAGTTACTAATCTCCCACGTTCCGCTGAGGTAATTGCGCCTACTTGTTTAATTCCTCTCTGAGCTACAATTTTGCTAGGTTTATGGACTGTGGTCACCCCTGTCTCGTCCATATTCCAGATGTCTTTTGGCTCAAATTTATACCTATCCATAACATCAGCTAGGTTATCAAAAAATTGATTAACATTATGCTCATTAAAGCTCGAGGCTCGAGACAGGCTAGTTGCTTGAGGACATCTCAAAGATAGGGTCGTGTGTCGTTTTAAAAAACCAGTCAACCATTCCTTACCCGCCATTTGAGTGTCATGCCATTTTTCTGGAAATTTTTTACCATTTTTAATCGCTAACGTATGCCAGCTTACGTACTTCCGATGGGGCCAATCCAAAATAAACTCCAGAGCATTCAATTAAATAGTCCTGTAGTGTTTTTTCCTCATCAACAGTAAACACACGGTTGACACAACGGTAGCCAACTATTGCACTAGTATTTCCTGCCTTTAATTTTTTTATATACCTGTACAATGTCACATGGCAAACATTGTATTTTTTTGCCAGGGCTCTAATTTTTCCATTGTCTTTGAAATGTTCCTCAGCCGCTTTTTTGTACACTTCCATGTCAGTAGTCCCTCGTGCCGTCTTTCTTACTCGCTGTCGGGGCATTCTGTTGGGATAATAAAAAGTATCATGAAAAGAATAGATACATACGTAAGTGAATCATACTCGTTATATTACGGGGACAAAAGTAACATGTTACTTTTGTTCCCATAGTGCTATGTTACTTTTGTACTCAACCACGTTTTTAATAATTTAAACCTAAAAATGGAACGTGCTACACGAAAACAAAATAAAACATTGTGTAAACAATCTAACCAATAGTTACTATGCAAATAATCACATTGATATCATCATTTTAATACTATGCAAACACTAAATGAATAAATGTCAAAAAACTTACTTTTGGTCCGTAAAATCACTTGGTGTCTTATAGCACAACCTTACGGCGCGGTGCGCGCGCGGCGACCAGGGATGTTAGACGGCCACTTAGAAATCCTTGTACCGAGCTGGCTGAAAGCTGGTATGGGAGACGGGAAACTAGTACGCCTGTGCTCCGCTCTAGCGCTGTCAATACTGAGAGACAAACTGTGTCGGAAATCGCATCCCAGTAAAAAAAAATTATATTATAATTTCGTATACCGTTAATAGAGGGCAGTAATTATTGAACACACGGAAGAAATATCACTTTTAACATTTCTTTTTGATATTATATTGCATTTCGGATATAATATGTAAAATATATTGAAAAAAATAAATAAATGATTTATAACGAAGATTTTTATCGAAAACGACGGTTCGCTTGAGCAAACAATGGAAAATAACTCCGACGTAAACAAATCCTGAGAATCTAACATCCTGAGAATACGACGGTGGAAAATGGTAACTGCTCATCGAAACTGCTTGTTGTAATAAAGTTTTATAACATTAGGGAAATCTGATTGGAATGTTTTTTTTTATGCATCTCTGAAATTTGTCGGTTATTCTATGTTGTCAGTGTATTTTTGTCGGTCAACGGCCAATCTTGGTATTTTTGCGTACAAGGACCGAGTAGTCTTGGTACATGGTACGTGACACTAAAAACTAGTATGTTTACCAAGAAGTTGGTACGTCTGACATCATTGGCGGCGACTGAATGAAAGCGGGGGGAGCGTCGCCGGCTATCGCCTGAAGGTAGCGGGGCAGCGTTTCGACTATTGGATAAATCTACAGAGCGTTTGTTACTTTCGACCCGCCGTTACTAGTGTACCCGGTCTCCCCTACTTATAAATTACCTGTTACGTTATATAAGTTACGTTTATTACGTTATATATAAAGTTATATAATAGGTATTATATATAATAAGGGTTTAATCACAACAAACATAAATATGTATAAAACTGTTTTCAGTTATATTTAATTGATTTTTCAAACAAACAAACTTGGCAACAGTTTTTTTAATATACTGTTTTAAAGTGTCTATAGATTTGAAAAGTGGGCCTTTATTTATTTCAGAGCAGGTTATTGAAATATTCATTTACCTTTTTCTTTATTTTTAAGTTGCATGAAAAAATAAAGATTATTGAGTAACATGAAATCCATGATATCGAAAGACTTATGGCTCATTTGCTGAAGGACAGATTTTCGAACATCGATCAATAGACAACTGTTATCATCATTTGATTATTACTGATCTTATCATCTGTTATCTAGTCATCATTATGTGGACAGTTGGCGAGAATTTCACGTGGTTCGGTTGCGTATGAGAATCGTATACAATTTTCTCATCTGAACCATTTGAGAAAATCTCCTCGTGTAAATAAGCCTTTAGTAAAAAAAATATATTAATGCATAATATTTTTAGTATAGTTTTTATAATACGCATAATAAAAGTGTATATCCTCTATTTTATAATATATTTTTGTAATAAAATACTAAATTGTGTGTTATTGTGCAATTACCCATACTTCAAATTATTATTTTCTGAGTTTTTTCCACTAAACTTCGAAATTGGACTCTTCGAGAAAGCTATGAACAGTATTCTACAAATGGCATCACTCTCTCCGCCTTAGAGTTGCAGGTGTTCATGGACATTGGGAACCTCTTGGCCGTGTAGTGCAACCGCCCGTGTATCTGCTACCCTGTCTATAAAAGTACCCTACCCTCTATAGCTGAACTCCAGGGTCGCACATATAAGCAAATAAGCAAAGCTTTTAATTTAGCTAATACTTATCTACGCTAAATATACACTAGGGTGGGCGAAGTCAGCATCAATTTTTAGTGTCATTAGTGCACATTTACCTGCATACAAGCACTACTGTATCAAAACCAATGATGACTATACTGTCACCTAGAAGTTTTATTGCAATCTCTGTATTACACCTTACCCAAGACCTACATGTTCCATGAATCAGAGAGAGAGAGGGGGCGAACGCTGCAATCCCACAGCCACTAGGTGCACTCTACTGGCCAAGTTATCCCTATCTCACAGAAGACTACCGTAAAATGTACTACATTTCACACTACAATTTCCCAATGTACGTACGTGTTTCGCTAAACGAGATATGCCAGAGCCCATTCTATCATATCCTTCCCACACAAACTCTCATGCCCACACATCCACTCTCACATACCCTATAATAGTTCTCCTACATAAAACATAAATGCATTTTTGAGTGGAAAGTTCTATTTAATATTATTTAATATTCATTTTATAAATATACATAATATCAAATTTGTTAGTGAAATTAACTAGTCCTCACGACCAGGCTATCCTAGTGTGAGGGCCTAGGATTTATCTTTTTTTACCTTGTAAAACTGTGCCTTGTGTAATGTTTAATTAAATTGTTATATATTCTTATATTGTTATAACTCTTTCTCCAAATCCATTCTTAAATTGCCATCGGATCCCGGGCCGTGCTAACTTATCATGACTTTTAACTTTTATTTTTATGTTGACATATATCGCGGGTGTCGCCGGGTATCCACTTACCACCAGATGTACTCTGCTCTCCTACCAGCTTCTTTCTCTATAAAAAAACTGCCCATTGTTAATTTAATAGTGTCAGTAATTCCTTGCGCTGCCGCATGTCGCTGGTGGCGCTGATGTCCTTGCAACAACAGTTCAATTTTAAACAAATCTATCGATCATTATAACTTCCATCTCTTCCATAACTTCCATTATCTATCATTATAATTTGAGGTGGAGAGTGCACGCTGAATCCAACAGCCGCTTGGCGCGCTCGTCTGGCCACGTTACCCCTCTCTCACAGAAGACTACCTTGAAAAGTATTGCATTTCCCACTTTATCGTATTTCCCCAATGTACGTACGTGTTTCGGTAGTGAGTGAGATGTGCCAGAGCCCCTTCCCATCCCATCCTATCCCTCCCCATTTTCCCAACCCTTTCTCCAAATCCATTCCTATATCTCCAAAGGTAGGCAGCGCATCCGGGGGCTTGCCAACATTTGTCATTTTGGACTAATGTTGGCATGTATCCCGGATGTCTATGGGCGACAGTATCCACTTACCATCAGGTGGACTGTATGCTCGTCTGCCGCCTTCGTACATAAAAAATAAAAACTGAAATATCGCAAAAGTTAAAAATAGGTAGGTCGTTTAGTATACATTGCGTATCGCGATAAACATGATGCGTATAAACATGTATCGCGGACGTCTATGGACGACAGTATCCACTTAACATCGGGTGGAATGTATGCTCGTCTGCCGCCATTTTTCTATAAAAAAAGGATCGAGAGTAGAATCTATTATACCAGTTTTCACAATAGCGTTTTTTTCATAACTATATATGAAAAAGGCGGCAGACGAGCATACAGACCACATTGACTGCAAAGGTAAGCACGCGCTGCCTACCTTTGCAGATTAAGGAATTGATTGGGAAAGGCGGAAAATGGGGAGGGATAGGTTGGTATGAGAACGGACTCTGACATATCTCACTCTACCGAAACACGTACGTAAACTGGGTAAATACGATATAGGAATGCATATAGGATATACGATATGGGATAAGTAGGAAATGCAGTACATTTCAAAGTAGCCTTCCGTGAGAGTGGTGGCCAGTCGAGTGCGCCCAACGGCTGTGGAAATGTAGCATGCACTCGACCCCTATAAGATATGAGAGATATTTAATCTTTCATTCAACACGCAGCTAAGCAAAACAAATACATTCACCACAAAAGGTCTCTCATTGGAACCCTGAAGACGACACTACAGCCCAAAGGGCCAACTCCCTATCAGTGGACATAGGCGAAACCACTGAAGGGGGCCCAGCCCCGACCAGTTACCTCCACCCCCGTGAGGGGTGTGTAAGAAGGCTCGCAGGCAAATACATTCATTGTCACTATATACAATAGGTGCCCGCTTGCAACCATGTACTGAGTAATGACCGCTACGAACGTTTTAGATAGAACAACAAAACCTTACATGTTATAACTTTTCACTAGAACGGCTTGACGTGTTTCGTCTTTTGCGTTATTTTGGTGACACGTAAAATCAGTTGATAGTTGTTTTTTTTACTTAATTAGCCTATCTGATTGTTGCTTATATTTGCAGGGTTGCTGGTGTTGACGGGAGCTCTCTGGGGCTGCACGAATCCCTTCATCCGACAAGGTACAAAGGGCCTGCGGTCAGTCCAGGCTAAGACCAGGTTGGGGCAGGCGTATGCTGAGATCGCCTTCTTGTTAGGCAATTGGAGGGTATGAAGGATTTAAAAAAACATTTTTGATATTGAAAAAGGTATTATTTTTTTTTTGTTATGGAAAGATGACAGATGAGCAGACAGTTCACCTTGTGGTAAGTGGGAGCTGTCGCACACGACGATACATACTAGCATCAGTCCAGAATGATAAACGTTGGCATGCGCCCGGATGCGCTGCCCGTCTTTGGAGATTTGAAGGAATAGATTTGTATTAAGAGTTACGAAAATGGGGAGGGATATGTTGGGAATGCGCATGGGATGTGAATGTGCTCTGGCGTATGTCACTCATTACCGACTAACACTTACAGTAATCTATTTTGTATGGAATAAAGCAAGATAAATCATTAAAAAAATATTTATTTTTATGCCATCATCATTTTTATGTCAGTCACAATCATGCGCATCGGGGTGCGGTAGCCTCTCCCCACCCCGCGAATCTGCACCTCACTCGATGTCACGGAGAGCGTTTAAAGTACATATTTTAAATAAAGATGGTATATTCCTGCTCGCCGCCACCGCTTTAACTTGGGGATAATTAATTTATTTTTATTTATTATGCTATGAGCAATAACTTTTTTTCTCCATGGGCCGATCTTTTTGCGTCCATAGTAAAAAATGATACACTACTCTCAAGCATTAAGAAGACGTCTATTTCATTGTGCGACGTCACTTGGACCAAAACCGCCCGTTCTCCTTTACAGGTGGTTCTCTTGTGACAATACAAATACATATAAGAATTCCGTTGACTTTGTGTTGACATTCTTAGGCTACGTACGCACTTTGACATTCTTAGGCTACGTACGCACTTTGACATTCTTAGGCTACGTACGCACTTTGACATTCTTAGGCTACGTACGCACTTGACATTCTTAGGCTACGTACGCACTTTGACATTCTTAGGCTACGTACGCACTTTGACATTCTTAGGCTACGTATGCACTTTGACATTCTTGGAATACGTACGCACTTGCGGCTAACTGCCCCTGCGGCCAACCACGCGGCTGGCCGCATGCACATAATTTCCACGATACCGCTTAAATCACGCGCATTACATGCAGTTCACTGCCTTTTGCCTCACCACTATTGCGTCTGGACGCAGGGGCGGTTAACCGCAAGTGCGTACGTAGCCTTAATAATGAACACTTTTTTATCTCAATTATTCAAATATAGTTTTTTTTGTTGGTCATGATTTGCTGCCCGTTTAGCATTTCTTTTTGCATTAGTATTTTTCAAATGCAAGTCTAAAAATACCTCTGTTTCAATTTCAGTATGTTCTCCCTTGGCTAGTAAATCAGGCTGGATCACTGGTGTACTTACTAGCAGTGCAACGCGCACCTCTGTCCTTGGCTGTGCCAACAGCCAATAGCCTAGCTTTCGCTTTTACAGCCATTACCGGAGCCAGTATTGGAACTGAGGAACCACTTGACAAAGGTATGTAATGTACCCACATACCTTGTATGAACTTAGATTTTGTTTTTGGCCGTGGGTTATCCGCCGGCTTTAGAATACCAGCACTCCGTTCCCGTGGATGTCGTAACAGGCGGCTAAGAGATAACATAGCCGCACAAACCCTACTACACCACCTCTAAAAGGTGGACTCACCAACCCGCTTGGCAACGTGGTGTGGTGGTGGTGGCCACTGATATCAGTGAGGGATACAGAAATAAGTTTTATGTCTCCACTGTAATTGTTAAGAAATACAATAAGTAAGGTCAGAGTAAGAATTTGGTAGTTGCAATTTTATTAAATACTAGCCACCCGCCCTCGCTTCGCTTTGGTTTATGTTTTTTTTTCAAAATTTCTAATGAAATATAGCCTATATTATACACGGATAATGTAGCTTCCTATTTGTGAAAGAATTTTTGAAATCGCTTCAATAGTTCCAGAGATTATCCCCAACATACCTACAAACACACAATTTTACCTCTTTATTATATCAGTATAGAAAATCTGACACCCTTTTACGCTCAATTGCTAGGTGAAAGAAATAATTAATTTAGAACGCGACGCATACGTTGCGTTCTCCATTTCACTAACAGTAATTTCTCTTCGCCTCTCCCTGACCCAGAGGTCTTTTTTACTTTTATTTTCCTTAGCGATACCTTCAAGAATTAGCAAGCTGGACTGACAATTACCAGGTCGTATTTACCGCAGGACCGACAACCAATGAGCTAGACGAGTTCTTGAATGGAAGGCATGTACTGGCAAGCACGCTGTGAGACGCCGACCTGAAGAAGTTCCCCGGTGGTGATTGTATGCCGGTGGTATGTGCTCGAGGATCGTGTGTGATGGCGAGCCACGGGAGAATCCTATATCCAGCAGTGGAGAGACATAGGTTGATGGTATGCTGTGGTATTGATATACGGTGGTATAAGTATTGAATGATTGTTGAAATACATTTCAGGTTCAATTCTTGGAGTGGTGCTAATAGCTGCTGGTACGGCTCTGTGTTGCTGGGATAAGACTGACTAAAATCTTGATGCATTCCAAACTCATAAGTTCATCTTTGATGATTTTTTACCCCTAAGGGGACGATATCATGTTTTCGAGAACTTATAAGTCATACTCCATGTTAAACATTTTACACCCCATTTGTAACAAATTATATCTCGTGTAACATTTATAAAAAAAATTTTTTTACTCGTTGCTTTGTATTATGAATCATAAAATTATGAAATAACATTATCTATGGAAAGGCATATAAAATAAAATAGTAGGGCGGCCGAATTACAAAAGTCGTCAAATAACGACTTTGGTCAGACTCACTGGGGATATACCGACACCTAGCATAATCTAGAACACCTAAAAACCTAGACACCTAGAAAAAACTTTACTATGTAAAGTTTATTAGAAAGTGGAGTAATGTGGTAACAATTTATTTGTAAATATTATTTACCTTAAACTTAATAGTTTGTAGTTATATTTAAAAAAAAAAGGTAACATGTTAAAAAAATATTTTCATTTGATATTTCTGTACCTATAATACCTACTATATTTGGTCACTGAAATACTTTTAAGGAAAATTTAAAGAACTATCATATGATTCATATGGAACCTCACACGTGAAAATCATAGTTACATAGTTCTCGAGATATTTAAAGGCAAAGGAACAGCATCGGCGATCATCTTCATGACGTTTTTATTATAGCAATGAAGACACCGTGTTCCAAAAAAATAACATATCTCTGTTATTTTATGTCAGATTTCTATGTCTTATTACAACTTAAATAACTTAAAACTTCTTATTAATTATTATTTACCATAAAGTTAAATATTATTTTTTTGTTATATTAAATCAAATGCAACAACGAGTGAAAGAAAGTCATGTTTTGCATATTTCTGCTTCTATAATATTTATGTTATTAAGTCATTTTTATTAACAATTTAAATGGCTTTCGTATGATACCTCACACGTGAAAATCGGTTATGTAGTTCTCGAGATATAAAGATAAAGAACACCATCCGCTGCCATATTGATGACGTCACGACACCGCCCACCCTTAACGGTCTGTGAAAGCGACATCCATGTTTTTCGTACTCCGGTGATCATGCCCTAACAGATTTTAAATTTGCCTAACAGTGAACAGGAAGGTAATAACACACGCGTGAGTCCCACGGAATTTTCTTGAGTGTCAATTGGCCGCCCTAAAATTGTATTCACAAGTAACTTTCTAGGCTGTGAATAGACTGGATATAGATATATGGAGACACTTTATCAATTATATGTAAATAAATAAAAATCTATACAAATTGATTATTTATTTTTATATTCCTTAATGATCAATTAAACTGTTTACAGTTTTAAATATACAATTATTTATTGCAGATAAACAAATTAATAGGCACTAAGAGCTAAAAGCGACATTTTTCAAAATACATATAATATATAAAAATATAGCATCAATTACATTATATACAAAATAATAATATGTTAAATTTTTATCAATCACGTGAAACGATTCGGTTGACATTTTAGCAAGTGTTCTTGTTTGAAACGTTGTTTGAAATATACTTTACCTGTCACGAATTAAAATGAGTGTTGACAACCTAAGATTGTTTTTTGCCGCTCTATTCTAGTGTCGCCTTCCATTTATTTACAAGACGGCATTCTTGTTTCTAATTAAATATAAGTCCTAATTAAAAGAGATTGAGAACATTTTTCTGCATATAAGTAGATTCTAGAAAATTACAAAAACGACCCTAAAACCACAATAATGATAGTATTATACTATACAGTAACTAATATAATGTATACTCACTTTGTAACTATACATTGTATGTTTTGACAAAATACTTTATACTTTGCGCAAGATTATGTCAAATCAACAATTTAATAATATATGTATATATCTCAGTATGCGTATTTGTGTAGGTATATATCGATTGCGCAGTATTGAACTGCGCGTAGAATAATAAATATGCTAGAAATGAACAATAAGTTATGAAAACAAAACCTATTGTACAAACTGATACAATTGATCGTACTCTCGACACTAAACATATTTTCAGCTCTTGCCTTATTTCAGTGACACTTGTATGGAATAAATGTCATTTTAAAAAGAGAACATTTTAATAAAAACAATAAATTCATAAATTTCCGAAAATAATCCTATTGCTAGTGCTATATTTCACAATTTATGTACAAATTTCCTCACTATTAATAGTTAATTAGTATTTAATACAGTTTTAAACAATAATTTATTTCATTTATTATTAATTACACATCAAATCAACTCATAAATTATAAAAATATATTAAAATATGATAATATATATCTACGATTAATTAGTTTTATCCCTCCTTACTACTAAAAAGGAACAAGTTTATAATAACTCAGATTTTTGGTGTTTATTTCTGGTTCTTGTAGAGTATGCAGGTAGATCGATACATAATAATACTCTGCCCGTGCGTATGTGGGTGGAGCGTAATGTCAGATGAACGTGAAACGTCATTATCGCGCGAACCAGCGACGAGTGCGGACGTGAGCTCCCCACCACTCGTGCGTTTTCAAGCCAGAAATTGGCTACAATTACACAGTTCTATCTCTGTAATTCACTCGTAGAGATCTTTTGTCAAACAACAGTATATTATACAAATTACAATTACAAAAGCATAACAAGTATTTATATCGTGTGAAGATTGTAAAATCCGTAAGATAATATTTTTGGAGTATTTCTCGTACCGGTTCGTCACATTTTATTAAAAATATGGCAACGGAATATCCCGAGCCGTATCGGGTAAGAATATTACAAGTGTTCGGAATAGTCCGTTTGTCTCTCCGGCGTCCAAAATGTATTATAAAAATAAGGGGAAGGGTTAGGTTTGCGCGTAGGTAACACTGCCCTTACTCGCTCTCGTTGCCCGGCGGATCTGGCGACGAACGCATGCGCTCCGATTGTCGCAAAATAATCAAGCCCCCCTTCTTGTCCACCGGAACTGACGTCGCAAGAAGCGCACGCGCCCCCTGATCGCGCCATAGTGAAACTTTGATAAATTGTGTAAGGCCGAGTTCTCGGTTCGGTCCGTTACCCGTCGGTAGTGAAAATAGACTTTTCTCTGCCATCATTGTGTGTTCTGTGTATTCTCCTGTGACCATCTGGACGGCGGCCGGGCCTACCAACAGGGCGGCCCCCTCGCCGAGTTCGCCGCAGCAGCTATATCAGGTCAGGATTTCCAATGTATGGCAACTAGGTAACCATTTGTAAGAATTTTGTTATAACGCGCGTATCGCGCTTGAATGTAAGTAAGAGGCCGGGCCTCATTTAAACACGCATACAGCAAGAATTGATGCCGACTGATAATTTTTGATAACTTTAACTTTTGCAGGAAAATTACTAACTTACAGATTTCTCAAACTACCCACGAATCTTCACTAAAATAACAAAACATGTTTCACTAAAATAACACAACCCGAAATTAGTCAATTAATTTGAAATATATAAAATCCATCTAGCGAAAAATAAAATTATTTTAGGGAATAAATCAACAGTTAGACATGTAAAGTTTTGTCATTTTATCTAAAATGTTCGTAGCGCTTATTACTCAGTATAGGGCAGTGACCGGACGCGGCGCGGCCAACGCGCATGTAATGCAACTACGCATAGAATAAAACATCTATTGGAAATGAACAATAAGTTAAAAGCCTATTGTGAAAAATGCTAGAATAGAGTCCACTCTCGATAGTGAACACATTTTCGGGTTATTTTAGTGACACATTGTAATACACTTTTAATCTCCGTACTCCATAATAACGTCAATCGCTTCACGAAGTATCTCCAATGACTCCTTCACTCTATTCTCTTCTTTAACAAGATTCTGTCGTTCACTGAGTAAAGCGTGTGCCTTGTCGGAGTCTCGGGAGGCTGCGCGGGTCGTGTGTGCGCATTCTATGCGTAGTTTTGTATTGCGGCGCTGCAAATCTGTTACCTCTTTCTTTCGGGCTGGAAAAGAGAAGGAAGGAAACGTTACATTTATTGTAAATTCCTAAAATAGGGTTGTTTCAATTATTTGCAGGATTGTACTTCCCTGAAGGCGATGTATGAGCCCCTTGAGAGGTTTGACCATATCTATAGCTATAGGTAAAGGTAGTACAGTTCCAAATCAGTTTGACCAATCAAAATGAAACGGTAAAGAATTATGGGCACTTGTGTGAACCCTAACCTGACCAGCAATACAGTTGTAATGTATGTCAATTTATTGACTATAACCTACAGTTACCATAAATAAATATTTTGCTTTCCAGACTAATGGGGTATCTATAGAAACGGTGCTTGGTAAATAAAAAACTTAATACTAAAAATCGAGCCCTAATAAGATCGGAGCCTATAACGGCTGGGTCATGCCCGTTCTCGTGTAAACCGTTAGCGTGCTTAAATGATCGCAGACCAAATCAGACCGCCTGTGTAGAAAAGTCGGCTCAACCATATCTCTCCACTGGATGCACCACCCGGCCTGTGCCTCGGCCGACCGTGCTTCCTTCGGTGGTAATATTCTCTCCCTCGTACATTTTTGAGATAGTTTTAAGGTAGATATCTCACTTCCCCGGCACTTTCGGGCCTTGTTGCCATAATAAAAATTAAAGCTTAAGTTAAAATCGTTAATTTGATATTAATGTGGTTTTTATTGGATATACCAACCAAAATAACCCATTATTCTTTAAACAGAACCATTTTTCAAAAACGTCTTAGTAATCACATATTTTCAGGGGAGGGGTACGCTGCACCCGTGATTGGGTGCAGTACGTACGTGTTTCGATAGTGAGTGAAATATGATGGAGACCATTCTGTCCTATCCAATGTCCCAATCCTTTCTCCATTTTTTCATCTTGAATAGTAGGCAGCACATCCGAGGGCGTGCTAACGTTTGCCATTCTGGACTGAAGTTGGCATGTATCGCGGGTGTCGTAGGGCGACAGTATCCACTTACCACCAGGTGGAGTGTATGCTCGTCTGTCGCCTTTTTCCTATAAAAAAAATCTACTTTTAGTGATTGTCTTAGCATTAATGGCACTGTTAAACTTACTTATGTCATATTCCTTGAAGCTCTTTATAAACGATTCTATAGCAGACCATGTCGTTACTTCTTCTGCTTGACTGTTAGCATCCACTTTCTTCGCACCTTGAACATTATGTACTTCCGTGAACATTTCTGTAACTCCAGCAGCCGAATTTTGAGGCTCGTCCATAGAAGTGGCTTGCGTGGATGATACCGGAGTAATTTCTTGAGTAGACTTCAAAGATACAATATTTGAACCACTGGGAGTATTTACATTTGCTTGTTTTTCGGTTTTTTCTTCTAAAGGCCTAGGTTTTTTAATGTTTTCGCTGTCAAAGCCAGGATTTAAATCCCTCTTCCTTGTGTCCTTACCACTTAACAATTTGACGCTACAATCGGCTATTGTAGAAAGTCGGTTCAGCTCAGAGAAATTCTTCTCAGCTAGCACGTGGATGCTTTCCCCTTCATTACCGTTGCTGTTCGAATTAGAATCTAATCTCTTTTTAATAAGGTTGTTATTTTCATTGACACATTTCTTTATTTCAGTCAGTATTTTCAACTGGTCGTTTGGATTTATAATTACGTTGCCAGCTTTGAGTTTTTTCGCTACAGGAATTGCTTCGATATCTCCGGTGCCGGGATTGTTACGTCGTGTTCTCTCTTTCAGTATTTCTAGCCATGTCCTTTCGTTGCCTGAAATTTATTAAGTCATACATTAGTTTAACAGATCTATTTTGGTATCTTGTTCCAAATCTATTATCTAAACCTTCTAAACAGGTTTAAAAATGTTTTCACATATTCAAATACTGAATGTGTGAAATAGGCGAGTCATATTTTTACGTCTTAAATATTTAAGAAGGTGCCAGAGAATGGCATCCTGTTTAATGATGTGCGTCTCTTTTTGGCTCAAGCTTTTGTCGACTTATTATTTTTAATTGGATTTAGAGAAAGTCTCACTTTCTCGTTATGGTCAAATGATAAAAATATGTTATTACTTATTACTTGATAAAAAATCTTTTACACATACCTTCTCTACTCTTTGGCGATAAATGCGTCAACTTCAGGTGTGCCAAAAATAACTGTTTCTTTTGCAAAGTTATCCGATTCTCCTTCTCGTTCAGGTCGGCACTACCAATTGTTTTAGTGACCGGTGGTGGTACTTTTTCAATCGTTTTAGTTTGTGGCATCTCACACATCAGCCGATCTAACCACCCCGCTTCGATGTACGCAGATGCTACAGAATCGGTTTTTAAGATTCTCTCTTGTTTCTCTAGGTGTTTTTCTGTGAATCGAATTAAAGATGTAATATAGTGATCATACCATTTCCTTTGACATATTAAAATAAAATATAATACAATATATATATATATTTTATAAAGATGATTTAATGTCGGCGACATAATAGTTAACCATATTTTTTTCTTGTAAGGCGCTCTCTATGTAGATGCAAAGAGCCAATATGATTGTATAATGTGTTCATATTCGTGCGTGCATTATTTAATTTGTGTGCATTAAATAAATAAATGTGTGCATTTATTTAATTTGGATAATCAACAGAGATCACAATAAACAAGTATACATATAGAAAGTAGTGATTACATTATAATTGTTACAAGTATACTTATAGAAAGTAGTGGTTACATTATAATTGTTACAAGTATACATATAGAAAGTAGTGGTTACATTATAATTGTTACAAGTATACATATAGAAAGTAGTGGTTACATTATAATTGTTACAAGTATACATATAGAAAGTAGTGGCTACATTATAATTGTTACTTTATATAATGTAGAGTAATTTAGAAAAAATAATTGTAATTTAAAAAAGTTATATATAAAAAGGGAAGTTATTAGAGGTGGCATGCAATTTATCATCCATATACCTAATTTGTCTACTATTAAATAAGTATTTTATTTATAAGCTCATACCTTTATAAGTCTCCAGTGTAGCCAAGCTGAAACCAGCTAAAAACTCAATTTTCTTACTTTCTTTCGGAGAAGAAACAAAATCCTCTATTAAAGTTTTGTATTCTTTTAACTCTTCGTCTCCGTATTCACTGTCGCTCTCAAACGAGATCTCCGTTGATAACAATTTACTTTCAGCAAATTCTTTACAAATTTCAGCTTTGATTTTAGCAGGTGTAAGTCGTTCACTTTCATCTTCATTAGTGTCATAATTAGCCAATTCTTCTTTGTGACGCAACAGCCACCGCTTTTCATACAAATCTAAAGAACTAAATTCCTCCATTTTAGTTTTATTTGGTCTCATGTTGGTGATCATTATCTTCGGTTGCATTCTTGCATCCATCTGATATGGGCATATAAAAAGTGTGTCATTTGTTTTTGCCTGGTCTATTTGCTTTGGTAGTTCCTTTTTACTGGTTCCTATAATTTTATTTTGATTAATAGTTTGGTTTAACTTTTTATCCTTATCTACTGGCATTGGTACTTTGTATATTATCTGTGGTTTCATAATAACTTTCTGATTTCCTATTGGTACTACTACATCTCTTTTCGCTTTGTTAGATGATGTATACACATTCTTGCTTGATTTCATTGTGACAGATTCGTTGACCACATTTTGTGGTTCAGGGATAGGTACAACTACATCATTGCTGCTAGTTAGATTGATTTTATTTGCGGTTGCATCGTTATTGTTTGCTATAATAATTTTATTTACATTCATGTTACTACTATTTGTCACAGTGACTTTATTTATATTTACATCATCACTGCTAACTGCTATATTGCTATTTATGGTAGAGGTTTTATGTACATTGGCATCATTATTGTTTAATAATGTAGTGATTTTATTTGAATTGGTATCATTACTATTTGTCATAGTGCTAGCTTCACTTGTTGCTTTGAGTTCATTAGATGTCTTATTCGCTGTATTAGGATCGCTTGTAAGTTGAGTTACTTTCGTGTTCTTTATCATCATTAGATTTGTATCTCGACAAATTTGAACGTTGCTTAAGTATAAAAAATTTGGTTGTATAACAACATTCTTTGTTTCCGTCTGCGCCTTGTCCGTTTTTATCTTATTTTTCAAATCTTGTTCTTGATGCGTTCCCTGCGATTTCTCCTTCACGACTATCTTGTTGCCGTATATTTGATTCTCAGTTATTAAATTCTCGAAGTCATTCTCGTCACAGTTCTCTTGATGTAATCGTTTTAAAGCAACGACTTTTGATGAGGGTCCGGCCTCGTTAATAACTTCGCCTTTGCATTTTTTGCTTTGATTTGTTAATCGTGAAGGAGCTTGCAGGTTTTTTGAATCGAAATTCGTTCTTTGCAATATAACCTGTGGGTTTTGTTGCTGGATAGTGAGCAGCATTTTAGGGTTACAGTTACTTTTATTTTGTATAAATAATATTTGCTTTTTCTGTTCTGGGAAGGCGATATCGGGAGGTTTTGTAGAAAATGTCACTTTCTTTTGTTCTACCTTTATAGGATTAAACATAGGCTTAGGAACTGGAGGCATGGGAGGAGTAAATGTTGGAGCGTCTTTACTAATTTCGCCAGTAACTTCAGGTTTCGATTCTGGCCTCCAAATTTTATTTTCACTTTTATTAACAGCTTCAGTGGCGTTTATTAATGTGTTAATATTATTATTTGGAGCAACCGCATTATCTACTTTTACATCTGTTTCTTTTGTAGCACATTTGATAATAATGTTACTTTGTATTTCAATTCTTGGTCCATCGATTTTCGGAACTTGAAAAGTAGGATTAAAGGGAGACGTCGTGTTTTTGGTTAAATTATTTTGAAATGCGTTGTCTGGTGGATTTGTGACGCACTTCATATCGATTTTACTAATAGGAATACTTGTTTTTAAACTGAATCGTTCTAAAGGTTTCTTTATTGATTCTTTTTTTTTTACTTGTGGTGGTATGGTTACGGTTGCTCCGGATCCTTGCGCTAAAGAAGTTATGTTCATCTTTGACTCTGCTGAAGATGTATTAATTTCTGAAATTGTTACTGCTGGTATGATTTCAGGTGTAAATTGTTCTTCGAAGTCAGTTTGTGACTTGGACGCGTCAACTTCAACTGTATTATTAATATAATTATTGTTATTAGTGATTTTATCCTGCTGTTCGTTAGTTACCATTTTACTTGCTATGTTGTCTTCAGGATTGTCTGTCTTTTCCTTTACTGCGGTTTCTTTAGTGGGAACTTTAGGAAATGTCGCCGTATCTACCGTTAGAGCCTCAGATTTTGATGGAACTTGGTTTTGTTGTGCTGATTGGTACGATCCTATAGGATGAAACGCTGAGTAACCGGGAGTGGAATATAGGTAACCTCCATAACTTGGATATCCTGACTCTACTGGTTTGCTCGTCATTATACTAGGATTGGGGTTTGGTATTGATGATGGGGAGATTTTGGGCGAATGTGGTCTTGGTATGGGTCTTGCGGGTGGTATAAATGATTTGTCTAGTAACATAGGATCTTCGGTGGATTTAAAAAGTTCATATGGTCTATATGGGATAGGTTCAACAGGTATAGCTGACTTTTCTTGTTCCGGTAGTGGCATGGTTACGCTGTTCGATCTGGCTGCAACATACAAAAAATGTGTGTTAGTGTTTGGAAATGATTTGTGCATCGCTATATAGTAACACTGAAAACATTGCTAAAACAAGCACATTAAAAGTGTTATTATTTAAATACGACTGCAATATTTAATGAACACGGAAATTAGTAAATGGGATATAAAAAAAATCGTGCACTAATAATGGGATAGCGGATGTGTCTAAACAAGCGTTGAAACAATTACGAGGTCTTTTAGCAATTCGTAAACAACATGCCATCGGTGAATAAGATTTAATTTGTGGCATAAACTGAAAAATTAAGATTGTAACAACGTTGTGTTTACGGTCGTCGTCACATAACCGTCTATTGAATAATTCGATAACTGACTGCAAATATTTTTTGTAATTGCCCCAAGGTCTGATTGGCTAAGCTATTGTACCTACATGTAAGTAGTTGCAATGGAGTTTTCGTTCTTATTTCAGAATACTACCTTTTTTCAATGTTATAGCCTTTTTTTCTTGTTTTCAATGTAAAACAGTTTTTATAACGGTTTTTGTTATTAAGGCGTAGGACACACGTTGTCGCTGGTCGCGTGGTCGCACTCCTGCTCGCTAAGACACGCAACAACACGATATAATCAATCGATAACACTATAGAGGAGTAAGTCGTACTGTCATACGTCACACCCGGTGTCGGATTAAAGTGATTGGGCCCCCGGTGACTATTCGAGAGCAGAGGACCTTTTAAGGCGAGCACTAAATTTTTAGATATATTATAAGTTTTTAAATGGTTGGGCTTGTGGCCCCCAGCAAGCGGAGCCCTGGGGCTATGACCCCCCCCCCCCCCCCCCTGAATCCGCCCGTCCCTCCGCCCTCGCCCCTGAATCCGGCACTGGTCACACGTCAACATTTAAACAATGTTCCCGTATATGGGACTATCTGCGGCCGCGGGCGGCGCGATCGATCGGTCGCGTGGTCGCATATCGCCTCGACCAACAGCACCGTGTGCCTAACTATACGCTTTTGTGTGGTATTCGGTGGGTAAGCGAATGTACTACTAGCAGTTTTCTATGTTCTCAAATGAGTGATGTCAGTCTGATTCATTGAATAAAGAAAGACGGGAATCTAATGTACACATCCCAGCCAAAAGTAACACACATCGACTACGATCGGCTAGCTCGGTTTTGTAGAGCGTCGTCTAGCCAAAGCTAGCCGATAGTCTCTTTCTAAAGGCCGATGTGTATTACTTGCCGCCGGGAAGTGTAATGAGTTAGAGTTTTCGGAATACCGTTATGACAACTTCGTTTGGTTCAGAATTTCAGTATTCTTTACAATGGCAATATACTCGTAATTTAATTTGTAGTACCTACATCATAAACCATCTTGATACTTTGTTTAGGATGTTTCTTTTGTATCTAATGATTGCGTAGCTCTTAATATACTTACCTACTCAAGCTTACATGTAAACTATAATTATGTAAACTAAAACCACACTGTCGTGGATTTAATTGGAAAGATTTGATTTTGTGTTTGAAATCCAAACTAAGAATTTCAACTAACTAAGAAGTGTCAATTTTTTTTTTTAAATAACTTACCTACCGAACTTTTATCTTTTCGTCTTAGGACTTCGTCTTACACTAAAGAACTGATTGTAACTGTCGTCCATAGACAATACATGCCAACATCAGTCCAGAATGACAAACGTTGGCACGCCCCCGGATGCGCTGCCTACCTTTGCAGATTAAGAAATGTATTGGGAAAATGAGGAGGAAGAGGATGGGATGGGAATAGACTCTGGCATATCTCACTCACTACCGAAACACGTACGTACATTGGGGAAATACGATAAAGTAGGAAATGCAGTACATTTCAAGGTAGTCTTCTGAGAGAGAGGGGTAACGTGACCAGTCGAGTGCGCTCAACGGCAGTAGATGTCTGATTGTAGATCTTACAACTTACAGACAAACAAGATATGTGCGTGGGGCACTTATCTTGTTTGTCCTGGCCCACGCACTCTTCAACCGCGCAGGCGAGGACTCACTTATCTTGTTTGTCCTGGCCCACGCACTCTTCAACCGCGCAGGCGAGGACTCACTTATCTTGTTTGTCCTGGCCCCACGCACTCTTCAACCGCGCAGGCGAGGACTCACTTATCTTGTTTGCCTATAGTGATTAAGTACAGGTTGTTACGTTGTTATAAGATGTTTTATTTCATAAAACTAAATGAAAACAGTCCTATAATTCGCTATAAAATCATATTTTCCACTTGCGACGCGAGGGGCCTCGATTACCTGGTGCCTTGGGCGATCGCCCAGCTTGCCCAGTCCTTTAACCGGCCCTGCTGCAAGCCCTCTATGTATAGCGAACCCACAGGCTGGAGCTTAAAAGAACCGGTGGTATGCCTCAAAGAGGTAAGTTTATTTTTACATTCCGTGTACAGCGAGTGAACCGGGCGGGCCGGTATTATGACTGACAAAATACCCTGCGTTCCCTTTCAATGTCTTTGGAAACGTTCTCGCCAGTCGTCTCCCGCACGCCAGCAAGATGTGAACTTCCAATTAATTCTAGTGATCATTATATAAAATCGTATGGAGGACTATGGAAGTATTTTTATCGCAACTTCTGAAGCTACATCTTACACCACAATACACCTCAATTATAACCTCCACATATTCATCGCACTTCGGACTCGTTCCGAAATTTTTCTCACCTTTAAGCTGGTCCAATGTCTATGTTTGGGTTCTCTAGGAAATCGTTGTGCTATTTTAGTGAAGCCAGGACGTGTCGTTATTATTAGATACCTATTTTATATAAAATAATTTATTTCAGTTGTATTGTTTATTGACCATCTATATACTTATTTTATATTGTTATCTGTTTTTAAGTAATCTTTGATATAAAGATATATAGATATAAAGATATATCTTGGCTTAAAGATTAAGCAATCTTTGGGTGTTAACACCCAAAGATTGCTTGGAAGAAAGACATCGCTTTACCGATAAGGCGACCTGGTGTACTTTTCGTGTTAGGTACTTACTTAAATTGTCTGTTTCCAACATACGTTGGTGTACTTAAACGAGTTACTTATCTATCTAAGATGTTTAGACGAGTAAGCATATACCGTCGCTTATGGACATTTGCGGTATACGTCATTATCAACGAAAAATGACCAACGTTGGCATGTTCGCAGAAGCGGTGCCTATCTCTTCGAATCACGAATAAAGCGATTATATACTTATTAGCTTTACCTTACCTATGGGTACTTACGCTCTTATTAACCGCGCTGGACAAAATATTTAGACTCGTCCAAGTAGCCCACCTTAAGTGTCGACGTCCATCGTACACAAATTCAGCTTATTACTAAAAAAAATGTTGCCATTTAGTTTGCCAGACTTAGTCACAGGTTTGGCCGCCTATCATTTTTTTTTTAAATAATCAATGTAATTTGCCTATAGTTATAGTTAGAATAAACGCCTACAGATATTTCAGCATCATGAAATAAGTTCTCAATCTTGTAAAACTGACGATTTTCCAAAGTGGTCCATTAGGTAATCATCACCTCAGTAATGGTACACTGCTGGACTCGGGTCTCCTCAAGCACGTTGTCTTGTGCATGAGGAATGCATGACTTTAAAAACGCCGCGCTGGTCCAGTGGGTTGTAGAGTCCACTCTTTTAGAGGTGACGCAGGTCCTCAAGGCTTGCAGTAGCGGCTTTATTCATCAGGCGCCAACCACACGAGCGAGTCTCTCGCGGCGTTGTTTTCGCCCGTACCATTAATTTCAATAGTTACTATATTATTACTAGCTGTACTCGGCAGACGTTGTCCTGCCTGTCTATTTATTTACCTCTGTATATAAAATCACAAATTAATAGGTTTTGCCGACGATATGATTTTTGCGATCGATTGAACGGTATAGAAGTTGAGCTGTAGCGCCATCTAGTGGCGAGTTACAACAAAGTCGATAGCTCGAAAATATTCTCCGTGCTCAAATACCTATACCAATTTTTATGGCGATCGGTTGAACGGTATAGAAGTTGATGTGCTGCAGCGCCATCTAAAGGCGAGTGGCGAGTTACAACAAAGTGGATAGCATAAAAACCTCCATGAAAAAATACATATATGTGCCAACTTTCATGGCGATCGTCAAACGGGTCGAAGTCTATTAATCTCAGATATACGAACATCCATTTTTATAATAGATGAGCTATCGCTGTGTACGAGAGACTCGCTCATGTAGTTGCCGCTTAGTTGCCTTTTATGATGTCCACGGGAAGAGGTGGGGTGATGATATTTTAAAGCGGAATGGACGGTAATGGAACTTACCGATGAAAATAAAAAAAATCCCTATTTTAAGACATTGTTATTTTTAAAGACTAATAAATTTTTAATCCTAACAAAGATGAGTAACAATAATAATAATATTTATAATTATTGTTTATCGTGTCTTTCAATATATTATAGATATAGTATCATTCATTTTATGTTCTATAATAAATATTGTAAATAAATACTAACACACGAACCTTGGCTTTTCTCAACCACGTCCACGTCTACACTGCGTTTGCCGGTACGTCGTCTTCAATCATTGGATCCTGCCAATTATGATTTACAGTACTGAAACGTGGATTCTGATGGTTCACCTAATCCATATGTTTACAGTTGCTCAGTAAAGAGTTATGCCCGAAATTTCTTATAAAATCAGAAACGAAAAAATTAAACAAAGAATGGTCACAGTAGTATTGCTAAAGTGGCAATGGACAACCGATGAGGGTAGAAGTCCTGGAATGGAGATCACGTACCGTAACACTGTATTATTTCTTTTTGTAGTAAGAAAATAAAATAAAAATGTTTATGTTTTAATAAAAACTATGAGACAGCAAAAATTGGCAAAAAATTAATAGGAATTCGTGTCATTGAAAGCTTTTTTAAGTAGCTCATGGATAAATGCAAAATTCTGAAGAACACCCAACCAGTGATTTTTCTGCTAATAAATGAATGTAGGTATTTATTTCTATCTTAACTTTACATTATAACGCCATTATTTAAACCATTAACTTTCACGTGCACGCCACGCCGAAGAAGAACCCGCCGATAAAGCCGACGGAGTAGCAGCTGTTCCTCTTCACGAACTGGAGTACCCTCTCCATCATCACTTGACTCTCATCCGCTGCCTGCCTTACTCTATCCCAGTTCACGTGGATATACCCCCACTCACTGGCAAAATGGAGTAAAATCACTCCTCCACCTAGCCCGAACGCCGCGATTTTACCAACTTTGATCACAGCTAACCCAGTAAACCACCCAGAAGCAGTTCCCAGAACAAAGTTTCGACTGCTTTTACTTGTTGCTATTTTATCTAAAGCAGTTTCCACACAAGGTTCTCTTGGATTCTTTATGTCTGTGACATCGTCTCTCGAGATCTCCCTCAAATTAATGTCTGGAATAGGTCTAGCCATCGGAAGGCATTTTCTCACTGGAATGCAGCTAGGAGGCTTTTTTGTAACCGTGTTTTGTGCGTTTTGTGGTTTGACAGTTTTAAAATTTTGGTTGTGACAGTTTGTTTGGTACTTTGACAGAAGAAATGATAGGATGAAATGTGCCATTTGAATTTTACGAAAATGCCCTTTGGATAGAAATTTATGGGTACCTTTTTGTACGTGAACTAAACTTATTTCAAACTGTCACCAACTTGAATGTTTTGTCGTCTTTGAATAAAAAGAAACGTCTTTTTTTTCTGAAAATCACATCGTACCTTCTTAAAAAAATGCTGTAATTTTAGTCAGGTTTAAAGCTATTGTTTAAGCACTTATTGAGACACTACTGGATTACATATTGTTATATCGATCAATATCGGCCTATGTTCAAGATGGTTATAAGCTACAGGTGTCCCGGGGGGGAGGGTCAGGGGGTTTAGTCTCCTCTTTTGAGACTAATTTCGATTATCGATTTTTTACCTGTCTAGACAGAATACAAATTCATGACTATATCCTTGTCAGGAATAGAGGCGCGGTTTCGAGCCGTCATCCACAATGCGGGTCCATTGTGGATTAGTGGATATTACACACGTTAAATTCTTGGGCACGTAGATTTTCCCACATGTCATCTTTAAGCGCCGAGTTTAGTAATGTCCACAGAAGACTAGTGTGAAATGACTACCGTTTCCTACTTTATCCTATTCTCCTGATGTACGTAATGTTCCAATCCCTCTTTCACTTAACACTTGTCTGAAGTCAGTTTTCGTGTGCCAACCATTACCATAGTCATTTGTTTCATATTAAAGTTACGAGGATCAACGGCGGCCGAAAAGATCCACTTCATAGGATGTGCTAGACTTGCAATAAATTACTTACAAGAATATCGATCCTGCAGATAAATCAGACTGCATTTGCTCATTAAGAAATGTTTCGGTTTCTGCCGCAAAAATTAGTTTTGGTTGATAATTGTATGTATGTGTATTTGTTTATATTAAATGTGTCTATGTACAGTCGGCAACAGGTCAACCTATACCCAGCTGTACATTCATATGCTAGTAATGAAGCTTATAATTGAATGGTTTTTGGTACATTAGCGTATTGCTCTCTGTACAAATATATCGCCTATTCCTTATTATACGTATGTTGTAAGCTGCTTTTTATGACATACCTCTTCTCAAGACATTTCTTCTAGCAATAAGTCCGGATTCGAACTTACGGTAAAATTGTAATGTCTTATTGTAACAATTCATTGAGAGTCCAATAAGAGTTACAAAAACAGCATACCTACATAAGTGCACGTGGGATTTTTTAAGGATTCAGCAGCCCGCTTATCATTAATTTCGACTTTATTACACATTGTTAACCTGCGATTTGTTTTTTTTCTCCAATAAATAAAAGTTGCAGTCACTAACTAATTTATATAATTTTGTATGTAATTTTATTCACCACTAGCGACCCGCCCTCGCTTCGCTTCGGTTTGATTTTTTTTTCTTTTCAAAATTTCAAATTAAAATATAGCCTATATTAGACACGGATAATGTAGCTTCCTATTTGTGAAAGAATTTTTGAAATCGGTTCAGTAGTTCCAGAGATTACCCCCAACATACAAACATACACACAATTTTATCTCTTTATTACGCTAGTATAGATGTTCGAAATTGTATCTTTTAGTCTATAAGAGTAATTAGTTTTGTTTGTATCGTGTTATCCACCACGTGGGCCCAATGCGGATCGGTGGATGATAATAACAGAATGTATCTTTTACTTCAATATTGAAATAAATCTCCACAACGTGAGAGCCCGTGTTGAGAAAATACTAGCTATATTTGCATATGCTAAGATAATAATTCACAGTTAGGTTCAGTGCGCATACAATTTTAGCTTTGTGCGTGTCCTATTATCTAACGTGGATCCACTGTGGATAAACGTTTAACTTTATATGTGTATCCTGTAAATTCCTACGTGTTCAATGCGGAGAAAATTCCTACGTGTTCAATGCGGAGAAAATTCCTACGTGTTCAATGCGGAGAAAATTCCTACGTGTTCAATGCGGTGAAAATTCTTATGTGTTCAATGCGGTGAAAATTCCTACGTGTTCAATGCGGAGAAAATTCTTATGTGTTCAATGAATGCGGTGAAAATTCCTACGTGTTCAATGCGGAGAAAATTCTTATGTGTTCAATGCGGAGAAAATTCTTATGTGTTCAATGCGGTGAAAATTCCTACGTGTTCAATGCGGAGAAAATTCTTATGTGTTCAATGCGGTGAAAATTCCTACGTGTTCAATGCGGAGAAAATTCTTATGTGTTCAATGCGGAGAAAATTCTTATGTGTTCAATGCTGAGAAAATTCTTACGTGTTCAATGCGGTGAAAATTCCTACGTGTTCAATGCGGAGAAAATTCTTACGTGTTCAATGCGGTGAAAATTCCTACGTGTTCAATGCGGAGAAAATTCTTACGTGTTCAATGCGGTGAAAATTCCTACGTGTTCAATGCGGAGAAAATTCTTACGTGTTCAATGCGGAGAAAATTCCTACGTGTGTTCCATGCTGACAAAATTTTTAATTTGCGTATTCTTTATATCCCTTCTTTATTCTAAAATTTTGGATGTATCCTGTAATCCACCACGTGGTCGCAATGCGTCTAAAATGTTAGTTGTATCAGTTGTATGTGTGTCCTATTATCTATCACTTAGGTTCAAAGCGAACAGAATTTTAGCTTTATTTCGTATGTGCAGATAAAATCTTAGAGAATGGTTTGGGATGAGCACCAGGCCCTTGTTCCGAGCAGCAGTCTCTCGCGTGAGATTAGCCGTGCTGATCGCCAACCTCAGTTAAGAGATGGTACCAAAAGAAAAAGAAGTTTTATTTCTGTGGCTTTTGGGTACACAAATATGTTATTTTATCATAATAATACCAAATGAAAAACCAAATTTTAGAAACTTAACCTTTTCAGTTAAATTTATTGCGAAGGCTTTTATTTTTAGACTCTTCTTATTTAGAACTATTTTTGCTTTTATTTTATTTTTATGTGTATCCTCTCTACCTATTATGCATCATGTCGGTCCAGAGTAGATTAAATTTTAGTTTTCGTTTTATCGCTTACGTGGGTATAATGCGGATAAAATTTTAGCTTTGTACTGTTCGTCCACCGCGTGAGCTGAAAGTTTATAATTTTAGCGTTATATGTGTGTTCTGTTGTCTACCACCTAGTTACAATGCAGATAGAATTTTAGCTTTGTATGTGTCCGGTTATATCGTGTCGTGTTTAAAAGCTCGAATTAAGCGTCTGAAATCGCACACATTTCACATAACAATGCTAACTACAAGCTCAGGGGAGGGGGGTAGGGGGTAGAACGAAAAAATAAAAATAACTACTACCCGCGGACGCATTGCGAATCCGCATTGCGCCCGCGGGACTCGCATGCACATAATTAATTTCATTGAATGTATTTTCAATAAAACCATAATTTTTTCACTTGTTAGGTATTGTCCATATCGTATCTAATTATTAAATAATATTTACACAATCCATAGTTGGAATACGGCCGTTGGTAAATGCTGGTCAAAAAAAAAACTTTGAAAAATATTGAACACCTATTACAAGCTAAAATTAATAATAACTATCTAAGTTAAACATATAAAGAGGTGATTTGTTATAAAAAACATTTCAATGTTCGAAAACATTGCAGTCTTCGGTCGGACGGGGCCGAATACGGTGAATACTGCAAGGGAATTAAAGTCTTATCACAAATGCAGTAGAGAACAATATTGCGAAGCTAATTGCACGCGCGTTTCCAAAAGAAACCTTTAAACTTAAACTAAGTTACCGACCCCGCGCGACCGATATTACATACATATACAAATATACAGATGTAAAAAATAACGTATTTCCTTGTAACGAGTAACTTGGAATCGAAGTAAAGGATTCTCGGTCTAAAATTCAGATAAACTGACATTTTGGTCTGAAACAAAGATAGAGACTGTTTTCTGCCTAAGCTCAAGATAAAGTCTGTTTTTGGTCCATATAAAGAGACAGTTATCAGTCTAAGACCCAGCTAAAGACCCAAGGTCTTAGACCGAGAACCGTTTCTTTATCTGGGTCTTATTTATTAGACCGAAAATCATTTCTTCATCTGGACATTAAGGTCGACAACAGTCCCTTTATCTAGGGCCAAGATTGGTAAACCAAAAATAATCATAATAATAAAATAGTCTCTTTATACAGAGACTATTTTATCAAGATAGAGACTATTTTTCGGTCTAAGGCCATAAAGAGACTTTGTCTTCGTCCTTAAATCTAGATAAAAATACTGTTCTTGGTTTAAGGTCCAGATATAGAAAGTGTTCTTGGTCTAAGACTTAGATAAAGAGATGATTCTCGGTCTAAACCCCAGGATAGAGACCGTCCTCGGTGTCATAGATAGAGAGTTGTGATTATAGGCATGTTATGCAGTCTGCATAGAGATTAATTTGCAAACAATTTTAAATTTAGTTTCGTTCGGTTGTAGATCCTAAAAAGGCTACACAGTTCTCGGTATTACAACTAATTAGTTTTCATGACATTTTACGCTATGCACATAGAGACTATTTTAGAACGCTCGCCCTTTAGTTAGGGTAAAGGGCGATCAAAGGTTCATCTGGTTCTGTTCTTCTTTCATCTGACTCAGATCAAATTTCCAATCGCTCGGTCTAAATAATTTTAAAGTCCTAAAAAGTCTGAGACCCGATAGATCTTTTTTTATGCGAGATTGTTCTATGTGTAGACCTAAACGGAGTGATTGGGAAATAACCTCTTTGTGGATTTTGTAAACCGAGTGATTGGAAAATAACCTCTTTGTAGATTTTGTAAACCGAGTGATTGGAAAATAACCTCTTTGTAGATTTTGTAAACCGAGTGATTGGAAAATAACCTCTTTGTGGATTTTGTAAACCGAGTGATTGGAAAATAACCTCTTTGTAGATTTTGTAAACCGAGTGATTAGAAAATAACCTCTTTGTAGATTTTGTAAACCGAGTGATTAGAAAATAGCCTCTTTGTGGATTTTGTAAAGTGCCATAAAAAACACAAGTGATTAGTTTTAATATCGCGAATATAGTATTTATCCTCAAAAACTACAACTGAATAAATAGTTAAACGTTTGTCAATTAGCGACCAAAGATGACGACACATTTTCACAAGTACCCTCACCCTTAATTTTTTCTTTTTTTTTTTTATCGATAATCGACTCGTCGCATCGTTTATAATAATTCGTCGTTAAAAGTAAGTACATTAGTTTTTAACATCCTGTATAAAGCCGGAGATTTCTCTGAACTTCTCTCTCCGTTTTAAACCAAACCCTGATCAAATCGTAAATTACATTTCAAACTCGATTCAGAGATATCGACTCCGGCACATTCAATAATCGATCGATTCGATTAATCGTATTCGATCAAGTAACATTTGTACATCTATATTTATAATCGTTTAAATAACCGCACTCCTATTTACAACCTGCTCCAGGCAGGACGCCATTTTGATTTTTAAAACCTTTTTAAATCACTTTGCTTTTAACTTTTTTTTAATTAGGTCGTTCTTTGAAGCGGCATTGAACACAGAAGTCGATTAACCATCAACTCTATATCGATTTAACATCGATAATGGCTTGGGATTGACTTGGTCTATTTGAACCGATAATGGCGAGTATGGATTTATCGATTATGAATTATTTTTCAGTTTTTTTTACTATTCTTTTGTATAGTATTCTACGATATTATTGTTTTAAAAACTGATAACCATTGATTGGATATCCATTTAACATCGATAGTGACTTTGGATTGACTCGGTTCACTTCGATTATTGCGAGTGAATTTAATTATGAATCCTTTTTATATGTTTGCTATACATTTGTAGAGTATTTTGAAAAACTATTACATGTTAACTATAGACTCAATATCGATTTAACATCGATAATGGCTTAGGGATTGAATTGGTCTATTTATGAATCCTCTTTGTTTTTTTACTAAACCTTTGTATAGCATTCTTTGATATTATTACTGATTGATTATGATGTTATTGAACTGATTTTTTTGTTAAGTATCGATTGGATATCGATTTAACATTGACTCGGTTTAATCACTTCGATTATCGCTAGTGGATTGGGCAAATACGACTTGTTTGTAAATGTGATACATCTGTATTCTTTTATTTTATCGATTTGAACCAAATAATTTTTAAGTATCGATTCGATACCAACTTAACATAGATAATGACTTGGGATTGACCCGATCTATTTGCATTATTACTTTTATAAATCTGATACGTTTGTATAAGATTCTTTTATATTATAGATTTAAATATCGAATATTTCCGATTACATTTCTATCGATAAATGGATCCATATTACCCGTTTTATTTCATTAACAATTCAAATTCGATTTTCACTCGCGAAGCCTCGATTCTTTTTGATTCACACGAGACTATTTTTATCGATAAACCATGATATTCCCGTATTTTTTTTAAATTAACACTTGATAGTTTCACTCGCGATCGATAAGCGTTACTTCCCGACTCATCCGACACGTCTAATCGACTGTATCGATATATCGACAACCGAAATCCGTCAGACGGGAGTCGCGGATGGAGTGCTCGTGGGTAAAGTCTCTTCTTTTTCCTCACCTCTCTCTTTCTCTTCTGTTTCCGGTTCCGGATTTGGGGTGGGATTTCTTGGGGTGGGTGCGGTTACCGCGGGTGTTACGGGGGTTGATTGAGTAGGTGGGGTGGACGCGGGTGGTGGGGTGGGATGGTGCGGTCTGGGATGTTCGTAGTACGGTCTGTAAGGTCTGTACAGGAGAGGTGGGGGTAGTAATGGCCGGGGAAGGGCGTAGACAGGTGGGGGGAGAAGGTGCGGGGGGATAGGGTGGGAAGCTTGTAAAGCGGCTAAAGCTCGTTGTTCGTCGCGTAAAGCTTCTCGTGCGCGAGTTTCCTTTTCGCGATGGAGACGTTCCCGTTCGCGTTGTTCTTTTTCGCGCTGTTCGCGTTCTCTTTCTCGCTCTCTGTAATATTAAAAAAAAAACACAATATTATTAAATCATATAATAAATGTTATAGATATAATAAAGTGGTAACTGAGCACTGTCTGTATATTTCATTGTAATGTACAAGTGAACAGCAATTGTTAGATCGTTAGAACTGTCTGAACGTCATATGTGTCTGCATTATGCGCTGGTTCAACAGTGAAGGTACTTTTTTAATTACGATCAATCATCACGGGAATCACTCTAAAGTTCACGCGAACGAAGCCGCGGTCACTGCTAGTGTTATGTAAACGAGTTATTCGCCATATTATTTTATATATTTATAATCATCGATCAACCAAAATACAAAGATGGATAATTCCTTTTGACACATCACACAAGTGATTGACGGGAGTGGTACAATTGACATAAATAAATTATTGCCATTACAAAAACGACTTGTGACAATTACGTATTTAAGTCTTTTCTTTATTTACTTAATTAACTTCCTAAACATGAGTATTTACCGCGAAATATTGAATCATTGACACTATTTTGATATATATATATATATATGGATGTTGGTATATCTAAAATTAATACTGACATCGTTTGACCGATTACAATGAAAGTTGGCACATATATGTATTTATTCATGGAGAAGTTTTCTATGCTATCCACTTTGTTGTAACTCGCCACTAGATGGCGCTGCAGCACATTAACTTCCATACCGTTCAATCAATCGCAAAAATCATATCGACGGCAAAACACGAGTAATTGGTGATTTTATAAATGCAGAGGAAAATTAATATACACAGGCAGGACAACGTCTGCCGGGTGCAGCTAGTATAATATATAAAAAGTATTGAGTTTCAATTATTTCTATAGTTCTTACATATTTTTACATTGACAACACCGGTACGCCAAAAATATTGCAGCTATTGTAAAAAGGGAAAACTATCAATTAGGATCGCCATTTTATTCTTATGGAGTGGTGCAATTAGCACATTCTGTCAGTATCATCTTCGTACTAAACGATTCTAAAGTCTAAAAAACGTATCCTGTCGAAGTAAGTCAGGAGTCGCTCAGTAAAGAGATAGTAGGTTTACGGACGACAGAAGAAGACTCTTTGGAAGCACACGAAACACGCAAGTCCTATTTATTATCACAAATAACGCTTTAACATTTAAGAAACTATTACTATTAAACCATAAAACGGAGAATACAGTCAACTTCAATCCGCTCATTTATAGAATACAGTCAACTTCAATCCGCTCATTTATAGAATACAGTCAACTTCAATCCGCTCATTTATAGAATACAGTCAACTTCAATCCGCTCATTTATAGAATACAGTCAACTTCAATCCGCTCATTTATAGAATACAGTCAACTTCAATCCGCTCATTTATAGAATACAGTCAACTTCAATCCGCTCATTTATAGAATACAGTCATTTTTAGTTCTCCGCCGTAAAATTGCTACATCTCTGTATTTCGATTGATCGGTGACAATAATTTTTAAGCCATTTACGAATGACAACATTTTAAATGCTTACATTCGGTTAAATTCTTGCTCGCATGCTTAATTTCTGCAATCAGCAAAAAACTATACGGGGATATAACAAACAAAATCACTTATAATAATAAGATCATGTCTCATGTCTCCCTCTTCCGCGGTAATGCTACCTCCATGGGGATGACTCATACAAAATACAATGGTAATATTCTCACCTCTCCCTCTCTCGCTCCCTCTCCCTCTGCATCGCCATCTCCTTCTCCCGTTGCACGTGTTCGTCGTGTAGCGCGTGCGCGGCGTGTGTCGCGTGTGTCGAGTGCGCGGGCGGCACTAGCGGCAAGTGGGGGGCGATGGGGGGGTATAGAGCGTAGGGGGGCAACCACCCCACCCCGACGCCCCCGCGGAACATACGCTCTAGGTACATTTGTTCTTCTGCTGCTAGCCTGGGAACGGATAAGAGTATTATAAATACTAATGGCATCAGTTCTACAATCCAAACCGCCTAAAAAATATAATCATTAATTAAAAATTGACGCATGAAAAAAGGTAAACGAAAAGGTTGTGACGACTTATGTCCAATATGATAATTGTCCAAATTGAATTACGTCCAAAACGTCAATTGATTTTTGTCCAAACTGAATATTGTCCAAATGTATTCTTTGTCCAGATTCTCCAAATGTCCAGCCGCTGAGCGCAGTCTACTCTCGCACGTCACCCCTCTCTCACAGAAGACTACCTTGAAATATACTGCATTTCCCACTTTATCGTATTTCCCCAATGTACGTACGTATTTCGGTAGTGAGCGAGACATGCCAGAGTACATTCCCATCGCATCCTCTCCCTTCCCATTTTCCCAACACATTCCTTAATCTGCAAAGGTAGGCAGCGCATCCGGGGGCGTGCCAACATTTGTCATTCTGGACTCACGTTGGCATGTATCGCGGATGTCCATGGACGACAGTATCCATTTACCATCAGGTGTGCTCGTCTGCCGCCTTTCTTATATAATAATAAATAAAAAAAATACCCAAATAGATCAAAGGCTTGTTGGCTGGCTCAACTATTTAAATAATATGGTATAACATCAAGGTCGATACTTGCGAGTTTTGAATAAAACAAAAAAAACTTTTTTTTTTCTTCTTTTTTCCACTTGATTTATTTTATTTGCCGAATTTAATGTTAATTTCGTTAAAAATGTTTCTGACGCCTATTCTTCTCAGTGGGGCAGAATTACAGTGTTGATATTGAGTTTTCTTCTCAAAGTGATGGGTTTCTTACTAAAGATATATTACACTAGCTGTGCCCGGCAATTTTTTTGCACATAATATATAGGCATATGTCCATCTGGAATATGCACCTTTCAAATGGTGAAAGAATTTTTCGAATAGGTGTAGGAGATTATCCTCCACATACACACAAACTCACAAAATTCGCACTCTCTTTTTATTATACTATCTATACTATCTATAGATTGTAATACTATCTATACAAGGCCACACTAGAATTCGCCGTGGCGACACACACAAACACAACCAGACCCGAACAAACATTTGTGTGAAATAAATGAAATGGAACCCGAGACTTATTGCACAGTGAGATGATATAAAAATGATTTTAATAAATAAAACATAAGATTATAAAAGTGATTTATATAATGGTTCATCACCAAAGCTTTTGACATGACTGATTTAACATTGAAAGATCTATGAAATAGAAGTGAGGTATATCTCAAATGAGTTGTTTTTTTGGGACCTTTTTGTTCATTGTCCTTTATAGCTAGCTAGCGACCCGTCCTCGCTTCGCTTTATGTTTTTTTTTTTTTTTTTTTTCAAAATTTCAATATAAAATATAGTCTATATTAGACACGGATAATGTAGCTTCCTATTTGTGTAAGAATTTTTGAAATCGGTTCAGTAGTTCCAGAGATTACCTCCAACATACGAACAAACACACAATTTTCCTTCTTTACTATATTAGTATAGATATTCACTTCACATCAGACGGATTGTCTGTTCGTGTTCCTGTCAAAAAGGATATATTAAAAAGTCATCAGGAAATTAAATGTAGTACCTGTACTGTAGTGAGGAGTAGAGGCTGGGGTGCGCGTACGGTGAATACGCGGCTGGTTCTAGTAGCGGGAATGACGTCACCGCTGGATGCGACAATCTGACACACACATACATAACATGCTGTAGGCATTCATTTAACCAGATTTTAACCATTACCATACCGTACTATATCATCAGCATAAGTCTCTCCACTGCTGGATATAGGACACGATCCACGGCTCTTCTCATCCAACCGTCGGATATTGTGTTTGAATTTTGTTGTCCTCACTATATTTGTTACGAAATATCCTAAGTACGGCCAGAAAAAAATATTGTAGTTATAATTTTAGTAAATAACGTGACATTTTATTACGCTCATGTTCATTCTTTTACCTTGCTCGGGGTATTTCGTAACAATTATAGCGGGGAAAACGAAAATTCGATTATAAAATTTGTTCTCGCTGTCCCCACTGGTGCCAGTACACCGGTACCAAGCCGAGTGGAGCGACAATTTCACTTTTATCACTAGAAGACACTGAATAAATTACTCACCTATCATCGGGTCTATACGGCTGGAAGCCACTTGCTGGTAGGTGGTGGGGTGAGGCTCTCTTAGCGGGGGCGGGGGGTGGTTTGTCCTTACTGCTCTCGCGCTCTGAGCCGCTCGGCGCGGCGCTTGTCGTGCCTGCACACTCGTATTCTAAGCTTGACCATTTGGGCTGGTTTCGGCCCGGCCCCTTGAAGGACTGAGTCGAAACCTTTATTTATTTACTTATTACATTTATTCATGTAATCTAATCTTTAATGTGAGTAACTTATTTAACAAATATATTGCTAGAGCTAATGGCCAAATACAGATTACACTGACATTTAAATAAAAACAGTACCTATGTACTAAATTGTCGGTGTGTAATATGTGATTTTTTTTATTATGAATAATACATGTAGATTGCGTTGGTGTGTCCGGGTCTAATTCTTTTATTAATTCATAATTGAATAAATTTAGAGGATAGGATTTTGAACATTAACGAAAACCCCGACTCATCATAAAAACGTGAACTAAGATAGCGTATCGGTTCCTATGTTGAGTCAAATTTTTTTTCGCGAATTTCCAACTTTCCTTAAAAGAATATCCACTAATTTTATGCTATTATACACTTTCCGATAAATGTATACTTTTATACAGTATGTACCCAGACTATACCCGAAGCCTAAAAACCTTGGATTCTGCTCAGGATTCTGAGTTCATCAACACGCTGTTACATTTTTTTTCTAAAAAATAACGTTTTTGGTCTTCATATTTTGTAAATTTATATGAAAAATTGACTGAAATATTTTACAAAAAAAAAAAATGTAAAATTTTCACCGACAACGAACTCAGAATCCATGAATGGAATCCGTGACTTCAGGGTTCGAGAATAGTTCGGACGCATCCTCTATGTATACTGTATAAATTTTTCATCACCTTAAAATTTAAGTAAAATTATAGCAGGAAGTATTTACCCCTCACTTAAATTTAAGTATCGTCATAAGTCACCCTAGTCAACTATCACAGTGGCAAAAATAAAAAAAAAAGTTTAACAAACACTTTGTTACTAGAAAAAATATCGAAATTTCTTATATTTTTTACCACAAAACTAATTAATGTTAAACTTACAAATTAATTAATGTCTTCATGGACGTACAAAACCCAACAAGTGCGTTTTTGTTGGCATATTTACTCGTACTAGAAATAAAAAGGAATTGCTGACAACGAACAATAGTGAACATATCCAACAGTGGAACAAATGAGGTCTTCAGAATTAGACACTAAAATATATTTACGACCGGGACATTATATTGCATTGCAATCCAAGAATCGCTGTAATGACATTACTTCAAGGCCTGTCTTACAGCCAGTATACTATGCAACATCAGATGTCAATTGTTATTACGAATACGAAAATTCCATTTAATGTTGTGTTTAGCCGCCATTTTATGCGCTCCCGTTGAATCGTTAATTTCACAGATACGACGTGTCTCTATAGTCTATGCTTAAATCGTACTAACCTTAGAACTATCGACGACTATTAAAAATATTTACTTCTATGCTAAATGCAATTATTTTTAAATCGTGTCGCTGTAACCTTTTTTACCTTACGAGCAATGTAAAAGTAAATTAAAACATAAGGTGCAGTTTATTTTAAAAATATAACACGTTCTCGCAAGGTCACTTCAAATGGCATAACACGCTGGAGTTGCAAGTTGTTTTATTGCTTTTCGAAGTATTCTCCGCGACAAACGATACACTTTTTCATGCGATGAAACTATTGTGTGAAGCATTCAGCCCACGCTTCTTTAGGCACCTCTTCAACAGCCGTTTGGAAGGCCGTTACTGCCTCTTCTGCATTAATAAAGCGTATTTCCTCTGAGTTTATCCTTATTTTTAAGGAATAAATAAAAATAACAGGGCGCAAGGTCGGAACTGAATGGCGGGATGACTCATTAACTTTACAGTATTCAAAAATTTGTTGTCTGGCGGAGTGAGCCGGGGCATAGTCGTGATGGAGGATCATTCGTGGGAGTGGTTCTTTGACTTTTTTTCAAAACAAAAGGCAATCAGCTGTTCACACACCAGTCCGCAGTTACTTTTCTTTCATTACTTCTAAAATTCTTTTTAAAGTTATAGCAACAAAGTGACCCGATCTGCCAAAAAATGAGGCAATCATCTTCTTTTCAGCAGTCCATCCTTTCTTCACTTTCGTCGGCATCTCTTCGAAAGACCCACTGCGCAGATTGCCTCTTAATTTCAGGCTCATATAGCAGTAGATCCGGTTTTTATCATCTATTACTATATCAAAAACAGAATTTGATTGACCATTGTCGAATTTTTCAAGCATTTAGAGACACCATTCCATGCGGTGTTTTTGAGCTTGGCTCAAATTGTGATGAATCCATCTAGCACAAAGCTTCCCTTATCTGTAGGTGATTGTATAAAATAGTTTGAACTTGACTCATAACAATACCTAATGTTGCCCGTATCTGCTGATATGTCGTTCGTTTGTCTGCTTCAATCATGAGCAGCACAGTATTGATGTTTTCCTCTGTCACATCGTAATAAAAAATCATTAAGCGAAAATGTTCTCTTGTTAAATTCATTTTTCCGCAAACGCTTAAATTTCAAATTTCCGCAAGAAATAAAAAAAAATACAGCTTTGATAATTTAATGGCGTTTGACAAGCAGAGTTCCATTTTCAAAATTGGTATTTGTTTTTTTCATTCTATCGTATTATAATACAGTAGCCAGTTATAGGAACTTTTATAACTTATTTTATAACAGATAATTTAATCGAATAAGAGTATTTCGCCTTGGATTGCCACTCATCGGGGAATAGAAATTACTGGTAAGTGCCGATGGCATATTGACCTATTAAAAAAACGGGTTGTATTTAAACGGGTGGCAAATCATGATCAACATAACAAACTATTTTTGAATGAATGCAATAAAACAATTATTTTAACGAAAAGTCGACGGAGTACTCCTCTATCTTTATTATCACAGATAACCTAAACCACCTTTGAATTTGGTGCCACTGAGTATTTCCGCTGCTCATTTAATTATTTCCTTTAAAAACCACTGAAGTTCCAAGCAGGTCAATTTACAGCCTATAAACTTCCTTCGCTTATATATCGTATTATGAGGTCTAAATAATTGAGCTACTTCTGTCCGATTTGGTTGTCTATGGTCATTTGTAAAAAGGGTAAGTAACCTAACGTGTAAGTAGGATAGCGCTCTACAAAAATCTCATAAAGCTATCTCGCTCTCACCTTACTAGCGTGTTGCTGGACTGATCCGGAAACGAACTTCGACTGTAAGTTATCGAAGTTATCGACTTTACAGAATTAATTTGTAATTATACTAAGTCTTCAAAATATAAACGAAACTTGTTTAAAAACGCAAACAGCAGTGAAAATTGGGCGTTGGACAAATTAAACATTCCAACATGTTTTTTTACATTCAGATAAATAAAGTGTCATCACGTAAATTGCAAATGGATATCCTAGTTTTTACGATTCCTTCACTATTATTCGTGGCAGCTGGGAAGGGTGCGCTGGTGGTAACCACTTACCATCCTTGGTGTCGGGGCCGGCGTTCTTAGCCAAGGTCCGTAGGGCTGCCGCGAAGGGCCCGCCCTTGTTGGGTGGTATCTCCGTGCGTTTCGCGATCTTGTTCGCACTCACTCCTGAAACGATGAGAGAGTAGAGAGGTTATTATTATTTTGAAATATCATTTACCTAATTTCTTAAAGGATGTAATATGGAACCTTTTCCGAAGGCTGAAGCCATAGTTGTGTCTTTTGGAGAGGCCTACATCCACCAGTGAAGACATATAGACTGATGGTATGTGCCATGCAGTGGCTACGGAATAGCACCACCCCATCTCTTCCCGCGGGTTACGTAAAAGACGATTAAGGGATAACAAAGCCACTACCACAAGCGCTGAGGAACTGCACCAGCTCTAAAAGAGTGGACTCGGCAACGCTCTTGGTCAGCGTGGTGTTTTAAGGCCATACTTCCCCATACGTAATACAATGTGCATGAGGAGGGCCATGTCCAGCAGTGGATACTGAAAGGGCTGGTTGCATTGCATGGTATATTAGAGATTGAGTCTTCTATATGTTACCATTATTAGCCATCCAGCAATCAAGTGACAGTTTACTCATATTTTTTGAAGCCGTCTATTCTGTAATTACGTTTTTGTATCTACCCTACCATTATTTATACTATCCCATCATTATGTCGTAACGGCATTATCATTCCGTCCAATCAGTTAATATTTACACAATTATAAAGGCCAGCGGTTCACCACAAAAATATTATAAATTATACCCCACTCCTTGACATGTAATTACGTTCACGGGGTATATAAAAAAGTAAGCGACATGTGCGTTAAAAAGTGATGGTTCCGTCTATGTGTTTTTTTTCTTTTATATACGTTACGATCAAAGCGAAGGATTTGTAGGGCGAGAGTGCACGCTGCATTTCTACAGCAGCATTCGACTGGCCACGTTACCCCTCTCTCACAGAAGATTACGTTGAAATGTACTGCATTCCCCACTTCATCGTATTCACTTTTTAACATTTCATAGTGTTGTTTCATGTTTATCTACAGAATAAATAAGTGAGGTAACCAAACAGGAGTATATTTCCTAAGTGTAGCATTTTTAGCAATATTTTTTTATAAATCAAAGGTAATTTAGTGTTTAAATTTAGGTTTACAATTTTCCAAAATCACAACACGGCCTAATTTATAAATCACAGAAAGGAAAAAGTGTACGACTAGCGTCTGCTATCGGACTAATGAACTGTCATGTTTGCGAATATCTATCATAGTAACGATAAGACCTCCTTTTGTGCATTTTATGTGTTTATAATCTGTGTTATTTTGTCTTTGGGCTTGTGGTGTAGTGTAGCACCACCCTAACTCTTGTTATTGTTGTGGGTGTCGTAAGGGGCATTTAAGGGACAACAAAGCGACCACTACGAGCCTTGAAGAACTACACCACTTCTAAAAGAGTGGACTCGCCAACTTGCTTAGCTAGCGTGGCGTTTAGGAGGTCCATGTCGAGCAATGAACGATAAAAGTGCTGGTTACGGTAACGGATATTCTCTTATTCGTGTGTTGGTGTGCAATAAAGATCTAACTACGTAGTAACGTTCTACCAGTATACTACACCAGATGTTATAATCGGTCACGGAACCCCACCTGGTCGTCATTAGCGCCAACAGCTGACAAATCGTTTAGTTCCGCCAGTTTATGTGGGGGCGGGCGATAATTTAAATATTGGTGTGTTGTGACTACTGTGGTGTTGCTAATGGGGAGACCGCGTATTTATCGCGGTGGGTGAGTTTTTGCGTGTTGAGCGTGTGGTTTTATTAAAAAAAAATGTGGAAGTTTTTTTTAAAGTTTAATTCTTTGTGAACATTTGATATATTATAAACTCTTTTAGGTAGATTCTAAGATAGTATTATTTAGTAGATAGTATTACTCTACATAGTATTATTTAGTAGTAGTATTACTCTACATAGTATTATTTAGTAGTAGTATTACTCTACATAGTATTATTTAGTAGTAGTATTACTCTACATAGTATTATTTAGTAGTAGTATTACTCTACATAGTATTATTGGAATGTTTATTATATAATACAGTAATGGTGCCAAACAGACAAAAACTACAATAAGTTCGAAAGTTTAACTAGCTGCTACCCGCGGCTTCGCAATCGTTTTTGAATCACCTCCACCACAATTTTGAAAAACGACAAAACACGTATTTATTATAGAATATTTATACCAAGTATCCAAGCTAAAAGCCTGTTCAGATATAATCGATGTAACGATATTCGCGATAATTCCTTCGTTCATACATAAACGACATCGACACACCGCGGATAGCGGCTTACGCCCGTTATTAATACTATCTCTTACCCAAGCGGCAAAACGCGTGCGGCGATATTCGCTCCCGCTGGCGAAGTCGCGCGACTTGCGGTACCAGTACCAAATACCCGACAGGATATCGCCTAGACATTTTATGGTTACCGCAGACGGCAGCGAATATCGCTTATATCTGAACAAGCTTTTACAGAAAAATGAAATGTAATAACCTCTCCATACAAATGTTGACAGCACGTTTCACTTTATTTAAGGTTTGAAGACAGAAATATACACAAAGGGAAGCTCTCTATAAATGTTTCTAGCTTCGGCTCGGTGTTGACGAGTCAGTCAGTCGGGACATTTCTCTTTATATGTATAGGTGACATGTACTCGTATGCCATGCTAAGTTAATATTTGCTATCAGGTAGTGCGTGCAGCTGCCCTCATAATTTGTCTTCTATTCATTATAGATATTAACCAATCGACTGTCACTCCTATAACAGATATGTTAACAAGCATAAATGAGTGATGCGAGGGACCCTGATGCCGCGGTTCGGCGCCTCAAGCATTTGACCCAGTTGACTTCGTCGATTGACGTGACCCTAGTTATAATGTATGGTCGGTAAACAGACTACTACATATCACTATGGAACAGCGATATGGACATATCACTATATAAGAGCGCTGAGCGTTTGACACTAGAGCGCGGAGTGAGCTCGAACGTTAGGCCAATTCATAGTTAAGACCGAGTCGGTCGCATCAAAAGCAAGCGCGCGCATGCTTGGTAGGCGATTATGTAGTCATGGAATCAAATGTGAAAGTATTTCTTGCTATAATAATTTCCTTATATCACAATAACAAAAAAGCGTGTTCTACAAAAGAATTCGGCTTTAAACCCTTAAGGGGTTGGATTTGGAGGCACTCATGAGTGATGTGGCGAATCTTGATTGGTCGCCTGTACTTAACAGTGATGACATTGATGTGAAAGTTAATAAATTTAATACGATTGAATTAAATTTATTATACAATCGTATAATAAATGTATAATAAATTTAATTAACGCTGTAAGTCACTACGTAATCGGTGCAGCAGAATGATTAGGGATGCTAAGCGACGTCATATTCAAGAAACCATCGAAAACTGTCCACGCACACCTAAGCGCGCACCTTGTAATGCAGAACAAACCCGGAGTTTTATTAAGTCACTCGGTATTGGCAAACCCATCTCCACTTCTATTTCTTTTAATCTGACTGCTCTAAATAAACATTTCTCTGTCACTCCTGCACTAATAAATGACTCAGTAAGATGTAAATCGGTATCTGAGCTTCCTCTGATTGTATTCGGTCTCACCGCAGTTTCCCAATGTGACGTTAAACGACATATACTTTCGATCTAATCTGCTGTTGGTGATGATAACATCAGCTCTCGGATGATTCTTATCATTCTGTCTCAAATCCTATTCATTATTACTCATTTAATAAACTCCTCTATAGAGAGCAATACCTTCCCAATGACCCGGAAAAAGGCTATTGTTATTCCACTTCCAAAAACTTACAATCCTTCCTCTTTTTCTCAGTTGCGTCCTATTTTCATTTTATCTGTTCTTTCAAAAGTTTTCCAGAAAGTCGTTCATAAACAATTTTCTGATGTCCTTTCTGATTTCAATCTGTTCAACTCTTTTCAATCCGCTTTCCGTCCTGGCCACAACATAGTTACAGCACTCATAAAAGTCTTTGACGATATTCGCTTTGCCATGGACGGCCGTCTTCTCAGTATTTTGATTTTACTAGACTACAGCAATACCTTTAATTCGGTTAACTTTGACGTCCTTACCGCTGTTCTTCATTCTCTTAGTGTGTCCACTTCCACAATCTGTTGTGAGAAGACGGCCGTCCCATGGTAGTATTATTTATTATTCTTATGCTTAAAGTTCGATGGTCTTAAACTCTTGAGGTTAAAAACTCGAGCCTAAAACGGTCAAGGTTTTAATGTGCGTTAGCGCTGGCTTAGCGGTTGATCGTTTATCAATACGAGGGGTGAACGAAAAGTAATGATAATGAATATGTAAAAAACAACGTTTATGGTTTAAAATTAAATTAGTTTTTGTACATAGTCGCCTAAAAAGTCGATACATTTAGTCCATATTTTTTCTAAACCTTAAATACCCTTAGAAAAGAAATCTTTATCTTGACCCTACCAAAATGCCCTTACAGCGGCCATCGCCTCACTATCGTATTAAAATTTCTTGTCCCTGAGCTGTTCCTTGAGCTGAGGAAAGAGGTGGAAGTCACTAGGGGCCAGACCTGGAGAATGGAGTGGGTGTTCGAGCAGGTCGAAACTTGCTTCTCAAATGGCAGCCTTCACAACTTCGGCTTTGAGTGCGGGGGTGCGTTGTCTTGGTGAAACAGGACTGCCCCCTCTTTTTCTTCCGCAATTCTTCTTATTTGGTCAGCGTAATAAGAGCCCATAATAGTGGATCCCTTTTCCAAGTATTCTACCATTAATGATTCCCTTAGCATCTCTAAAAACGGACGCCATAACCTTCCAGTTGGTCGTCGTTTCAGTTGGTAAAATCTGGTCAGCTTGGTAGTTTTCAAGATTAGTCCTTGAAATGTCAACTCGCCTTTTCTATTGCTCCTCGGTTGAAATTCTCGGTACCCAACTGGCGGAGACCTTTTTCATATGCAGTTCATTGGTAAGAATCCTTTGTATACTGCCATATGAAATAACCATGACCTCAGCTAAATGGCACTACTAGTCACTCCGGTCTGCTAATACAACATCTTAAGGACATGGATGGGCGTCCATCGCGATGTTCATCTTCTGTGGATGTTCTGACCAGTTTAAACTCCTTGCACCAGCGTTCAACTGTGGAATATAGAGGAACAGAGTCCCACTGTTATTTCCACCAAGTCTGCGTTTATCTCTTTCGTACACATTTATTTCAACCAAAGGTACTTTTAATTACAGCTCTCACTTCGTTAATATCCATTTGCGTGTTATCACTTCGACTGCTCGTATTCAAATGAATGTAGCTTCGAGAAAATACCTATTTATAATGATTTTTTTAAGTTTATCTAGGTATATGGAAGCAAAATTTTTAATTGTTTTATGTATTAGAAATACCCGCTTATCATTACTTTTGGATCAATACAATTTATTTATCTATATAAAATTACTAATACTAACTTTTGCCCGCGACATCGTTGCCGTGATCTACATGAATATTATGTGTTAATACTACATATCTGTTTGTCAGGATTACAATCTACCTATGTGCTAAGTTTTAACGACACTGATACGGCCGTTTCGACGTGATTGAGTAACAAACATCCAAGTATCCAAATTTCAAAATTATATTATAATACTAGTTATTCGCCCTCGGTTCGCTTCGGTTTATGTTTTCTTTTTCAAAATTTCAAAATAAAATTTAGCCAATATTAGACACGGATAACGTAGCTTCCTACTTGTGAAAAATTTTTGAAATCGGTTCAGTAGTTCCAGAGATTACCCCCAACATACCCACAAACACACAATTTTACCTCTTTATTATATTAGTATAGATTAGTGTGATGAATGGAATGCCGATAGTGTTAAGATCAACAACAGTTATATCAGTCGGACAACAGGAAAACTGTCGACAGAAGTCGAAATCTAGATTCGCAGAAGAAACATGGGTGTTTCTCATAAGTCAGTTTGAGAATATTTTGCTAGTGAAACGTTCGTTTCAAAATAAAAATGAGTCACACGCAGTGGTTATTAGAGTTGCTTGAGGGTTATGTCGTGGGGTCAATTGTTAAGCGACCCGGGCCCAATTGGACCTAACTGCTTTAATGCACAGATGTCACAGGATCATTGCCGCGCGTACAAACAATTCATGAGACTGTCCTCTATTTCGTATGGGACGCCCTCGTAGTCAAAGGTCCATGTGGCCTGACAGAGTTCTATACTACGATTCCCCATACGTAGTCTCCATTCAAGGACTTTGAATGGACCCCCAAAGAACACCCAATCGATTGGCTGTTCTGTGGCAAATATGCCCTTCAGCTTGCTAATTTTGTGAACTAAGTCGGTATCTATATATAGCAGTGGAACGCCTAATAAGTGCCGGAGATATATAAAATTTGCCTTTTTTTCTTGTAATATGAGAGCCAGACTATGTAGGTATATGTAAGTAATTATTAAAGGACAAAAGGGAGAAAGATGTTGGAGATGGGGAAAGAAAAGTCATGTAGAAGCAATCGATCTTTTGCGTGTGTGCGCGAGGTGGCGAAGATGCTTTCTACATTTGGTTAAGACGCGTATTCGTGTACAGTATTAGTCACCAGTACTCGATACTAACACCAGTCTCTCTTTGGGATTAAAAATAAAAAACATTTCAATAGTTTTGTAGCTTCAAGATTTGTCGTATGTCGCGACGTACTTCCATTGTAATCAATGTATTTGAATTCTATTGGCTGCGACAAAATCACTGGAATGGTAAAATGGTTCTGAATTATTATACTCCCGAGGGCTGGGCGGTGTGCGTACCCATACGTCCATATTTACATATGTAATGGTGTGATCATCGTTACCATTACGTTGTTTGTGAATCACCCACGGTTATTCTCCGTTCGACCCGGGGTCAATTGGTCCGCGACCTGGGTACAATTGAACCTAACTACGTTAGCGCAGTGATGTCACTTATACAATCGTTGTGAGGGTAAACAAATCATGTAGTCGGTTTTGTGGACGCCATAAGTAGCCGGTTAAAATTACAAATTTTGTATTGTAATTTTGCAACAACACTAAGTGTACGTATACATATCTGCTATCAGTCATCCGCACCCTTCGATTGCAATGTTGATCCTTACCTGGAACAAAGATAAACAAAATTACATTAAGGATACTAAATACAATAACTACGTGTAGATAAAAATTTCGTAATAATGTTTCAAATCATAAATGAAAGTCAGTCAAATCGATACTTTGTTAGATGGCATTCTCTTATTCCAATATTGGCGCGCCAAGGCTTACTCTGCAAGGGTTACAAATTTACCCTCTGCAAATATTGGATGTCTAATTAATAATAATAATATATTATTATTAATAATAATAAATTATATTATATATATTTATTATTTTCGTATTTTTTTTGTCAATTTCCTATACATCGTGTTAATTTAAAGGAAGTTCTGATTATGAACTTTTTATTCATTTATTTCACTTAAGTGATCGGATGCGTCGATCATTTAATATTTCTTAACGAGTTTATGAACTCTCTAAAGACCCCTATTTGCAAAATAACTAACGTAGGTATTTTCTTTCCATGCAATATTTTTGGCCTCAGATAAATTCATACACAGTCGAATGTTACCTTAGACACGACTCTCTCAAGGTTGTGCAGGAGAAATCTCTACAAAGCAATAAGTCCGCCCGGTTGTATTCTCATCGCAAAACCTTGTTCCTTAATTTTCTCATAATGCAACATTTATACAATAACGAGTTTTATCTATCTGTCTATATTTTGTAAATGGTTGGCAAACAATAAGTAAACAGTGACGTCAGGATGAGTAGAACGGAGCATGTCAATTACATGGCAAACAGCACGGCTAGACGCACACCGGGACGGCGATTCCCCACTACTAAAGGGTTGGCAAATGCTTGCAAATGTCTGCAAGGTAGTAACTATTCATTTCAAACGATTCTACAATACTAATTGACAAAGAAAGATACAGTCGACGAATAATAACAGCAGTGATATCACAGGGGCCAAACAGGGCTCGTCAATTTAACGGGCAATGACGTGCCTCCATTTACCCACAGTTGGCGGTCGATTCCTGATTGTTAAAGGGTTGGCAAACGCTGAAGACGAAATTCAATAATAAGTATCATTCCCAACCGTCATAGTTGTGATAAATTGGTAACATGAGCTCAATAATGGGGTTAAATACTGTCGTAATATTGCTGCGTTCACTTATGAGTTCAATACTGTATCTTCAGAAACTTCAACTTGCAGTTCATCAGACAAATTTCGGGTCTGCGATATAAAATGTCTTGATGACCGCTCTACGGAGCGCAGTAGCTCTTTGTCAATAAAAAACGCACTAAATTTTCCACTTTATCCAATTTCCCCAATGTAGGCAAATGTTTCGGTAGTGATAAATGTATGTGAGAGCCCAATCACATCGCATTCTATCCTATTCCTCTTTTAAATCTCCAAATTAGGCGACGAATCCGGGGGCATAGCAGTATTTGTCATTCTGAACCGCTGTTAGCATATATCGCGGATGTCCATTGGCGACAGTATCCACTTACCACCAGGTCAGCTGTCTGCTCGTCTACCGCCTTCATTCCATAAAAAAAAGTATGTATATGCTATTATAGTGATGTGCGTCCCGGCATCTTACGGAATGTGTAACCTTCTATACAAACTTTCTTTTTATAACCCGACTAATTTAAGTTGAATAATTCCCTCCTTTCCCGAAGATCAATGTTAATTAATAATTAAGTCAATATTAAAACATGTTCTCGCAAGTGTCAACCCTACTAACACCGTTACGAGAGGGTTGTCACCGAAGTGGCGAGCGGTAATTAATTCAGTCTGAAGCGCTAATTTGAGTCGTGAGGAGTCATCCCCCTCCCACCACCCTCTACCACCCTACCACAGATTATAGACACAAGTAAGTTATACGGTAGCAATTACTTTAGAAAGGTTTAGCTGTCGTTCAACTTTAGGGTGAAACTTTATACTATACTAGCAAAACCCCGCAGACGTTGTCCTAACATAGAAGTTGATTTGCTGCAGCGCCATCTAGTGGCGAGTTACAACAAAGTCGATAGCATAAAAACCTTCTCCGTGAAAGAAAAATACATATATGTACCAACTTTCATGGTAATCGGTAGAAGTCGTTGATCGGAGTAAAAACGGACCAGTTGGTATTTCAGCTTCTGCCCACAGCGTCGCTCGCATGTACTAAGTGCCTATAAAGTTTTATAAAAGACTGGACCTAGAAGTACACGAATGTAAGTTTTCTTCACGATTTAAATCTTTGGTTTTCTTACATAAACTGAATACTGACTACAAAATAACACTTTTATTTTTTTCCAAAATAAGACATACCGCAGTAGTGGGCTATTGATAAGTACTCGTAAATCCATCTGTATAATTTAGACCAGACAAAAAGATAGACACAAATTTTAAAAGGTACTTTTTGTGTTCCACATCTGCTAAATAGTTAGATGCACTTATTTTTTACGAATATCCTCAATGTATACAGTTTTTCGTCGAAGTTAATATTCGCATATATTTATAAATCTTCAGTCTTCAGTAATAATAAATATTTATATTGACTCAATTTGTCGCTCGTTATTTCGACGCGAGTGATCTCCCCCAGAAAAAACATCGCGTTGCAACAGACTGTTTATTTCAACATTTCTATTTTATTTCCATTTTATTACTATTTGCCGTCCATCTCTCGCATCTGTTGCCGATCAGCTGTCAACCGCGAGTGTAAATACGTTTTTTATTATTATATATCTGAAGCGAGACGAGTAAAGGTATACGTACACTGCAGCTTGACGCGAAAATAATTTAGTGACACAACGCATCGTTAGAAAAACGAGAACACAAAGCACTGTAAAAGAAAAATATTCTCGTATGATCAAACGTCATGTCCTGGGTTGTCACATCATCAGCCCTTATATCGTCCACTGCTGGAGGCGGGCCTCCTCATGCACCTTGTCTTGTGCGTGACGCTGACCAAGCCGGGTTGGCGATTCCACTCTTTTAGAGGTGGTGTAATTCCTCGGGGCTTGTGGTAGTCGCTTTGTTATCCCTTAGTCGCATGTCAACGTTTCCAGAATGAGTAACAGTGACACGCCCCCGAAGTCCTCTGCCTACCTCCGAAGATTTAAGAATGGATTTGGAGGAAGGGATGGGGAAAATGGTGGGATATGGTGGAATGGGCTCTCTGGCATATATCCCTCATTACCGAAACACCTGCATCTGTATATTAAGGGAATAGGATAAAGTGAAAAATGTAGTATATTTTACGGTGGTTTCATGTTACAAGAGGGGTAACGTGGGCAGTAGAGTGCGAGCGGCTGTGGGAATGTAGCGTGCACTTTCCCTCTTCCTGCTAATATTGTATATAAATATTGATTTAAATTTAGTGTAATTGAAGAAACATATAATACCTAATAGACATATCTAATGTGTATTGTTACAGTTGTTAAACCTGTGATCAAAATATTTAATTTCCTCTGTACCCGAAGGGTTATCTGGCAGAGATCGTTTGTGCACATTGTGTGTTTACAATGACTGTTAATATTTTGTTTTGTTTTCGTGTGTAATAAAAAGTTATATCTATGTTGTTAAATATGTGTTACATCTATACATATATAAAAATCCTAATAGACCCATGTCTGTATATGAAATATTTTTTGAAAAAGTGATTGCAATATAAAGTACGATATAGAGACGAAAACCAGAATTATTGGAATTTTTGTTTGTCCGTCTGAATGCGCGTCATGTAGAAACTACTCGACGGACTGTAATGTAACTTGGCATAATTATAGTTCATGTGCCGGGTTAACATTTAATCACAGAAAGGTTTACGCGAAGGAAGTCGCTGACACCGCTTATATTTTATATGGCTTTTTCGACATTTTGACCGACACGCCAACAGTCCCAATGTACACTTGGCTTTACGCGATGTGGGATCTCCGGGCTCTAAATATACCGCGTCGTGTCACTTGGAAAGCAGCGGCGACGCGTGACATTAACAAAACCCGGCTTAACTCGGATCACGGCTCATTGTTTTAGATAAAAACGTGAACATACAAAATGCTTTTAAATTGGGAGTTTATTTTTATTCCACGCAGGGATCGCTGTATCTTTATTAATAACCGGAATAACAGCGAATTCCTTCGCGTGAACTTGTGATTCTTGTGCGTTAAAAAGTAGCCGAAATGTTAATCCGGCACATAAGCTAAAACTATGCCAAGTTTCATTAAAATCCGTCCCGTAGTTTTTGCGTGATGCGCGTTTAGACAGACGGACAATAATTCTACAAATGGTTGTTTGTGCTCCGTATCGCTTGTAAGCTCATTTGCGATTTTATTGTATGAAGTGATTTGCCAGGTGTTACTTTGCGGAAGTTCATTATGCAATGCAATAATAATACCCGGTATGTTATCTATACTAATATAATAAAGAGGTAAAATTGTGTGCTTGTTTGTGGGTATGTTGGGGGTAATCTCTGGAACTACTGAATCGATTTCAAAAATTCTTTCTCAAATAGAAAGCTACATTATTCGTGTCTAATATAGACTATATTTTATTTCAAATTTTGAAATAAAGAAAACTTATAAACCGAAGCGAACCGAGGGCGGGTCGCTAGTTTATTATAAAGCGACTATTACAATCCCTGAGGAACTCCATAAAAGTGGACTTGTCAACCCGCTTGGCCAGCGTGGCGTTTTAAGATCAAAAACATCCATCATGCACAAGATAATGTACATAAGGAGGCCTATGTCTATTCATGGATGCGTCCATGAAAAATGTATTGATAAATCCACTGTGGAATATAGCGGCTATTCATTTAGTGGTCTTAGTTTAACGAGTATAATAAGCCTCTACATATACTATTGAGTTGTTTGTAATATGGCTGTCGGCAATATTGAGTATCGTAAAATGCCTCTCCCCTTGACGGGGTATCGTCGGGGCAAGCGAGCGTTATACGAGACGAGTTTGCGCACTGGGACTCTCTGGTTTGGCCACTGGACGAGTTACAAGCGACTGGCGAATGAAATTAAAGCGGACTTTATTAATTGAATCTAAGTATAACTAGAGAACTAATTAGAAAATAATCTTCCCGTCACGTGTGCAATGTACTTCTCGTATTGTAAAAAGCATTCGCGATGCTCTAACAATTACAATTTATAAAATACTGCCAGCATTACGTGTTAGATTGTTGCGTTTTGCACACTTGTTAATGTAATAAATGGGTCTTTAATGCGTACCTACATACACCTAGTTTATTGTAACTTTCGATCGGGGTATACCGGTCGTAGTCTCCAGGTGTTTTTTTATATATATATACTAGTGGGCGGACGAGCAAGCGGTCCCACGTGATGGTAAGTGTTACCGCCGCCCATGGATACTTGCAACACCAGGGGGTATGCGGGCGCGCCGCCTACCTTGCGAAATCCTATTCACAGCTCTCTTGAAGAACCCCATATCGTAGCTTAGTGGAAAGACCTCTTGAGGCAGTTCGTTCCACAGCCTACGGGTTCGCGGTATAAAACAATTTTTGGACCGAACAGTGCACGACACCTCCGTATCGAGGAAATGCGGATGGACTGCACTTCTGTGACGGGAGGTGCGGTTGTAGTTAATTGGAGAGGTTGCTTAGTCAACATTTTTCAATCACCCGCGTTGTAATATTCATTTTGTTTGACATCTTTGGCGACTCCTTGCCGCTGTTCAAACGTGGTTCGTGGGCACCATTGTAACTTTTAACTTAATTAACTTTACCTTTCAACCAAAATTTCTTTTTGATTATTAATATTGCTGTAAACTACAAAACATTTTTTTTTAAATTGTGTTTGCTGTGTGCAACCTCTAATAGGTTTATCTACATGGAACAGGTTAAGTAGATTGCAACGAGTGGACTTAACTCCAAACGCCGTTTAAAACTTCGGTTTCCTATAGCAGCGGTAGTGTAATCTTACGACCATATATCTACCGTAAGATGTGCAAACGTAAAGATACGACCGTAAATTGATATTTCTCATGTGTTCTCATGTCTCAAATAAACCATGTTTTCTTACGCATTCAAGCTCGTTTTTAAAATCATTTCGCTGATATTTTACGAGTGTATTTTGTTCCCGCTACATCTACCGCTATCCGCTCACACCTCGCACCACCGTCAAATTGTAACGTCTGCGGATTTCCATTATACCCGGGGCAGCTCACCACCCTCGGGCCTCCCGACGCAAACAAGTGTTAACCCTCATCACCGGTCTTTATGTGCCTATACGTCGCGTGCTTCACAGAGGTTTAAAATTATTTGACATTTGTTTTAATTGAAATTATTTTTGGGTCTACTACTTATTCAAAGACATAATTACTTGCTTTTAAATCGGTCTGATTCCTTATCGCATTTGTTTGGATATCACTTTCTTGTATTTTTACAAATACTACCCAGTGACATTTTCTGGGAAAAGGCATCTTTACTTTCGGTTTTAATTTCCGAAATAGACTACGAGAAATCTTGAAAAAAATTAGGTTTATTTTAAATAGCTTTAGCCCAAAGATCAAAAGTTAGAACATGTTTCTAGAGGGGTATTTAAACATAATATTGAAACAACGCGATTTTATGTTAGAAAACCTTAAACCACAGTTAATAAGTTCATACCGACAATAAGGTCCTTTTGCTCAGATAACGTCACATAATATGGAACATTGAATTTCACTATGGGATTTGATAAATTTTATTCGAAATTCGTGACCTCTTAGAAATCTAGCTAAAAAGTCTGTAACCTACCCCATCTGACGGCACAACTCTATAGGGCACAGCACTCCGCCGACTTCATTGGGATCAAGCCGATTACCTCTCGTAATCGGGCGCCCTCGCCACTTCGGGACCACTGAACCCACACACCTTAACAAAGAAGTATATCCTGCACAAAGGATAAAATCACCAGCATAACTTGACCTTCCACACTCTCCGCGGGCTTATGCAAACAGACGTCAGCGGGTAAAGGAGTCATCCGTAGAAAGATCTTGTTAAAATAGCCACGTCTTGTCAGTTATGACCTTTCGGTTCGGAGCGAATCAATCTCAATTTGGGCGGTTCGCTCCTAAATAGGAAAAATAGACTTTTCCTCGCCAGTAATAAAGTGTAATTCACTTCGACACGGATTTCTTGGAGATTTCCCCGGGTTATTTGTTGGAGTAATGCGTGATTTGCGGCGTGAAGAATACGGTCGATTTTTTGCCAATCCTTGCGAAAATGTAGACAGTAATGGATTTTATTATCTGTGCAATACGGTTTATTTTGGCGTGTTTTTCGAGTGTTAATTTTGTAGTAGATTGGAGGCGATAATCCTTGGGGCAGACGGTGGCGTCTCGTCAACTTTTAATTAAAGTTACACTTTAAGGCGCGGTGCGCACCGAGATTGTTTAACAAATGAATTTGTCATAGTTGCTGAATGATACCTTGATGTCGATGCTCTTACTCTCTAAGTATAATAATGTGACGTAGTCAAAAACAAAACTTTACCGTATTTAAAATTGTCTACCGTATTTTAAATGGGGTGGTGATATTCTATAGGCTACCACAAGCGCCGAGGAAACGACCTCTAAAAGAGTGGACTCACCAACCAGCTTGGCCAGCGCGGCGTTTCAATACGCATACATCCCTCATCCGCGAGACAATGTGCATGAGGCCGACGTCCGGCAATGATACTGAAAGGGGCGATTACCGCAGAATAGTTAAGACTATCAAAGAGTCTTAAGTATTCGATATTTCAACTAAAAAAACGACCATAGAGTACGCATCTCGGCAAACTTTTCGTGCTTAGCGGTTCATTCCCCCCGCCTACCCCTTCGAGGGGTGAAGCGATGGGGGAAGTTTTTTATATCGCCTCCGACGATCCACGGGATAAGGACATCCGCGCTATTTTATACGGTTATCCACACGTACGTCCACAAGGGTGACAATGATTCAATTAATAAACTTAAATTAATAAACGCATTACCTTGTTACTTAAAATAATGTGCAATTCGAAATGTGCAACCATTTTTTTGTAGAAGCAGTTTGTAAAATATTATTCAAAAGCGTATAACAATTTTAGTTAGTAAACTTAGAGTTAGTGCATATTCTTACTTGTGTTCTGAATACATGTACGGTATGGTGTACCCGTAAAAGAATGTTTCTGTGTTTCATGGTCAACCTACTTTCGGTAACGCTCCATCTGTCGACATTACCGGCATCATTTCCCCGCAGACACTCGACACTTTATTACCATCCCCCTCCCACTACCCTCTGATCATCAACCCGCACCCCAACTATGTATTATATAAAAAAATCACGTGTGGAAACTATAGCTCAATGTACCTATTTATTTCATGTTTTGTAGAATTAGACAGAAAATAAAAGGTTATTATTTATTTATTATTAATTATATTGTTATTCACATTTAATCTCGTATTTTTTTATCCATTAATTGGAAGATTACATAAGATTTTAATCTTTTTTATTTTTATTGTCTCGCGCATTATTTGGTACCTACTAGCGACCCGCCCTCGCTTCGCTTCGGTTTTTTTTTCAAAATTTAAAAATAAAATATAGCCTATATTAGACACGGATAATTTCTGAAAGAATTTTTGAAATCGGTTCAATAGTTCCAAAGATTACCTCCAACATACCTACAAACAAACACACAATTTTACCTTTTTATTATTATAGTAAAAAATAAAAAATGTAAAAGATACCGAAAGATTATTCAACATTTTTGTCTACCTACCAATATCTATTAAAAATGTATGGCGTAGCAATATATGCTACGGCGCGGCGTAGCAAAAGCTACAGTCGCTACACTGCTTTCTACGAAATCATTTTAATTCCATCAATCTATTTAGTTACGGTGAAAACAAGTGAAATCATAAATGTCGACTCTACTCCAATAGTTATAAGAAATAGAATAGAATGACTTTTATCTGCTCTGAATGTTTTTGCTCCCGCTTTCCGAGAAATGTTTGTTCACGTTCAATTCTCAGTAGATACAAAGAAAGCCTTCAGTGAAATCGCAGGTTGTCAAAGGGCGGTCGTCGATTCCAGGCTAATTGGGCTTCCGAGTCGGGGTTGTTTGTGTAACTTGATATTTAGGGGGTGGCCAAAAATATAGGGTAATGAGTTTTGTAGAGGCTGAAATTTTCTTGTATTTTCGTGCAAAAGACGAAAGGAGGCCCATGACGTGCCGACGGAGGGCAGTGGATGACGAAAGGGCTTATTATTGTACGGTTTTACGATCACGGCTTCATACTCTATATGTTCCTCCTTCAAACCTTCAGTTACCTAAAAACGTCCCTACCACCACTATATAAATAACCGCGTAAACACCGCACGGTAATTGGCGGCCCGGCGACAAATCTGACGGTCATTTCCGGCGGTATCCCGTTACGCCCCGCGGCCTCCCTCACGCCCCGACGGCGTTCAGAGCTTCGTAGATAATGTCTGGCTTAATTTGTAGGAATATATTCAAAGCGGAAGCGGAATTAAAGGTCTTATATACACAGGCTAAGGAAAGCTACTTATTGTGTTCAAGCTAATCGTGAGCTAATCATTGATGTATAACGTTCGAGTGAGCTAATTGAGCTGAATACGTTACCTTGGTGTCGTCCAGATCGTGGGTGTCGTAACAGGCGACTAAAGGAAAACAAAGCCGCTACCACAAGCCGTGAGGATGTACACTATCTCTAGCGGCGTTGTACAGCCATACATTCCTCGTGTATTGGAGAATGTGCATGAATAGGCCCACGTCCAGTGGTGGACAATAAAAGGCTAGTTACCGTAATACATGTTGACCATTGGATGCACCGTCCAAACAAACAGTTACAAGTAGAGTGAATGAAATGAATATTGATATGTATCATATTAATATCAAGTAGGGTAGATGTCAACCATATATATACATCTACCTTCAACCGGAGGCGCGTTTGTTCTCCGCGCCCTCGGTCGCGAATAAAGCACGTCAAACCCAAGTTGCGTTTTTCAATCGTGTTCCCGTATCTATCAAATATTCTTACATTAATTTATTATTTGTAGTATCGCCGACAAACGGTTCACGTGTGAACGTGACTTAAATTTTATGCCACTTTAATCTACAATCGACCTAAAGTTAAGTCATCACTACATAAGACTTTATGAAAGCTTTGTATGTAAGACATGTGGATTGTGTTGAAAAATCAATGAACGAAAATACAATATTTTTGATCCGCTCGTCGTTTATACTAGAACCACGCACCACAAAGAATCGGGACCATTTGAATGCGCGCGCAACACGATAGGGCGACCATTACATTGAGTTTCTATAGACATACCAGCTTAATTATGTTTGGAATAATACAGAATTAGAGCGGTGTCAGATTAGGTTTTAGTCAGACTAAGTCAGATCTATTCTAGACTCGCGTAGTAAGGTTTTTCCAGTTTTTCCTTTTTCCAGAAGGCAGAGTAAGGTTTTTCCAATTATGACTAAGTCGGCGATGGAAGAAGACATCATGACAATACCGACGTGCGTATAAAGATTTGATACCGTTGTCTCCACTGACAATCCCTATCGGTGAGGACAACGGAAATTAGTTTTGTCTCAATTTTCGTGGCCCCTCTATAGTGGGGCGACAAAAATAACGTCAGTAAGGACGACAGTAAAAAATTTGTCAACACAGCAGTGGAGACTGTCAGTGTGGATAGCGTTACCAAACCCGCAAGAATTATAAAAAATCTGGAGTATGTGTACTATATACATATATCATATCATCAGCATATGTCTCGCCATCAGGCTATAGGCCTCTACCAAGACAAACGGTCTTTTGCTCTTCTCATTCCACCCACTACCCGTAACTTTCTTTAGCCCACCTAGCAGCTTATCTAGCCGGAGCCTTCTCTTAATTTAATACTGTCCTGTTTGATACGTACGAGTTTGACGTGATATCATTGAATTATATATTGTTTATTTATTATTATTTTTATAGAAAGAAGGTGGCAGACGAGAATACAGTCCACCTGGCGGTAACTGGGTACTGTTGCCTATGGACACCTGGGGTACATGCCAACGTTAGTCCAGAACGACTAACTTTGACACGAATGCGCTGCCTACATTGTTGACGTAAGAATGGATTTGGAGAAATGGGAAGGGATAGGATGGAAATGGGACGGGAATGAGTTCTAGCAAATCTCACTACCGATACACGTATGTACATCGGGGAATATGATAAAGTGGGAAATGCAGTACATTTCAAGGTAATACGTTGGCGATGTTTGTTAATACTGCAAAATTAAGAACAAAGGGCTACACAATTAAATGTTGTGGCTATAAGTGGAAGTTACATATTTTTTTGTATTGTGTAAATTAAAATTTAGAAGTAAATAAATACCTGGGTGTGGGAAGTAGGGCGTCCCAGCATTCATCAACGGGTTCGGTGCCCGGTAATCCATTTCCGTAGCACTAATTTATCGACACTGCACATCACTAGCTGTCTGGCGCGTCGGCATCGAGTACATTTCCACTTGTTATCACATTTTAATTTTAACCGTTTATGACTTCTGCGAATTTGGGATTGGTTTAATACTACTATTTATATATTCAGTACGTAATAAAGTAAATATACCCACGCAAAGCTCTATTTCATATGTCAATAAGGACTGTAATAGCGTTTCGAGATATTTCTTTCAAAATAGATAAATAAATAATTCAGCAAACTATTAGGTACTCTTACCAAGGAAATGTGGCACAATAGTAAATTATTCTGAACTCTATAGATGATAACATCTTTTTTATAGTATGTTGTTTTTTTTATAGGCAGATTTCCACATGGTGGTAAGTGATCACCGCCGCTCACGGATATCTGCAACACCAGGGGGGTTGCGGGTGCGCTGCCATCTTTGCAGGATGCTATTTAGTTCTATTGAAGAACCCCATATCGTAGCTCAGTGAAAAAACCTCAGTTGGCAGTTCATTCCACAGTTCAAGGGTTCGCGGCATAAAATGTCTTGAAGATCGCACTGCACGCAACAGCTCATTGTCAAGGAAATGCCGTTGCACCGCTTTTCGATGACGAGATGTGTTATGTTAAAAATCCGAAGCTGGCATTAGATAGAACAGCTCTTCAGAACTTTCCTCATTTGTAGTCCCACCATAAACATTTTGATACATTAGATTTAATTTTTGTTTCTTTTAAATTTAACTGCGAGGTTGGTAAGAGGTGGTCAGAAACGAAAATAGTCTAAAAATAAAATCGTCTAATGTCGTATTTATCAATTCTTGGGCAGTTGCTTTTATAAAACTACCGGTCACATCATAAATGTTCAGATTCGTATAAATAAACTATCGTATTTACGGTATAATAAAGTAATATAAATAACACAAACTGAATTAGAAAATTTGACCTTACTATATTTTTTTTATTACTAGCTGTGCCCGGCCACGCGTTGCTGTGGCTGCCCAACAGATGGCGCTAAGGGTGGACAACCCTTATCACTAAGGGGTATGAAAAATAGATGTTGGCCGATTTTCAGACCTACTCAATATGCTCACAAAATTTCATGAGAATCGGTCAAGCCGTTTCGGAGGAGTACGGGAACGAACATTGTGACACGAGAATTTTATATATATAGAGATGAAACATTTTTTATTAAATACTATAATTATTGGAAAATTGTTAAAGTATTCGACCGTGTTTAGTGATGAGGCCAGCGCGATGGTACCGACTATCGACATTCTGCGTCAAAATACTTTATCGAGGTTTTGTGCTGTCGCCTTACTCGTGATTTAGCTGCTGTCTCTTGACAGGCATTCTGCTTCATTCTACAGAGAACCGCAGTATAAATGTGCACTAGCAGCGAAACTGACGTTACTATTTGAAATAACTTTTTCGGTTTTTCGCCTTTTTCCCACATTTAAAATTAAACGGGTCTTAACCCGTATGTTAACGTTTCTTTATTGAACGTTTCGGGCGGGTTATACTGATAACAAGAAAGTTAACAAAATAAAATAAGTAAACGTATATGTTTCAGTCATTTAATACATATATAAGTACTTAAACTATACTTTTCGATTACATATGATTCGTATGATATGTAATTGATCGTATGATGATTCGTATTAATACCTTCGATAATCATCTAGACTCGACCAAAGGTTTTAAACCTTTATGAGAACGAAATACTATCTAAGATGCAAGGTAATCACAATATCTAGCAATAAAATAGCTGTTCGCCCACCGGTGCGTGAACATAAATAAGTTTTGACGTCAAAGTGTAATAATTATACAAATTGAATGGTAGGCGTGATATTAAAACTTAATACGTAGCGAGTGCGCGATTAATGGAAATGCAAATATAAATCAATAATGAAAATATACGGTTACGAATTACAGACGTGATCAAATGTGATGAGTGCATCTGATGCCTTAATACGAGTACATTTTCGGACATCGAAATGTTTCAATATACTTGTAAACCGTATTTTTGAATTATTAAAAAAAGATCGCTAAGCACTTTACCGCCTCACATATAAATTTTTATTAACACCTTACGCAATTTAAATTTAACGATTGTTGAAATTGCTGTAATTAGAAAAATCTAACAATTAGAATTTTAAACAGGTTAAAAAATTACGAAGCATTTTAATCAACGATTTGACGTCAAACAAAGGTCATTAATCCAAAGGCAGTAAAAGTTATGCATTAATACAACAGACAGAAGGTTGATGTGTAAAGGGGAAAGTCGTTAACTATATGAAGCACTCAATTATTATATTAAAAAGAAAGGTTTCCCAAAAATTCGGTTAAACGCTAATATAAGTTAAACGCTAATATAATAATTTCATATAATACATATAACAAATGTTAAAGATTGAAATTATTTCGTCCGCAGTGTTATGTAAGGTCGATCTAGGGCGGCGAACGCAACAGGTACGATCACAAAACGGGCCTGTATGTTGTACAGTTATACGCGTGGACGTTAGAGGTCACTACCAATATACGCAAGAATTAGTATGTTACGTATATAATTATAAACAATTAACAACACAGAAGCGCTATAAGAGTCGTTGTAGGATAGAGAATGGCGGCTCATATGTGGACTTGCCAACGTTGGCATGTATCACAGATGTCCGTGAGCGAAACTAATTGCTTACTACCAGGCAAACTGTGCATGTAACACACCTATTTTTAGAAAACGTAGCTCACTAAGAGCTTACAATAAAGTACTATTTTATTATCTAAGCTAAACCTATGCTGACATGGGCGAAACGCGGACGATCGCTAATGTTACAGCTTCTGACATTTGCCAGTCGACTAACTGTAGGTGCGTTTCGTCGATACTACACTAAAATTGACTAAAATTGGTGTATGCATAAATTGACTAAATAAAGGTATAGTCAAAAAAACAAATACAAGTCACTGATAAAGAGAAATCTGCAGATGATACACAAGAGTGAGAGTTAGCTGTTTGCAGTGGTCAAAAAAACACATTATATATAAGTCTTACAATAATTCCTTTGACAACGGCATTTACAGACAATACTTCAGGAATGTGGACTCTACACACTGAAGTTAGTCTCAATATCCTCGATATTCGTCCAAATAACAGACATAGGTTAAAATTTCAATATCAAAGTGGAAGCCGATAATGTTAACATGTATTATTTATGCAACATGTATAGTGCATTTATGACATAAGTGACAACCCTTGAGTGTTTGTAAGTGTCCGGAGATAGTGATTTCGATTGAAGCGCTGAGTATTGATACTGCATTTCATCTATACTGTGAGTGGGTGGATGAGAAGGGTTTTTCGCAAAACAAATACGGGTAGCCTTGTGTAAAAAGCTGCAAAACCGACTATACAATTTTTATTTATTAATGTAGACGGTGCAAACGCTAAGGGTGTTTGTATGTTGTGGGCCATTTAAACGATTTAGTAAAGTTCTACATATTGACGTCGGTGCTCATCGTGGCCATCATTTTGCTGAATGAAAAAATGCGTCTTATAATGAAAATTGAGGAATGTATTATAATATTTTTATTCTTTTCATGATTTAAGTCACCGTTTATTATCAAAGAGACCTTTGATATTACACTGGACATAACTTGACGATTTTTTATTTTTTTAGTCATTCTGACAATATATATATAGATTATAGATAATATATAGATGAAACAAATAGTGTAATCGATGTTTATTGCATTTGTTTATTTTTAATTTTCGAATATACCTAATGTTACTTACTTAAGAGTATATATCAAGGCTGTCATAAAACTGCCACTTGTTCTGTTTGTTCTCGGCAGGGCAGTATATGTTACTATAACGTATATTTGTTTGTGCAGAAATATATTAACTCTGGACAAACCTCCGTGGTTTTTTGAGTGTCTATTATTGTACTGTATTTTTTAATGACTAATTATTATAGATAAATAAATTTTAAAAAAATATAATAAAAATAAAGAATATTTGTAATGTAATTCAGTTTATTTTTATGGTTACAAATAATGCGGCCCGGATAGTATTATTAATATTACTTTTTTGTACTTCTCCTGTTAGGTTAATATTAGGTTTCTTGTTATTCAACTAGATATTAATATTTTAGTATATGACGACAACCGACGCAGTATATGGGTCCTTGAGTAAAGATCAGTATAGGGTTAGACGTTCATCAAACAGAAAGCCGCCGGTGGTATGCTCTATCTGGAGGTATCCAGCTGTGGATAAGTACAAGAAGAAAACATAAGTATAAAACTCAACGCCTCACTATCGACTTCCTTATCTGTGAGAGGAATATTCGCAAATAGAAAAGGTGGAGTTGTCGTGTGAGACGCGGTAGCAGTGGGAGCGGTACACAAGACTGCGAAGCGGACAAATGGTCCTCTCCCTACAATATGCGTGAGAAACAGAATGAAAACTCTTGATCAAGATTTTGAATAAACCTCACGCACACAGACGTCAGTCAAGGGTGAGTGAGGAATCACATTTGTAAATGCAAATGCAAAAATGGACAGGGTTCGCGTTCACGGATTATGGTCTAAACTTTTTGTGATTACCAGTGGAAGCTTGGGAATTTTTTGTGGCATGTTAAAGGTACCAGACCAAAGCCGTCACTACAAGTCCTGAGGAACTGCATCACCTCTAAAAGAGTGGACTCCCCAATCCGTTTGGATAGCGTGGCGTTTTAAGGACACACATCCCTCGAGCACAAGACAATGTGCGTGAGGAAACCCGTATCCAGTAGTGGATGTTACAAGGGCTGGTTATGGTACGATACAGGTACTAGATAATTACATAGATATCGAAATGTTAACGAAATATGATTTGCCGTGTCATAAGTGGCAAACTGGGTTCCGGTCAGGATTCTTTCTAGTTTCTATACTGTTTACTAACTGTATCTCATCTCCCGAAGGAGAGGTGCGGTTAAACGGGAGTTAATTGAGATGTATCGTACGAATGTTGGGGATATTTTTTACAAACTTTTCGTTGACCAGGAATTACCGTAATTAACAAGTAACAACTAAGAAAAGTTGATTGCAATAATATATCTAGAAGAGACAAGAAATAGTGGAATTCCTAGAAATTGAACGATGTATGTAAGATTATGAATTAAAAGTAGACTATAACATGATTGAAAGACATTAAAGTCGGGCTGGAAGCTAACACCAAATAAGTAGAAAAATCTATATGTATATTTAGTAGTAATGAATGAACAGAAAATAAAGTCCAGGAGTAGTAACTTGTTGCACAGGTTACCATTGTGGCAAATTATTTATAAACTGTTGTTAGAAATATATATACCAACTAAATGATGGAATCAGGCCTAAGAAATAGTTCAATATTGAACTAAAATCTATATTTTACAATAAGTTCAGGAATTAAAATCTATTGTAATGCTCTCTTTATGCTCTTTTTTAACAGACATTTTTTGTACAATTATAGGCAATTGATATCAAACTGATGTATTGTATTAGTGTCGGCCGGCTATAGAATATCACCACCCCATCTCTTCCCGTGCGTGACGTAAAAGGAGACTAGGGGATAACAATAAGCCCTGAGGAACTACACCACCTCTAAAAGAGTGGACTCGCCAACCCGCTTGGCCAACGTGGCGCTTTCAGGCCTTACATCTCTCATGCACGAGTCAATGTGCATGAGGAGGCCCGCGGCCAGCAGTGGATGCTGAAAGGGCTGGTTGCATTGATATATTGTATGAAATTACAACACAGAACAGGAAGAGATAATGTGCATCATTAAAAAAAATATAAAATAAGCAAAAGGTTATTTTAATTTTAATAAATACAAAATTAGAAATGAACATGAAAACAAAATGCTTCCCAATTTTCTAACAATAAAAATCTTATATATTACATAGTATAGCGTTTACTATCTCATCAAACTATCAAATCTCATACTTATGAAAACTTTGCGGTTTGATAGAAGCCATGCTACGTGTGCCGTTCCCTCGAGGGTACGTGACAACACATATTTACTCAAAAAGCAGTCAACTAGGCGCTCTAGCCACATTCCCCCACTACCAGATTGTCGACAGTGTTAATAAGCCCATTATTAAAACATAAACTTCAGACATGCGGGACGAACTATGGCGTGGCGATGCGCGACCGGCAAATTTAAATAATTTAATTATTTTCGTTATCACAATATTTTTACCACGTGACACAAACCATTTTCAACACACTGCACTCACAAACAAATCCAAAAGTAAGTACGAAACAATCGATGTTTTCGATATCGCATCACATCACTACCGTACTAGTCATATTTAATGCACGAACGTGCGTCCGACTCGGCTCGCGATCCACGACTAATACAAGAAGCGTCTGCTCCACCACGCATGCGTCTGGCTTACGCCAATTAGCGCTGCAATTTCAATCTTAAACATTAGCCAGCAGAGTGTAAATTGATTCGTCGACGGCGCAGACACCTGTATAAGCCGGTAGGGGGTCGGAAGTCGACGGTGCAGTGTCATTTCCACTCTTTCCACATTACTTCCCTAATAAAAATGAGATTTGCCGTACAAGGGCGGGCGTGCACGTTGTTTGGGTCGAACCGGTCGCGTCGTAGTTAAAAATACATGCAGTTATATCGACATGTGGTTACGGTTGGGCGAGTTATGACTGTGCCGCTCATAAAATATTTATTGTCGGCCAATGAATCATTACTAGAGACAACATGGATCCCAAATTAGATCGAGTAATCTAACGCACTTTACGGACTCGGTTTAAGTACCGACATAATTTATAGACACGTTTCAAAATCATTCTTTTATTGGACAATAGCAACGGCCGCGACTTCGTGCGCATAGACTATAGAATTGTGCGATTAGCTTGATTCTTAGGAACGTTATAATTAATCTGGATAAAAATTACCGTAAACGTTAACCCGTCAGATAAGTTATATTATAACTATGCAAAGTTTCATTAAAATCCGTCCAGTGGTTTATGCGTATTTATCTGTTCAGAGAAAAAATCCAAAAAATGTTGATTCCGCCTTTTTTAAAAACATTTAATAAACTGGCACACCTTTGTTACGATTCAATTATTGATAGATATGGATAGTACACAATGTAAACGTAAGTACCACAAATGAAATCTAAGCATTGGCCAACCGGACCTTCGCACGATTACAATCATTATTTAGGTTCTTATAAGAGTTATTATAGCGAATTTAAAGTTAACATTCGTTGCTATAAAATCTAACTGAATGAAGAAGGGGTCTACTCTGAATACACTTCCGGAGTTTCGGGCCCGACCAAAGCTCGAACGAACTCGAAATGCTATAACCCACCGTACTCTAACTTTCCTTCAGTACTCTATATTTACTTTATCTTATTGTTTACACAAATGATGAAAATAGTTACAAAAAAAGATACACACAGGCGTGTTTGTCCATTTCTTTGTATTATTTTATTTATCATCTTCTCTTACTGCTGTCCGACGTCCGTGGGGACGTGATGACTCCACTAAAAACCAGCGCTGTGGTTGACTGCAGCTTATGCTGAGTTGGAGTCCATTTCCGCCATCGCAATACACATCGGCACGATTACACTTCCTACTGTACTGCGGCACTTATTCTGTGTATATTTCCATCTTGTATCTATTTGATGTTACAAATTATTGTGTGTTGTATTGTCCGGAATAAAGTGTTATCTATTGTCTATACTATATGCTGTCGAATATACTCTAAACTATCTGCACTCTATAATATTTAAAAGATCAAATGTCAAATTTCACTATAACCAGTGAGATACTTGTTATGGTGAAATTTGACATTTGATGTCGAAGTATTTCTCGTCAAAATCTATAATTCGATAGTATCGTGCTATCGGGAAAATTAAGTTTGTTCGGGTCGACATATCGGTGTGAACGGTTTCATGGTAGGAATCAGCCGAAACTTATTTTTTTGTGATTTCGGAGTAGACCCCCAGGTTTGTTCTACAACGTTCTATTTGCGGTTGGCGCTACCTAGCGCCTATTGAATATGTTGATAATGATTTGTAAAAGACTTTGTATTCGTTCTGGGCAATACTCTTCTGTCGTTGTGAATATTGGATTTCATTAATCACTGTTTCAGTTCGATAAATCAAATACAAAGGCCTGCATTCAGCCGTCAAGAGGTTGAATTTCACGAGTCAGTGCCGAGTGTCGGATAACAATGTTTATATCGATACAACGAAAATGTGTCTCGCATCACTGATGGCACGTGCGCAGCAATATACGTATTGTTTTAATTAAAAACACGAGTTACAAGTTTCAATTTCTATTCGGTGAAAACTAAATCGAAACTGACAGATGTATGGGACTATATGTACACAGATGGCATGTTTGAAATTAAAACTTGACTGGAAAATATGCCGTTTTTTTTAAGAAATGTTATTATTTTTCTGCCGCGTGGTGTCTACCGGCTTCAGAATAACACCACCCCATCTCTTCCCGTGGGTGTCGTAAAAGGCGACTAAGGGATAACAAAGCCGGTACCACAAGCCGTGAGGAACTACACCAAAAAAAAAGAGAGGAGAAAGAGTGGACAAGTGTAGGAGAAGAGTGTTAAAAGAGTGGACTCGCCAACCCGGTTAACCAACGTGGCGTTTAGGGTGATTCCTCAAGCACGAGACAATGTGCACGAGGCGGCCCATGTCCAACAGTGGATATTGAAACGGCTGGATGCATTAAATTGAAATGGTTGCATTTCCGTTATATTCGTGGAAAAGTGAAATTGATTCAATAGTTAATTACCAGTTTAATCCAGTTTAAATTGCAAAGAAAAATCAGCGACTATACATACGACTCGATTATAGATCTTTTGAAACTGACGCCGTAGATGTCTGTACGAATTATGAAAGTTTTATATAACCCAGTATGTACAGATTTTAGATATTTTTGATTAAAAGACAAGTTTTTTTTTGTTTTATTATATATTCAAAAATCTTCGAAGCGATTAGTGCCAAACAGAGTACTCCCTGTCAAAGTATCAAAAGAGCTGTGCACAGGTTTCTGCAAGGTCGGCAGAGCACTCGCAAGCAAGCCCCCCGGTGTTGGAGGTGTCCATGGGCGGCGATGACCACTTACCATCATGTGGACCGACCGCTGGTCTGCCATCCATTGTATAAAAAAAAACTATTTTATTACAATAATTTTCCTTTAATATTTTTACTTAAATCGCTCAATGTATTTGAATGGTAAAATGTTATTCATAAGACTAACTTAGGGTAGGTATAGGTACACCCTGTAGACCCTTAAATTATACTAAGTCAGAATTATGTGACAGACGAAACTTATATTGAGGATATTAATAATAACGCGGTTATGGTTTAAATCTTCAACTTTTTGAGATAAACAACGATAGTATAACGTAGCATATCTTTTTTAATGTAACGTTAAAAAAAATTACAGCAATAACACAAGAATCTATGATCCACATTGAATATTTTATTTTGATCATCCAAAAATAGCTCAATCATTATCGATATAATAATCGATCACGTCCCCATCACTAGTGCGGGGCGCATACCTACACACCGCTACGTATTTGTATCGAAAGACACAAATATGTCTCGGCTCGACGCGAGTACCGCCGCCTGTTAAACGTACCAACCGCCGCGGATAGCGCATGCGCTATCTCACAGTCTTAGAGCTACGAATCTCAGAAACACGGCGACAACAAGGCCCCCATTACATTATTGAAATAATTTGACCATATTTTATGATCACAATTTGTTTAAAAAAAGAAAACAATAAAAAGTTATAATGCATGATAAATTACGTGTGTGTAAAATGTGAAAAAATTAAAAGTTCCTCAATCGCTATTGAGATCAGTGGACGTGGCCAAACTAGAAAGGCAAAACGATGTTTTAATGCGCTGGCATTCGCCGCCCTCCTTTATAGATTTAGTAGTAGATTAGGAAAAAGGGTTGGGAAGGATGGGGAATAGAAAGTATAACGGGACAAAGAGTTTTTCTCATTCCATTACATTTCCCATTTCTCCTTGGGAGAAAGGAGAGTAAATATTAAATAGTATAATTCATAGATATTTGTACAATATTTCAGTGAAATAAGTCTCATTTTTATTCGTATATTCGGAAACGTCAATAAGAGAGAGAGTATATAAAACGTCAGTGAATGTCGACTGCGTGTTTTTAAGCCTCTGGCCCGGCACACGCAAACCTACCCCACTGCTACACATTTAAACTGATAGATACAAATGTCTCGGCTCGGTGCGAATACCGCCGCCTGTTAAACGTACTAACCACCGCAGATAGCGCATGCGCCCTCACGCACGCATAGAGTTTTGAATCTATTCGACGTTACTATTGTACTATTTTAATATAGTTTTGTTTCAAAATTATACGAATTATTTTCTTTTTCGAGAGATAATAAAGAATAAAAGTTCTTACAGCACTTATTTTTAAAGACCTTTCAAAGTGCCCGATCGACAATACTGGTGACCAATAGGGCTGGGTATTATCTCGTACATTGTACCGAGCAGCGCAGTCGCAATTGCCTAGCTGAATCACAAGATTCAGCATGTCCAAATTTGTACAATATGCTCAAATATATTTGTATATGATCCGGAACTTAAGTTATAACAATGCAGTTTCATTAAAATCCATCGAGTGGTTTTTGCGTGATGCGTATTCAGGCAGACAGACAGACAAAAATTCGATTTTTTTAATGTTGGGCTTTATAGTAGAAAAACGTCATTTCATTGTATAAACATTTCACGTAATTTATTAAGTTAGTTTTAAACGATATTTTAAAATGACAAAACAGAGAACTTACAGTTGTTTATGTCATCAATAATCATCATTGTACCTATGTTTACAAATAAATCATTCAAATCTAATCCATTTATAATTACGAAATAAGTGACTCGGTTGGATGAAAACCACTTACCTCAATATTTCACCGGAAATAATAAAGAAGAAAGTGAAACACTTACCTGAAACAAAAAGTAAAAGTGGTTTAACGAAAAAGTATTAGTTAATTCAATTTGTTTACGTTTTCCACGTAAGCATAATGCAACACACGGGTCATAAAAATATATTTAGAAACGAATAAAAACTGTAAACGGTCTTTAGCAGCCGTGGTCATGTCATAAGTCATCATAACACGGTTAACAGTGGAACAATTTGTGAATTGGAACTTTTTTAACAATCTGCAATTAATATTTTATTATTTATTTACTTAATTGCACAACATCTTACAAAAGGAGAGCTTAATGCCTTATGGCATTCTCTACCAGCCAACCTTTGGGTTGATCAGAGAGGTTTTCTCTGAGGTTGGTTTTCTGTAAACCGAAACTACGTATTTTGGGAACTACGAGTACGTCTGCTTATGCAGAAAAACTTTTAAATTCATTCCGAAAGCAAAGAGCTGTGAATAAGATCCTGTCAGGTCCCTAGCGTTCGAGGTGTCCATGAGCGGTGGTGACCATTTACCATAAGAAAATCTTTTAAGTTTATTCCGAAAGCAAAGAGCTATGAATAAGATCCTGTCAGGTCGATAACGCCCTCGTAACTCCCTAGCGTTCCAGGTGTCCATTCACCATAATGTAGGATGCTCGCCCATCGTCCACATGTACTATAAAAAAAAATGTTCGCGTCTAGTAGTTTCGTACTCTGTGCCATCAGTGCGCCTTCGCATTAACCGCGCGCCCTCAACCCCACGACACTTAAAGGTAATCACTCGGCTGCCTTATCGGCGCACCAATTTATACAAATAACTGTGACGCAGTCCGCGTTTACTTTAGATAGCTTAGATAGGATTACTAAGGTGCCATTATTAAGCTGCTCATTCAAGGGCTTTTTATCTGTACATCTCTATGAAGCGTAAGAAGTAAAGAAGAAAAAGAACCTTCGCGCAGATTTGGGGCCAAATCCACATTCAATTGGGGAATATTTTGCTCGACCTAGAAATGATTTTATTGATAAAATAATAGATAAAAATATTATAATGTTAGAAATTAAAATAATAACAATTGTAATAAAAGTTTTAATAATAATTATTTTGCATGCACGTATTTTTTTATGTCAGTTGCTCTTATAATACACCGCCTAGTTTTCAGAATCATACTCGTATTTCTCTGTTCCAGGACGTCCTATAAATATGACTTTGTTAATATACGTGTCATTAAAATAACGCAATATTGACGTGTTTCAGGTTTTGCGTTATTTCAATGACAATATTAAGAATAATATAAAATCGTTCTGGAGAATTATTTTAGAGAATAAAACAAAACTGCAGTTTTGTTGCTCTATCTAAAACGTTGGCAGCGCTCATTACGGGGTAATAGCCGGGCACGGCGCGTGCGACACCCGTGAACTGCAACTACGCGTAGAATAAAATATATACTAGAAATTATAAAAAAGAAACTTATTGTAGTATTGAACAACCCATTTCCAGCTCGTGCGTTAATTCATTGACTCTTTGAATACTCTTTGAAAGCAATTATTCGAGGCCACACAATCAAATATTCTTTAAACAGCATTGTGTCCTATTTAACAATACGAAAACTACATCCAAATCCTTTCATGCACGTCAAAATCATGACCCTACAAATCTCTACAAATGCTGGCTTCACTCAAAACCTCCAAGTGGACGCGGTCTCGACTCGCCCGCGATATTGCGTACGATACATACATGTATAATGTTACTTGTTTGTATGTATGTAAACGCGACAGGGACGGGAGTGCTCGTCTGCTAATCACGAGGAAACTTTGCGTCCCCACCACCCACATCACCCTATCTGTAGTGAGGGGATCGTGATCTTATCGATAGCGACAACATTGATGATATGATGGAAATATTTTGTGTGTGTGGTTATGGTTTAATGTGATCAATTATTATTATGAATAATTATCTATAGTAATATTACTCGTATTGAGAGTTTGATTCTATGTAAGAGGAAAACTCAAATACTATTAGACCGATTTTAAAAGTTATTTCTCTATGAAGCTAAACTAATTCTATATTTAAGATGTCAGAAGAGCGGAAGACCTAGCATTGGGAAGCAACAGACTGACGTCTTGGTATGATAAATAAACACTTAATAAAGGATAAATGATAACAAACTAGAAAAGCGATGTATCGATACCCATATAATCGATACTGCCCCATCCCTATCGACACTCCACCGGTAGCATGCACTCCGTCAGTAAAGTCGGCGTGAATAATTCCAGCCGAACGACTAGCGCCAGTTGTTGCCAACTCAGTGTTGTGAGTGTTGCCAGGCTTAAATAAATAATTCATACGATCACCTAGCGTGTTACTGGTTTCATTCCTCGTTATAGGCACGTTAATACATCCTGAACACGTGGAAGTCTTAACACGCTTATCCAGATATTGATAACACCATCTCATTTCAGATTTTGACTTATACTCATAATTTATAATACATACATACAGATGAAGTGGAACAAATTCTTCGGGAAAAAAATGTGTCACGTGGAAATAAAACCGCGCTGCACATGTTATCAATTACTACTCAGCACGATGAAGAGGTAATACGTTTGTATAAGTCATAGAAGGACAGGATAGACATTTATTTTACAAAATCAAGCTGGCAGATGAGCAGATAGTTTGACTTTGTGATAGACAGTTTGTATGTGGACAGGCTCGATACATGCCACCATAAGTCAAGGATGACAAACGTTGCCGCCACTATCTAGTGCAACTCAACGAATAGAGAATAATGGACTAGAAATTTTCCTCAAACTCACTCAATCACATAGGAGATAGGATGGAATGTGGAGTAAAGAGCATAATGAGAATTGGAATGGAACGGGCAGTAGAAAATATAACGAGATGAGAAACTTCCCTTGTTCCATTAAACTCCTGACTCACATACGCATCGAAACACTTAATCGTGTTAACGCTTCTTTCTTGTGTCAATATTTTATTTTTAAATAAAATTCACTCGTAAATTTCAAAAAGAACAAATAGACAAATGAAACAGAACGCCTCGAGGCGGGAACAAACGGATAAACAATGTTAATTAGATTATTTGGTGATGGTCCGACGACGTCGTCTTACTAACTCGACTCTTCAGATTAATTAAGGGATCGAGATAAAGCCCGAGGCAAAGCGGTTTACGCTGAGAACTGTTTAAGTTACTACGTCTTGTTGTTTGGTATTTGACGAAGATGCTGTTTTGAAAAGTGTGAAAAATATTACAAGACTTAAAAAAAATTGAAAAATATCAAAAATATTACAAGTCTTAAAAGCCATAGTAAATAAGTAAACATTTACTTATTATAAATATAATTACACTGTAGTACAGAATAATAATTAGTAGACAAATTATTATATTACGCTTTACATGACTTTTTATAATTTAATTCGCATAAATGGTTCTTTGATGATTGTTCCTGCTGCAGGTCTTGTAATCGCGAAAAAATTTAGGTCATAATCCAGCATAAAGACCCAATGTGGGCTACTTTTATAAAAAAATAAAATAAGTAAGATGGATATAAGTAAGCATTCCACGTCACCACGTGTAGGTTGCAGGTTCCCATGGCGGTACCATTTACCATATATAAGATAATTGAAAAATCAGTAATCAAGCAGAGACTCATTGGCACGCAGAATTTGAACTCACAACCAGCGATAAGCACTCTTGGTGCTGTTTATTCATTTAACTGTCGCCTACTCCATAAAAACCCAATAGCAAATTGATATAATAGCATTTTAAAATGTTTCATAGTCCGGCAGCGGGCAACACTGAGCATTGAATAAACCCGGCCTCGACCCTAACCTTGCAATTTTTCAAACTCCTCGCCGGTCGCTGCCGGGAGGGACAAACAGGATTTACTGCGGGCCCTTATGACATGTGTTGGGATAATGTACTTTTGCCGTGACCCAGTAGTAAATATATATTTTTTAATTAAATATTTTCTGTACCTCCACGTACATATATAAACAACAAAGTCTATCTTTTTGTTCGCGCTAACTTGAGATTTAGTATGGGCGGCGGTGACCACTTACGTTATATTGTTATCGCACAATCGTCCCCTATCTCTTCTTTAAAAAAACGGTTACGATTATTTTGGGAATGGTCAAACCCGAAACCATTCAATATCCAACTGGATTGCACGCTGAATCCCCACAGCCGCTGGGCGCACTTCACTGGCCACATTATCTCTTCTCACACTATCTTGAAATGTACCACATTTCCCACTTTAATAAACTTCCCCAATGTATGTGTTTCCGTTGTGAGTGAGATATGCCAGAGCCCATTCCCATATTATTCTATCCCATCCCATTATTCCAACTCTTCCTCCAAATCCATTCCTCTAAATCTCCAAAGGTAGGCAGCGCATCCGGGGTCGTGCCAATGTTTGTCGTCTGGGCTGACGTCGGCATGTATCGCCGATGTTCATGGCAGACAGTATCCACTTACCATCAGGTGGACTGTCGGTGAAGAAGACGGCAGACGAGCATACAATCCACCTGATGGTAAGTGAATACTGCCGCTAATAGATAATTTCAACATTAACGGGGATGCTGGAGCTGTCGACCGCACAGAATTCTATTCACAGCTCTCTGAAAAGATCCATGTCGTAACTCAGTAGAAATCTACAGTGCAATGTGTGCAATCTTTATTAAGGATAATGATGCATTTTGGTAACAATAAAGGTTTATAGATTTGTAATATAGGTTATGCCGATTCGCACTCAATAGCGACTAAGCATAGGTGTATGAACTTATACCTAGCGATAGAATAGTATTGTTTCAAGCCTTTTCAGTGGCGCGACCCCCTCAGAACGCCTTACTTAATAATTAGGCCCAATTACGCCTTTTACCATTGAAGGTTTTTTCTTACATAACTGCTTCATTTTTCCTGACCAATTGCGACCCCCTTTATACGTGATCGCGACACCCAGGTTAAGAAACGATGGGATAGAGCAAAATAACACATCTTTCATTATATAGTAGTAATATACATCGTGACGTGTCTATAGATCCCTAGTTCTACGTTCGCTACAAAGCCGGCCACTCTCAAATTGCTGTAGGCATCGTATAATCTGTGCAGTGTATACGGAGGTAACAGAGTGGCCGCCCGCACCCCACTCGGCGCCCAGACGACGCGGCGCGCATGCGCTGTTGGTTACAAGTTTCCATTGTGCGTAGGTTAACAATTAATGTAACGTTATTTACTTTCGCAAATTTCCCATTATTCCCTATATATACGCTTTCGCATTCGGTTTCGCTTTCGTCATTTCATTTCTGGAGCCTCGTGGCTCAGGGAATCCTAGTGTGGGCCATAGCGTGTGGCGTTATTATTATTATTAAAAAAAAGCCTCGAGTATAAAGACTTTAGTGAACCAAATGTTATTACATGTTTGTATTAAAACAGTACCTTGAAATAATCTGAATCAAACTCAAAAAGCACATACCAAGTACCAACATTTATTTTTAGAGAATATGGGTACAAAAATAAATACCGAAAAGAATCAAATGTGTAAATAAAATAGACACCATCCAAAGAAACCGAAAAACCAGAAAATTTACATTGAACGTAACTGTGTGAAAATCAAAAATGAAATTATTCCGTTATTACAAATTGGAAAAAATATCGTGTCGCGCCTTCAAATGGAAACGTACGAGACCACGCAGCGATACGAGGGTTAAGCGATCGTAAAAAGGGGGTAGCGGCAGCAATAACGTCTTGATACCTTCACAGCACTCTCTAGCCACAAAAATCTACCCTACAACCGAGTATTAAGGTACGAGAGGAATGAAATGGCCTTGGTAGAGTATTAATGGTTGTGACATGTCCATTTGTTAAGGGTTCCTACTGTTTAGTTATTTTTTGGTAAGTGGAGAGGGAATTTTTGAGTGGTCCGTCCATTTTCAAGAGTAGACTAGTGTTATGAATATATGTGTTATGAGTAGTTTATTTATGTACTACGAATTAGATACCTACGTTAAATAATTCGTGGGAAAGTAGTCTGCTAAAGCAAACAAGATAAATTAGACATTGAAATAAGTATTGAAATTGAATAAATAAGTATAGAATGATATCTATAAGTATTTTTTTTGTGTTTCTAAAAATTGTAAGTGTTCTACGCAAAATCGCGATGGAATTGTCTGTGTAAAAAACAATTTGAATTGGCGATTTTTATTATTTGATAAACTCATGTCGGCAACAATCACGAGTCAAATGATTTTTAAACAGACTACAAATAGCAACATATTGTTATCAATGTAACACAATTATTAGCATCATTTATTGGCATTTGCAAGCCAATCATCCGGCAGAAGGCTTTATACGTGGATGTCACTGAATGTTTTTAGAATCTCAAAGAAGAAATCAGATATAAAGATAGAAGTTGTTTGATTGCTTTTCGAAGCATTCTCCGCGACAATCGATACAATTTTTCTTGCGATGAAACAATAGGCAACTATACCCTTCTTTAGGCAACTCTTCGACAGCCGTTTGGAAGGACGTTACTGCCGCTTCTGCATTCATAAAACGTATTCCTCTGAGTTTATCCTTATTTTTAGGGAATAAATAAAATCACGGGGCGGAAGGTCGGGACTGTATGGCGGATGAGCCATTATCTTTACATTTACAGTACTCAAACATTGCTCCGTTTGTCTGGCGGAGTGAGCTGGGGCATCGTGGTGATAGAGGATTATTCTAGTTCATGGGCGTCGTTCTTTGACTTTCACATACCTGTGGTAACGTACCAGCCCACAGTTCCTGTTCTTTTACTTTCTAAAGTTATAGTCCGCCAAAGAAGGAGGCAATAATCTTCTTTTCAGCACTCCGTCTTTTCTTCACTTTCGTTGCCAACTCTTCGAAAGGAAAGATCCACTGCGCAGACTGCATCTTAGGCTCAGGCTCATATCAGTAAATCTAGCTTTCATCACCTGTTACTATATCAATACAGCATTCGATTGTCCATTGTCGAATTTTTCTAGCATTTGGAGACACCATTCTACGCGTTTATTGTATTGTACAGTAGTATTGTAAGACTCGAATTTGTTTTTACTTCTATCGTATTGTACGGTAGCATTGTAAGGGCCGCATATGCACCCGCTTTCTTAGAAAAGTAAATGAAAAAATGCTTTACGTTACCACTTTTGGTGATAATAACTGCTTATTATATTTTGTAGAGAACTCTCATTTATCTAGTAAGATAGTAGAAATAGTCTACCATGCCATACTTTGCCATCAACCTGTGTCTGTCCACTTCTGGTTAGAGGTCATAGGCTTTCCTGCACCCATTAACGACGAAAATAAGCTAAATCATTATATTTCCCACTACAATAAGTCAGAAACGTACGAATTGACGGAATTTTTCTCTTCAATTCACAACCCGTCATTCACTACCGTCCCTCCAATAAACGCAAGTATATTATACCGCAGAGTATTATCACCTTTACGCATTAGTTAATAAGGTCTAAAACAGAATGGTTCTGTTGATACGCTCTCTACATTACTGACACCCCATTCTTCCTTCAAAAAGCCATAAACACACCCCAACATTTTCCCGCGCACGACACCAGAATACTGAATACACAATTACACCCTCATCCGCATATATCCGGACATATCCGGATATGTCTTAGTTTGACAAGAATGCGAAGTTGCTTGGAACGGATATATATAATAGAAACAAAGTTTAGTAAACAAATTCATGTTTTTGTGTCATACTTTTTATTAAGTACCATTTCGTGACTTTCAACACTGTCGATATGAATGTATATGTATTATATATATGTGTGTATATCGATAAAAATAAAACACTGTTCGGTAGAGTGCAAAATAGGGAAGTTGAACGTCATTGTCGCGAGAGCTGTTGACTAGTGTGGACGTGCGCTCTTACCGCGCGGGCTAACGCCCGAATCAGTGAGATACAACAGTACAGTTACAACTATAAGTATTGACTTTCTGCACCCCTGATTGATAGGAGGGCTTAAATAACTTTTGCGAATTTCTTAAATAAAATAAAAATAGATATAGGTCTCTATTGATTGTATATGAATATATCAGTCAATTACTCAAACACGACTCGGCAAAAATACTATATAATGGATCACAATGAAATTTTGCATGGGGATTAGACCAAAAACAACATAGGCTATCAAACCCACGAGATCGAAGCCATCATACCTAGTGTAAGAACATTTTTGTATACGAGGGTGGATCACATATAAAGCCGACTTTAAAAAAAATTAAACTTGTAGTAAAAAAAAAATTATAATGTTATTTTTCTACATAATCTTCACTTTTATTACACATTTTCCCCACCGAATCGGGAGTGTTTTAATTAAATCAAGAATTAATAATTTGGTTGTGTCTTTAGCCAGTTTAAATTACACGAACGCTTTCACGTCTTTAAATCGGCGCCCTCCCAATTCTTTTTTAAGTGGGGGCACATCTCATCAGCGGTCGTTCACAGGAATCGATATCGCGCCAAAAGCCGTTTCACACACTGCAATACGCCTTGCTTTCTGGTCTTCAGTCAGGAGGCGAGCGATCCACCTTGCCGACATTTTTTTGAAACCAATTCATCAGATATTATCGATTGAGCACTCCCATAAGATATTCCGACCTCTATAGCAATTTCCCATACTGTATGGCGGCGGTCACCTTCAATCAGCGCGAAGAATCAAAGTGTAAGAATTTTTGTTCAGACATGATGCTACTGACCGCCAATTCGCGTGTGTCCCTTCCTCTCCCTTGACACCTCGCTTAGCTTTATACCAAAACACCGCACCACTGGTTCCATTTAGCGAGCGACGACAGTAAAAGTAGGGTTTATATTTCATCGACCTTCATAACTGTTTGGTTTCTTAAAATTTAAGTATGATAAAGAAATCTCTATGAGTCTGAGGTCTCTACTTTAGAGTTCTGAATCATATAGTACTTCGAGTGGAATTGGACAAAGTTCCCACTTGAACTGAATCCTAACAACATATGTGGTGACATGAAGTAGTGTACACAAGTGAATTGTCCACAAGGGGTCGTTGCGTGTAACACGAGGCCGCATTGACACAATACGATAAGGTACAGTAAGTAATTTGTCCGAAGTTGTCGGGTGCCTGACAGCTTATTGTGCAAAGTACAGATCGCATCAGAGAGTACAAAAACGAAATGCATTCGGTATCGGCTTATAAAGTCCGCCGGATTGTACTTACAAGGCGAATATTTTAAAGAATTGCAAACTTAACGGAGCGGCGAGCGCGGATGCTTGTAATTTATGATCAGTGCATTAAAACACTCGGTAGCTACGCATTCTTATTATTTATGCTGTTCGCTACACAATCGCGACGTCTCAACATACTTCATGTACTGATCGTACCGTTCGTACAAGGGCAAAGGGCCCTCAATTTCTAATCACGACGGAGTTTCGGTCTATAATGTACCAGGCGGGTCGTGGGTATTGGTTGATATTTTACTTTTTAATTCTAGAGCAGACGAGTTTCCACAGCATGTTTTCCTTCACAGCCAAGGTGACAATGGCGCTGCTTATCTTCGTGGCGCATCTGCTTCTCTTGAGCGGTAGAGCTTGCGAATACCGACTCGTATTCTTTAACTGCATGTAAACAGTGCACGTGCGAGCGTAAGACGAATTTCGAACGTTTCTATAGAAATCGTATTCTGTGATATATTTTATATTGTGGCGTAAGTACGATCGTGTTTACGACCCTGGAGAACGGACATAATGTATGAGCACACTTAGCTATATAAATATGTATGTGTATTTTTATGTAACAGACGGCAAGGGCGGTAATAATGTTGTATAATATACTACCGATTAACCGTCACTTGAGAAACAACCTCTATATAGGTACCTAGTCCAGCCATAAATATTGTGACCAAGAAATCATTTGATATTATCATGTTTTCGTTATCATTTCATTAGAAGAATTTGTGTTATTTTAGACATGAATAGGTAAGCATTTAAAAAAAACAACGTTTAAGCGAAATGGTCGCCATTTGTTTTTATACAATCCTTGAATCTTTGTGGCCAGTTTTCGCATGGCATGATCCTAAAATAGGCCATAAATCATAATCGAGCAGATTAAGATAGGGGACTAGATGACGGCCAGTCTTCAGCTGTAATGAAGTCGGGAGCCACACCCGTGTTTGGCGAGCCTTATGACCTGGTGCTGAGTCTTGCTGAAATTTAGATTTAGAAAAAGGATCGGTAGGAATGGAGGATGGAGTCTTGAGTGGTTTTATTTGTATAAGGGAAAGGCCCGACCTTTAAATGCTCTAAATTGCTTTATACTCGTATAACAAACCGATACCGTTGATATTTCATATTTTGCACTTTATGCAAAAAGTTACACGTAACAATATCCATAGTCGTAGAATCTAAATGTAGGATTTCACTCAATCTCTAGCTATTACACTACATGACGAATGCTCCGGCTCGATGGAAGAGGGGGTAGGTGTAAGGGGATCAAAATAAACAAGTTGACAGCACAAATAACCACTTGCAGGGAGCATGCGCGGTGACTGGGGGGTAAGGCTGGCTGTACAGTGAAATTAAAGCTAGTTGAATGCTAGTTTGTCATAAAATACAGTCAATCAAGAAAATTATCAATGCGATCTAACTTTTAACATTACATTAGTAAAACGTGAGTTCAAATGAAGAAAGCTATGCTTTAAATAAAATCCGAAACTACAAAAATTGTAGAACAACTAAAAACAGTGACATAGTTTAAAGAATTAGCAAGTTGGAAGTGGCTAATGGACAGTGCATCTGTCGTAGGACTGGTGGAATGCGAGCTCTCGAATGAAGAGAGGGGAAGTCTGTGCCCTGGATTTGATAGGATTTGTAATAATGATGTACTCGTACATAACAAACACACGCTTGACAAGAAAAAAAAAACCATTACAAACGTATAACGAAAGGTGTATTTCACTAATGTCTGAACATTTTAGAAAAAAAATAATTATAAAAATCTTGTAGAACTCGATGAGTGCTATCCAACGACACAGTTTGTATGTATAGACCACGATTTTTTTTTTTGAAAGTGTTACACCGTAATTTTGGAATTAAGGAAACGATTTGCCCAGTCGCAAACTTAACCGAGATATACCATATATCCATTTTTGTGTCAAATTTCATTTCCATCCGTTGGAAACACTGTGAAGTTTGAAGTGACCGTTGTTCTGGATTCCACTCTCAGTCGAGACTTAGTAATATTTTTTCGAAATTCGAATGCCATGATCGCTGTCATAAGTAGAATTCTTAGAAATCTCTCTAAAACATCGCTACATATCTGTGAATAGATACTATAAAGGGGAGAGCGCACGCTGCAATCCAACAGCCGCTGGGCGCACCCGACTGGCCACGTTACCCCTCTCTCACAGAAGACTACCTTGAAATGTACTGCATTTCCCACTTTAGCGTATTTCCCCAATGTACGTACGTGTTTCGGTAGTGAGTGAGATGTGCCAGAGCCCATTCCAATCCAATCCTATCCCTCCCCATTTTCTCCAAATCCATTCCTATATCTCCAAAGGTAGGCAGCGCATCCGGGGGCGTGCCAACGTTTCTCATTTTGGACTAATGTTGGCATGTATCGCTGATGTCTATGGGCGACAGTATCCACTTACCATCAGGTGAACTGTATGCTCATCTGCCGCCTTCGTACATAAAAAAATTTTAAAAAAGCACTCCAGCGCTCCCGGTGTATCACGAGTAGCAAAGTATAACAAAGAGAATGGCTTACGTGGGGTATGTATCGCCAACATGGGCCGTGAAGAGTGCTACGCGACAGGGTTGCTACACATCCACAAAGGTACTTGAAGGGAATAAAAATTTTGGTCTTTAATTCAGAGGCTTGTGCCTGGGCAGTGGGAAAAAATTTGCTACACCCTTAAACTGATTAATTTTGTAAATGAATGAAAAAGAACAGGGAGAAGATGCATTAACGTTTCCAACGTTTCGCTTAGGACATTTGACTGCCCACAGGGAAATCGTTAGGAAGTTCAGTTAGCAGTAGGCTGATATCGGAATGCAATGTGGAACGTCCACCGGCCAGGTGCTAGATTAAGATTATAAGTATTACTTAGATTATAGGTAATGGATTGCGGGGAAGCGGGGAATCGAGTATGTTAGCGGGTCCAAGACGAGGCTTATATCCAACAGTGGAGAAACACACGTTGATGGTATAATACTAATGCAATGCGTAGACCACAGAAATACATAGACAACGCAAGTTCGTGAAATTGTATGGAAACCAAGCGTGTCATTTTGGACAACTGATAGGAGTAAATTTTAGGGATGGAAAGTCACGCAACGATGAAACGAAACATCTCCCTTGACTTGGTTCGCCACTTTTAACGAATTATTACAAAAGATTACCGTGTTTTGTACCAACGACGAGCAGCGACGGACAACTTGCGTCTGCATTTGTACTTCACAAATTATAGTTTGGACAACCCTAGTTACTGGGCGGCGAGACAAAGGGCGGGCGGCGTGCGACACGTGACTTTTAGCGATACGACCGAGTAACATCCCGCTGCTGTAAGCTCGGATGACTCTTATAAAACGCCTTTATTCTTACAAATACTCGAGGTAAGGCCGTATTCACATATAGATGAGGAATAAGCGGTTCAATGTGAATCATTCCGCGAGGCTTTAATGGTCAGTGGCTAACTGTGAGCCATTTGCCAGGCTAAATATGGTAAAAAAAAGTTTAAATATGTAGTTTATTAATATGTATTTTAATATGAACGATTTTTTCGGTATATATTGTCGATATCGTTTTCTTATTTTAATTCTTTTATTTATTTTTTAATATATGGTAGATAATTTACTTTCTAAGCTCTCGGAAACCATCACTGTTATATATGAATCGCACATTCCTCAGTATATTTTATATACATAAATAACCTTTAATTATTTTTAACTGACATTCAAATTAGATATATTTATTTATAGAGGTATACGCGCCTCCACACAGGACGTGCAGGTAGGTAAGTACGACATGGTGGCCGTTTATACAAACTGCACTAAGGTTTCTATTACACAACTATCACTGCCTGTGCTCTAAATTCCAGCTCCGACATGAGCACAGACTCGAGCAACTTCATTACCGGAGTTTTCGATCGGTGTTCGAAGTTCCCTAAACAGGGCGGTTCCCACTTGACACCTACTTAAGTTTGGCGGTGATGCTAAATAGTTGTTAGATAAATTGGTTCCGGGAGGGGTGATATTCTTGAATTGTGAACACATTTTTAAATATATCGCAACTTTTTATGAAAAAACCCGTTTCAGTCTCGATAGTGTGGATTCGCTTAGTTTGTTTCAACATCCTTCTGTTACGGCATAGAATCCTGCTCTCTCTCAGCCAGACTATGTGCAAACAAGTAGCTATTTTGAAATGTGGGTGTACAGAAGGAAGTCACAAATATCGGGGGTATATTAATTGAGAGAGGAGTCGTTTTTGCGGAGAATGAATAAAGGGTTGGCAGTCGTCAAAATGGTCAAAATAAGAAAATTAACATACTTTGGTCATCTCATGCGCATACTTATAATGTAGGGTAAGATACACGGTCGCCGTACACCTGGTAGAGGATGGAGATCTTGGCTCACAAATCTTAGGGAATGGTTCAGGATGAGCGCCAAGTATTATATATTTATGGGCAGCGGTGTCTCGCGTAAGGATAGTCATGCTGATCTTCTTGGCTCTATACGAATTCCGGCCGGTGTCAGTGAGTTACTAATTAAGTATGGACTTTTCAAGGCTCACTTGATCACTGGTTCGACGGTGAAGAAACACATTGTGAGGAAATTCATGCACCTCAGAATAAATTGAGCAAAATTTAATAAACATCCACTAATTCGTACTGGTAATAAATCTAAATAATCACTAAATCTTCTGATAATAATAAAAACATTTGTTGTGTATTGGTTTTTCTTGCACTTCTGCTTTGTACTGCTTATATAATAATAAAATAAAATAAAAAGGGTAGGCCTACATTGAATTTATATTATAAGCTTGATATCGAATACAAGTCAGAAAAATAAACTTGAAAGTTTTGCTTCGATTGTATTCGTTTTTAAATTGAATTCAATTGTGATCAATGGTAACTGAGAAATAATTGGAATGAATTCTAGAAAATAAATTATGTTTAGTTTTGCACATCTATCTTCTACTGTCGTTCGCAGTTTCTTTTTTCGAATTTTGAAATAAAGGAAACAAATTACAGCATACCGCCTAAGAAAACATAGATAAACTACTAGTTACCCGGGACTTCGTTCGCGTAAACTTAACAGTGATTCTCAACTTAACATCTGGATAAAAAAAAGTCCCTACACGAGCTATAACTATGATAAGCGATGGAGTAAAAGCGGCGGCGTCGGGCTACTACGACGCCAGCCAAGAGGGACGGTGTCAGTGGCGAGTGGTGATGAGTGATAGCGCCAGCCAAGAGCGGCGGCGTCGAGCAGGAGTGGCAGAGTAGGGGCAGCGGCGTCAACAAGGCCTGGAGGAGTAGAAACGCGGCGTCGAAGAGCAACGCGGATTTGGGTTGCGCGTTCTTTGTCTTACGCGGCGCCCGTGATGAAGTCGCAGGATTGCTCGGTCGCGGGACAAGGCCTTGTGACTAGAGGATTCGATCCCGGGATTTCGGGATTATTTACAGTTAATCCCGGGATTTCGGGATTATTTACAGTTAATCCCGGGATCCCGGGATAGTCCCGGGATTGTATTGGTAATAGAAAGTGGTAACAAAAAGACAGTAAAACATATCAAAATCAACTTTTTATTTTAAATCTTTAGTTAAATCTTCAAAAAACAAAACAAAATTATACTTTCTTCTGATAAAATAAACAAACTAGGCAATTCTGTAAATAATTTATGAGTTTGTTTATTTTATTTTACAATAAACTTAAAAAAAAACAACTTCTTAAGACTCATTTAGATATACTATAAAAAAGACTACATGTTAAAGAGATCAATGTTTATAGGTACTCATATTTTAAATTAAATAGACTAGAAACTTTATAAATTACTTATTTAAGCCACGAAAATAAAATCTAAGGAATAACAACGCATCCAACGTCTCATCCGAAAGCATACTTCGCAATTTGTTGCACAAATATGAAGAGGCGGAAAAAGCGCGTTCAGGCTCGATGGAAGTTGGAGGAATCGTCAATAAATTTTTATAAGTCTTCTCCAAATTATAACCTCGTGTGGAACTAGCCTCATAAAGATTCATTTCTTGTTTAATGATCTTAGAAAGATCAGTTTCTTTATATGCTTCTGGATTTATAGTTTTCATGCTGTTTTCTATTTCGTTCTGAAGCTTTTCTTTCAATGTTAAATCAGTTTTACTAGTTGTATACGTAGGTTCAATTTTCATGTCATTTTCTTCATTATCATAGTTTTCCATCTTTTCAATTAACGAAATAATCTGTTTTTTTATTGCCATCATGCTTGGACTGGAAAATAACTTCTTTACATCACAATCAGTATCCAAATTGTTACTCTCAGTCTTATCAGTATGAGGATTTTGTAGATAGTTTAATACTCCACTTAACTCATTTCGTCGACGATCTTTCATGCGGTTCAATAAATGCGTCTTCAATTTAGAAGCCAAAATTGAGTCATTGTCACGCAATTGTTGAAAAAGAAACTTCAGTGTCGCATCAGCCGTGCACAAATTGGCATCAGAACGACAAAGTGCTTCTACGGATAATTTAACTGGCGCCAAGACCTTGATTGTCTCATTAATTAGTTGAAAATCTGATTCCTCAAATTGTACAGGATTATTTAGGTCAATAAGTGCCTTTTTTACGCTATTTTTTAAAAGATCAAATCGCTTTAGCATTGTAAAGAGACTATTCCAACGCGTTTTACAGTCGAGCAGTAAATTAAGCTCTCTTCCATGTTCTTTTTTAACATATTTTTGAAGTATTGTATCATTTTTCAAGGATGCTCTTTTGAAAATAATAACCACTTTACGAACTTTCTTTACTACTTCATTAATATTTCGATCATTACTCAAATCCCGACCATTTCCAGTTTCAATGACTAATCCTGAGTCTAGTTCTTCATTATCATCATCCGAGTCATCAATATCATCACTGGTAGGCTCATTTGCAGGTGCTTTTTTATACAATAAATCACAAACGGCTAAATGAATACCATGTGCAAAACAAACTTGGTGTTCTGCATTTACAAGTTTTCCAACCTTCAGCATTACATTTGGACCATCAGTCACTATTGCCACAATATCGGTATCTTAGCGAAAACAAATGAAATCAGCCGTGTAAACAAGATGGCCGTCAAAACGTCAAATGAAAGTAAGTGCGTTTCGTTTCACGCACATTTTTATTGACTTATATAAAAAAATATATCAATCCCGAAAATCCCAGGATTCATTAAATTTAATCCCGAAAATTTCGGGACTAAAATATGACCGGGATCCCGGGATCCCGGGTTCCGGGATCCCGGGATCGAATCCTCTACTTGTGACGTACTTCTCACGACGCAACCGACTCCAGAGTCAACGAGCTTCTCCTTATAAGATATAGGCGGTGGGCAGAATTGGGACCGCGTTTTTCAAATTCAAAATCACGACGAGACTGTTGTTTTTGGCCAGTATTAATAAATTAATAAGTAATGCGTTTTTCTTAGTATGAGAGATTTTAAAGCAAAAGTCGGTCAATACTTAGAAAACATAAAAAAATACAATTAAATAATGAGATACAAGTAAATTATCGTGAATAATAAGTGAAATACAAAGGTTAACAACAATGCAATTTAAACAGTGAAATATAAGTGATTTGCCGAAAAGAAGATAAAAATTAAAGCGCAGAGATTATAAAAGGTAGCGCTATTGGAACAAAAGCTACAAGATGAAGCGAGTGCCTTTTGAGATCGTATCTGCAACATAAACCTTTTCAATAACACCGATTTCTACATCTACAAACTTTTACCTTTAGGGAAATCATCCACTGAACTCGCATTAAAAATCACACAGGGGTTGAATGTGGCATAAACAAATCCACTAAGTTTAGGATAAAGCGCCCCCTCGAGATCCGTAGGTGGGGAATCTAATGAGTTATTTAGAGTGGGTGTAATAAACCGGAAGTAAATACAATACAGTATGAACAGAGGCGGATTTCGTGTGTTGAATTAGAATTTTATAAACTAATAAATTTACTAATAAAGTCCGTAGCACAAGATAATGCGCAAACGCGCATAGTAATGTTGAAATAGTAATGGGCAGGTCATGTGGCTTGTAAGGACAATATAGTAAGTCACATAGGATCCTGGCGTGAAGACTACGCACAGGTAAAAAGCATTGGTCAACCCGAGGCAAGATGGTCTGATAACGCAGGAGAGCTCTGCGAACTGGAAAAACGAACCACGGATGTAAATAGAGAGGGGGGTCTTATCGCTAATAGCGATCGCTGCCAAATAACCTTTGGGGATCACATTGTTTCTGTAGAGGATTCTCAACACGACTGCTAGAAATGTTGCTTAATTGTATATACAGAAAAAAAAATACTTGCCGCAAATGCGACAGTAGTGTTAGCAAACGAATAAACGTACACTAGAGCCTCTGATCTTCTGTTTGTTTATCTCTACTGTATCGGAGTAACAAATCTCAAGCGAGCGCCCCTGAGCGAGAAAAATACAGAGCCAACAATTTACTGACAAATTAGTTCAAGTACTGCCATTAGTATTCAGCGCGCCGGTTGAGTTAGGACCGGTATACACGTACATGTTGGGAATGAGCCAAATGAACGAATGAAGTCACCGACTGAAAGAGCGGAGTTTATGACAGTTTTTAGTTTATTTGAAGCAAGCTTTCGGTTTTAGTCTTCTCGTAAGACTGAAGAGGGTCTTCTATTAATGTTTCTCTTCTTTAACGCTAGAAAATAGACAGTCGTGAATATGCCGCAAATTAAAGCAACAGAATTTTAGTATTATATCTCACAACATATCATCACCTACCAACAATTAATTGGAAATTAATTACAATTAATTAATTAATTACCAACAATATTGTACCCTTTAATAAATAAATAACGCCAATGGCCCATACTATGATTCCCTGTGTCGTGGGTCCAGAGACAAACACACACCCAGACCCGAACATAACATTTATCTTTTTTTCATTAAACAAATGTATGTCTGACCGGGGATCGAACCCGGGAGCTTTTGCACAGCTTACAGGGTCACTACCAACTGCGCCAAAGGAGTATGACTATAATATACGAGTACGTCTCTCATACCGTTATATTCGCTACTGCCTATTCCGTTATAACAGCTTTTCTCCCATTGAGTAACGAGTACAATAATGGGATAAAGAAATCTTACCCACTATTCACATTACTCCTCATCCCATAAAAGAGAAATGAGAAGTGCAAAGAAAATTCCTCGTCTTCCTATACCTCATCATTCCCAAAACCATTTTCCAAACCCATTCCTAAATCCAATCCACCGTGGATGCATATTCGACTCCGCAGGATCATGCTGAGCCAGATAGCCATTTTGTCGGCGTGACACGCAATCAACGGTCGACTGGGTAAGCTAATATAGCATTTACGCACTAATTATTTTTTGTTTGATGTTAACTGTATGTCTCTGTGTTGTGTTGCTTCAAAACATTTTCCTACTTTCTTTCTAAACATCTAAAGGTAGGCCCCGACCCGTAAGGTGGAGTGCCAACGTTTATATTCTGGAATGATGTCGACATATAACGCAGATGTAGAGCGTCAGTATTCATTTAATACCAGGTGGATAGACTCTTCGACTGCTTTCTTTTCATAAGAAAATATCTTCAAACTTCTTTAATTGTGATCAGAACGCATCATCAACTATATTTCGCGAAGTTCCCCCTGTTCCATTCACATCCTGCTACCTTTTTCACCGCTACAAGAGAAAGAGAGACGGATACGTTTCCATTTCTTTGTATCACGTATTTATGAAACCTTCTGTCCCGGCGTCCAGTTGAACATTTGAGTGTTTCTGCTAATATAAATAATGTAATTATTTAGGGGCGGGCTTTATTATAGTGGCCAATAAATAGACTTTATTAGGTATTTCGTTTCCTTGTTGTTTCGTTGCTTGCTTTTTATGAGAAAAGGGCCACAAGTATGCCACAAGAACAACTGAATGATATCTTAGAGAGAATATAAGATCAAGAAGCAGAACAAGGAAGTGTTGGATGGACGATATAAAGAAACATTGGGGGGAAGCCTTTGCTCAATACTGGGCTACCGAAAAATAATCATAACAATAATTTAACAATTCTGGTATTATTATTCTTGTAATTTTAAAAGTAAATGATCATTTTATTTCACTGTTGTGTGCTTTAAACACCGTGTAAGGTAGCAAAACAAAACGCAGGTTACTTACATTCAAGTAGGTAGTCGACGTCGATGATAACAATTTTATTTATTTTATTAAATTAAAACGTAAAAGTCTTATATAACAGGGCAGGTCTTCGCCGACAAGACGTTGATTTTTCCAGTTATTCGACGTCGACGAAAGAGAATTTTTATGTTTCAGCTATTTAGATATACAAAAATCGAAAACAAGGCGCTTCTAAACTTGGATTGAGTTTTCGTTTTATTAGATCGATTAGTATGCACACGAATACGTTGCCTGCGTTTGGAGATTTAGGACAGGGTTTAGAAAGAGGATTAAAAATAATCGGGAATAAAGAATACGACGCGAAACTAGCCATGATTGTTTTATAGAAAAAGTATGACAGATATTGACTCATTATCGTCAAATTTTGACACAAAACACCAATAAAAACGTTTACAAGATTCGGTATCTACGAAAATCAATTGCAACACAAAAGTAGACTTAGCGACCAATCACGGAGGGCCCCGTTTAATACGGTGTGCCTTCTGTAACGCGAATACGACGAAAAAACGCTGTCGATCCAATCGGCACGACTATTGTCTATAACACAACGGTGACGAGAAGGTAAAGGTGTGGAGAAGGTAGTAAGACAAGCGGAAGCGATAAGAGTTTTGTCACAAAATCATTATTAACATTCAACGGAGCACCGTTCGAAGTGGCCGAAGCTAAAAGTAAAACTAAATGCTAAAAGTGTTTCCATATTTTGCTTATCTGATTGTTTAAATCAACAATATATCCCTTATTGTTACGAGTACGTCCATTTATAACGTCGGCAAAAGTCAGTAAATATTTGTTAAGTAGCTTATCTTACTCGCATTGTTGCGTGAGATCGAGCTAAATATAATAGATAAATCTCAGAATATAATCATATATACTAGATACGAGGGACGTTATATTTATTTTTAATTGATAATGATTCCAAATAATACTGGCGTATTCTAGGATAGATGTTACTAATGTCTAACTAATATATGTCAGTAACTGAATGAAATATTACACAGCTAAATAGTGTTTAGTAAGTTGACTCCTGAAGCTGGACAAACATTGAACACATTTTATGTTGAGAGGTAGGGAGTTCCACAAACGAAGCGCTTGCACAGTAAAAGAGTAATGATACGAGTTTGAAGTAGAATGGTGAAAAGGATTAAGATGAAGGTTATTAGAAGAACGAAGGTGAAATGAGTGAGGAATTGAAAACACTCTTTTAAATACTTAGGAGCCTCGTCGGAGGCGAATAGGAAGCCACTTGAGCTGTCGGCGAAACTGAGACGTGGCCATATTTTCGGAGGCCAAATATGCACCGAATGAAAATGTTTTGCAGACGCTCAAGTTTTTCTAGTTGATCCTCATTCAGACTAATAAAACAGAGGTTATATTGATCTGAATGAGTCAAGGGATCAAGGATGGGTAGAAGTAAACTTTGTGCAAGTGTAACCCTGGTGTTATATGGTAGGAAATTACGTACTTTCCTCAAAGATCCCACCGCAGCAAACATCTTCCTGCTTACCTCAGCAAACATCTTCCTGCTTACCTCAGCAACCTATGAACCTCATGATAAATTTCTGTTTGTCGCTATTTCCAAACTCCTGACCTGACTATTGAAAGGAATAATAACACCGTTGAAAACAACGGATGGCCAGTCTACCTTTGCAATGAGTTTTGAGCTACCCACAATAATGCATTTTCTTTAATTGACAATCAGTCCATATTTATAGAAGCAGTCTTCTTAACACGTTAACACCAGTTTGATGGATTTGAGGGAAAAAATGGCTTCTTTAAATAAAAAAATATGCAAACTTAATAATGCTCTTTGTACCTAATAAAATTTTAGCTGAATATGTATACAACTTGGAATCTTAAATACACTATAGGTATTAGAGACTTTAACATCATAAAACTCGAGTAGCTCAACTCTGTTAATATACGATCCGCCATTACCGATTCTTGTTATCATAAATACATTGGATGATACAGCAAAATGAAAGTAAGGTTTAGAGAACTCGCTTGTCTAGAAAAAAAGCATATGCCGAAAACAGGATATCTGCGTACAACATAGGTATTTAAATTATGTAAATAAATAGAGTAAAGTGACGAGTAAAAGAATCAAGCACACCTCAAACCACAACACATTCTAAACAATAATTAATTGTGTGTGTACAATAAAGCAAAATAAAAGAGAACTATTGAAGGGCAAATGTCATATAGATTGGTAGGTTTAAATAAGCGGCTTATCGCCGCGCCTCCATCACTCAGCGCGCAACCTCAATCTCCCTTGTAACGCCACAAATGGCTTTCCAATAATCCTCCGCCGCGCCGCTGTCGACGCTGAAGGGAGATTGGTTCTCTTTCACGCTCACTGACACACTCCACAGATTTCTTAGAGCGCAATATCTTTTATTAATCTATTGTAGTATATTACCTTACAATGTACTTGGTCGTTTCGGTTGGGCGTAATAGTTTTTGATTTGTTAAAAAAAATTCACCACGCGACTCGTAGATGAATATCTATACATATAATAAAAATGTAACTGATTGCTGTCTGTACATGGAAGATATATGAGAAAAATATTATTCGGGGGCCTTTATCAACGCAATAGAACCCAAAACAATGATTGTTACAATTTTTGTCAGTTTGTCTGCTTATCGGTTTGTCTGTTTGTCTGTGCGTTTGTGCGCGCTAATCTTAGAAACGGCTTAACCAATTTGGGTGCGGTTTTAACTAATGTATTGTAGTAAGCTTCACTTAAAATTTAGTGTTTGTTTTATTTCAATCAGTTCATAAATAAAAAAGTTATATCAATTTAAAGAATCACGTCGAACATTTGTTCGATAAAAAATAAGCTATAAGAAATAATGTGTGATCGTTTTTGAAAATACCAAATACCCCTAAGAAGGTAAAGATGGTGTTTATAAACTAAAGTCCACGCGGACCAAGTCGCGGGCAACAGCTAGTGATAAATATATGTACTGTTTAGTGGAAATCAATCATGCGTCTACACAGAGATGTACGGTGAAGTCCCGTCTCCCCCCCCTCCCAACCCCACCAGTTTATACTAGAATATCCAATGTCGATTGCATAACTGTGACAATACTGGCACACAACAACGCAGAAATAAATTCCGATATCTGCGACATGACAGCGACCTCACTTCCGCAATATAACGGGTTTAGCGTTTGGTTCAAAATATGGAAAAATAGCGTTTCGTTCAAAATATGGAAAACTAGCGTTTTGCTCAGCATCCATTTATGTCTAGATTACTTTATTATATGTTCCTACGATACGATACTATCATCTAAATAGATCATATTGTTTATTTTCAAAATTTGACCGATTTTGATAAAAAGTGCCTTCGGGAAAAAACACGGTACACGATAATGAAAAACGCAACAAAATCGGCCCAGTAGATGTGATTAGGGCGAACAGGCAGACACAGACAGGCAGACTGGAGTGTAGTTATTTTTCATACGTTTTAAGAAAATGTTGAGACAATATTTTTTTTGTTTGAATTAAATTCAGTGATTGAATTTGTTTTAAATTTACTTCGTCGTAATTTTGGAACTACTGAATCGATTTAGTTCCTATTTGAACTTAGTTATAGATCCAAACTATTTTTGTGACACATTTAATTTCAATCCATAAGAAATACGCCTTGCAGTTTCTCTACACATTTTGTTATATACAACATTTGTAGACATTTCGAAATTGTTTGGTGTTACGGGCTCGGCTCCTCCCTAGGTGTGGAATTTTTCCGAAATTCGTAAATCGAGATCTCCGCAAAAGTAAATTTCTTAGAAATCTCCATAGTAAAATGATTTTTTTTCTTCGCTATATGCTCATGAAATGTACCAAACAAAATCGATGAGAAACGCCAATATGTAGTAATATTCCGGCTTCCTTTCATCAATTGCGACCGTTCGATGTCGAAATATCACATGTTGCCGATAGGCAAACAAATATAACTTCTATATTTATAGGCACAGGATGTATTTTAACATAGGGGCGTTTTCCCATTCTAGGTTTATGATGTTTTAGGCATTCAATGCAGGTTTCTTTATACAACTGAGTTTTAACTTGATACCGTAAATAGATCAAAATGTGGTTAATTGAATTTTGAGTGTAGATTTTCAAACGGTAGATTTGACTGATACGTAACCTGGCCGTAACTTACGAGCTACGGTGGTGAAGGAGAACATCGAGATAAAACCCGCGTATATAGAACCAAACAGAAAAAAGAACAAAATTTGTGGTATATGTAACATCCACGAGTCACGTGGGCACGAGTTGACGAGGTCAATTCGTGACCACGGCTGGTGTAACCCGTGCCGAAACGTTGAGTAGGAATAAAAGGTAAACAAATAAGTTTATTATACGCGTTCAGAGCCGATTTAGAATACAAAATGTGTACGCGAAAGGTTTTTAAAGTTATAATTTATACAATTTGCAAAATGGGTTCGATGCCTTTAGCCATTAGACCGATTAGCCCAGTTGATAGTGCCTCTACCTGTTGTGCAGAAGGTCCCGGATTCAATTCCCGGTCGTACATTAATTTGTTTAAAGACAAAACGTTTGTTCGGGTCTGGGTAGTCTGATCGTCTATGTGTCTCTGGACCACAGGGACACAGGGAATCATTATTGTAGGCGATATTATTACATATTTGAGGTTTTTCCATTGGCTTACGATATAAATACAAAAATCAATATCCCATTTGTTTTCTCTGTCGGACATCAAACCTATGACCTCCATTCACCCTTCACGGATGAGAGGGTGCGAAGTGTAAAAGATACCGTCTTGCACTTAAGCCTGTATTGAGTTACCGCCCGTAAAGGGGGGAACGGGCGGCAGATTACGTGGAACGCAGAGGGGTTATTCGTTTGAGAGATGGAAGTTATGTCTATACACTTGTAGGCAAAAATATAATTATAGATAGGAATCGGACAACTATGAATCCATTAGAAAATACTAATTGAAATATTACGAAAAAATAGCATAGGAGAAATGGTAAGTGTCGTAATTATTGTCCAGATTATTAAGACATTTGAAAAACCTGCTCACAGCTCTAGACGTTTCGGTCAGCTCGTGCAACGCTTGCTGCTGCAAGACGAAACGTCAAGAAAAATAGATAACTATATGCATTTAAGATCAGTTTGACGTATTAGTATGTGTAATTATGTGTACAATATGCGAAAATATAAAAAGTTATATACGACGTGGTATAGATTAGCATTGTTTATTTATTATTAGATGAGATCTCACTACATCTAGCAGTGAAAAGACACGGGCTGTTGGTATAATATAATTTACTAGCTGTGCCCGGCAATTTTATAACAAATTAACACAAAACAATATTAAACTATACGTATAAACCTTCCTCTTGAATCACTCTATCTATTGATGAAAACCGAATTAAAATCCGTTGAGTAGTTTAAAAGATCTAAGCGTACATACAGAGGGACAGACGGCGGGAAGCGACTTTGTTTTATACTATGTATAGATAGATGACACAGCAATAAAAATAACATTATCGATTAGATAATTGATATGTTTACGGTTAAACCATTAGAAATTCTTCGATAGAAATATTTCTATAAAAAATATTTTTATTACACACTGGACTAATTTCCATCAAACTGCTACATTTTACTTTTAATTAAAAGTAGTGTCGTAATTAATATAACACTGGCTGTAACCGGCCACGCGTTGTTGTGGCTGTCCAACAGATGGCGCTTACACTGTTTTTGGGTAAAAGGCATGTTTTACCCTGTGATTTATTTTGTAAGAAGTATACAAAATAAAATAAATAAATAAAACATGTAAGATTTGGTGTTTTATACGAGTCAACTTGAGAATAGGCATTAACCTAGTAAACTCCGACTAAACTTTGACATAGAGTACATTACAGTTCAACAGGTCCGTTACCCGACTGCCGGTTGTCGGTGGGCGTAAGTTGTTAAATCAATTTGCACACATTTAACAAGACGTAAAAGAGAAAGTAAAGTTTATTATTAAAAGAAGATACAACATGAACATACACACAAAACAACCCGTACGTACGAGTGGATAGAATATAAAAGGAAATAATGAGACACGGTAACTTTCGAACCTGTTTGCTGATAGTTTAAATAAAATTAGGCGATTTTTTTATTCATTGTCTAGACGAGTCTTCGAGTGGAGCCCACGTACCGGGAAGCGCAGTGTGTGACGCCCTACGGCCAGGTGGACCGACAACTTAAAGAAATTTGCCGGTAGTGTTTTTTTTTATAGGGAAGTAGTGTGGACGCGGTCCTACCTGATGGTAAGTGTTACCGCCGCCCATGGACACCTGCAACACCAGGGAGTATGCGGGTGCGCCGCTGTTTGAAAAACCCTATTTACAGCTTTAGTACTGGAAGGGGCGTGACTGATGAGCTAATCGGCGAGCGTTGCAGTGTGCCGCGTTCGTCCCGCCTCACTTCATACCGCCAAACAGTCCTAAAAAATTACTACTGCGCAGGTGACCTTGAGATCCCAAGATCGGTGTCTAATACTATAAGATTGTAGCCCCCCTCACTCTGAAGATACTGTTCTAACGACACCTGTATACAGTCACTGTTATTTACTTAATATCAAAATCAATACAGGTCATAAGGCTTGTCAATTTAGGGATTATTTAAATATACAGTCATAATATTAAACCATACAGCAAATAATCTGTAATTGTCTTCTGATTTGTCACATAAGTACGAAATAAAAGGTTTTTCTTTCTTTTCTTTCAAGTGCGCAGTGAGGCAAGCATCGTAGCACGAACTGTACCAACGTTTGTCATTATTGACAATACCCGCATTTCCTCTTCTGTCTAAGACAGTCGATGTAACATAATAATATTAAATTTATGCACTGACCTGTGTCAGATTTGTCGATTTTGGATGGCGTCAGTCTTCTGTCGGCGACTGGCGCTGAGGAGGGCTGCTTCGGACTGTTGCGCTTTGAAGCGCTTCGCGATAAAACCAGCGATTGAGGTATCTGTGCAAAACAACATCGTATTACTACTAACTACATAAATATGAGTCACCTGAACACAGTAATGTTGACGGCACAAGAAAATGAGAGTAATGGTTTTAATAATACTCTCTAATAGCAATGGCTATAATAATGTTATAATTCTTTATTTAATTTTGCGCGCCACTTCTGGCAAATGTTATCCAAACATTGGAACCATTCAGAACGGTTCAGGTTATGTAATTACCATCTACCAGTCACGTTGCAAATATTGTAAATGACTTGATTTTACACATGGAGACTTTCTCTCGAACATCGGTCAAAAGCTAGTATAAACATCATCATCTGATCACTGTTATCCACACCATCATCGAGCTATTATCATCACGTGAACAGTTGTACGCGAGAACTGTATGTAGTTTGGTCGCATACGAGAATCGTATGCAATATTCTGGCCTGAACCATTGGAAAATCTCTTCTTGTGTAAAATGAGCTTTAATGCGCATGCGTAAGACAAAATGTTTATTGTGATCCTAGTTTTCCAGATGAGATTTTCTAATTTAAAATTTCGTTGTTTCAAAGTTCTGTTTAAATAGAAACATTGTCCAACATCTTATTGATTAACATAATCAATGGCATCCACCTTCTATAAATATCGTTAGATGGATGATAAAATTGGATTTTATCGAATGTCCTCAAAACCAGCACATATACGTTGCGGACGTGTGACTGCTCCTATTGCCAGACTGACGGTAGCTGTTGAAGTGGCAGTGGGCAGGTGGGGCAGGTGATATTTGCCGCACGACCGATAACAGATGGGAGAGACGAGTCCTCGAGTGAAAGCCACGTGCCGGTAAGTACAGTGTGGCGCGCGCTCCGGCCACGTAGACATACGACTTGAACAAGCTCGTCGGTTGTAATTGGATGAGAAGAGCCGAGGATCGTGTGCGGTGGCGAGCCAAGGGAGAGGCCTATATCCAGCAGTGGAGAGACATAGGCTGATGGTATGGTACGGTAACACTCACCAGCTTGTCGGACCTGTCGCCGGAGGGTAGTCGCGCGATGGTGACGTCAGCGCTGTCCTCGGGCGGCGGCGGTTGCTGAAGCCAGTTGTACTCGCGCTTCTCCACAGGCACGCCGCGGCGCTCGTAGTCTTGTGCTTGCGTCCTGCACAACGACAAGTGCACACGCTATAATAACGCCCTTTCGAATATCCTCTTTTAGAACCATACCTCACCGGGGAAAATAATTATTTTTAGCATACTTTTCTACGAGTATTTGTTGAACGAACATTAAACCAAAACATTTTATATTTTCCATAAAGACTTTATTTTTCTTAAGATATAAGGAACACAATGAACTCACCGTAAGCTCTCGTAACAGTCTAAACAAACTACAGCGTAATCGCCATTTTCTAATAATAATGAATTTTCAGTCCGCCTTTGAACTAGGAATGGGAATTCCTGCAACAAAATAAAACATTTGGTTGTTATATTGTGACATTTAAAACACATGTCACATGTTTTTGAATGTCACAGCCTCACGGCACAATTTTAAAAATTAATTTGGTATTTAATTATTTCTCTACGTCCAATTATGAACCATTCGATCAGAATGTGCCGTTTATATTATATCTATACATATATAAAATCTGTATGAAACAGTTATTGAAAAAAAAAGCTATTGCAGTGTAAATTGCGTGTTATACAGGGCCCAAGACAACAATTTTTGTCTGTCTTTCTGAACACTAATCGTGCAAAAACAGCTAGACGGATTTTAATTAAACTTGGCACACTTATAACTTATATGCTGAGTTAACTAACATTTAGGGCACATTTTATCCCGATCCGTTACAAAGTCCCCGCGGGAATCACTCTTAAACTTCACGCGAAAGAAGTCGCTCGCACAGCTAGTTGGAAATTTAAAATGAATAAAAAATTTACTGCTGGATACAAACGTCCAAAATGCAAATTAAATCTTTATAGAACGCGACTCGAAGTTCAAGGACACAATTGAGCAGTGGAGTGTTCCAGTCTGATATTGTAAATTATTTTCTAATGTTACCTATGCTTTTAGTTACTTGATATCGCAAAACGTGTTCTCAATTATTGCCGCTCTCAATCTCCCTCGTCTCCAATGGGCATGGGGTAATTATTCCAACATTTTTGTGTGATCATGTGTATGTGTGACTTTAGTGTATTTTTATATAGAGTAGACCAATATAGATTGACCCACAAAGTGGCAGTGTTAGAAAGATGATAATCGTAGAGTTATAATATTTTAGTCTTAACGGCTGCATGAGTAGTCTACAATCATACGTGTATCCATTTTAAACAAATTAGTGGAATTTGCCCGTACAGATGGAACAACAACATTCATTGTGCAGTTTCGAATGCAATATTGTCGTAAATAACTAGAAATTCAAGCTTAGAAAGAAATCAAACTGCATTCAAATCGCAACAAAGAACACAAATTGAGGTTATGTGTTTGTTTGTTATCTCACAGAGATCTACGTGGTTTAGCTCGATGACAGGTGACAGTGTAACTGCCGTGACAATGATAACAGCCGTAACTGTGACGTCATCACCTATCTTTCACATTATCCGCTATAATTTTCTAGAACTGTCCAAAAAAAAATTAAAATCGTACGAAATGTTGTACGTGTCTAATTCTTTCGAAAAATAAATAAGTAATGAATCGCCTTCCCCATTACCCCACCATCTACGCACTCACCTTGATGGGTAGTGCTCGTACCCGTTTCCTATACGTCTTGATGCCACACAAATGACAATGGTAGTCGTGGGTATTGTACATTCGCCTCTCCGGAGGGTATCCGCCTAGAGCTTCGTACCTGAAAGGGTTGAAAGGCTGAAAGGCTTCGTACCTGTATGGGTTAAATGACACATACTAAAATGATGTAACAATATTTATTTACCTATCTATACACTTCATTGTGCATTATCGTACAAGTGCTTAATACTTCAAAGAATCGTTTCTCAACCTTTTTAGTGTCGCGATCCTCCGAAAGTGTCAAAAACAAATGGTATCCCACGACTCGCTTACTAATAATTGTAATTACGCCGTCGAAAGATTACCGATTTGACAGTTCATGAACAGTTGGTTGAGATAACTTTGAAGTGGCGTACAAATTACGACAAATATATTTTTGTCGTTAATACGCACTCTCAAAACAAATTTTACGCGAAAATGACAGGACAGTTATGCAATTTTGAACTAAATTATTTGCACTTTTGCACTTTTAATTATGTTTTTACTGTTTAATATTTGATTATGAATCAAATAAAAGGTTTTTCATACATACTTATCCATTTTTTCTTGACCAAGTGCGAACCTCTATACAACGAGTCCCTGAAATAATGCAAAAGCTGAAAACAGGTTGTTGAGTATCGAGAGTACAATCGATTCTATCGATTTTTTTTTTACAATAGCGTTTTTTGTTCATAATTTATAGTACAATTGTAGTATGTCATTTATTATACGCGCGTTGGCCGACTTGCGTTGCGCGCGTCGCCTAGGCACCGGGTCTAAGTAATGAGCGCTACGAGCGTTTTAGACAGGACAACAAAACCTTACATGTTTGTTAATTTGATTTATTCTTTAAAACAATTTTGTTCGCTAGAACGGTTTTATATATTTTAAATTAGTCGACATGTTTCAGATCTTGCGTTATTTCCGTGACACGTTGTATATGTGATGGCGACCCCCAGGTTGAGGAAACGATGCCTTAAGGCACTCTCTACTAGCCAATCTTTGGGTTGATCAGTGATTGAATTGGGAAGTGCGTGAAAGACTCAAATGAAACGGTATAATGAAAAAATACACAAATATATTTTTATTATATATATATACATAGATACAAACCTACATATATAGACTGACCGCTCGTCTGGCACCTTCGGCTGGGTTATTGAATAACAGTTTATTGCTTATTTTTTTGAATTATAATAATGCAAAAATAATTACCTTCTCCACTGACTCAGTAGCGAGTGATAACAGAATGTACAAACTAACGCTGAACCATTTTCTCTTAACTGCTCTGCGTTTGGATGAGCCTAAACAAAATAATATATTATGTAATAATTTTAAAACGAGAAATAATTAAACAATAATGATTGATGGTCACTTTTGTATGAAAGCTGGCCTGACCGCCCATACAATTTGTAATGTATGTCAACTTATTTACTAGAATTTATTTACTTATGTGAAAAAATAACTTAACAGTAAAGAGCGGATGCTAATAAGATCCGTGCCTATAACGACTGGGTCATGACCATTCTTGGACCACCTTGGGCGTGCTCAGATGGTAGACCAAATTAGACAGCCTGGATAGGAAAGTCCGCTCTCAATCATGTCTATCCACAGGATGTACCACCACCTAGGGGCCTGTGCACCGACTGTGCTTGCGTCGGCGGTTATATCGTCTCTTTCTTATACATTTTTGAGATACTTATAAGGCAAATAAATCTCTCATTTTCGCGGTACTTTAGGGCCTTGTAGCAATAATAACAATTGAAGCTTATGTTAAAAGAGTTTATTTGGCATTCATGTGCTTTTTATTGAATATACAGGGCAAAGAATGACGCGTCATTGTTTAAAGGTGGTTTAGGTTTAAGTTCTTTGGTCGTGACATTCTTGGTAATTTATAATTAGTTATATAAATAAAATTATATATGATAATATACATATAAATAAAAGTAAAGTGTACTCACCTGATGCGTGTATAAACAGGGGAAGTAAGGCGCGTTTCCTTGCGGCTGTCCATACAATATCCTTGCGAGCGTGAAGTCCGAATGCAACCCGCACAGGAAGCAGTATATCGACGTGCAAGCTGACAAACAAACATACAAGTTTCCATAACATTATATCAAGAGGGCCATAACATTAGCATGGTGAGGCTTTAAAATAGCACCACCCCATCTCTTCCCGTGGGTATCGTAAAAGGCGACTAAGGGATAACAAAGCCGCTACCAGAAACCCTGAGCAAATATCCCACGTCTATTTACAGTGGACTTGCCGAACTACAAATATATCAAGGGTCGTGTGACTTTAGAATACCACCAGCCCATCTCTTCCCGTGGGTGTGGTAAAAGGTGATTAAGGAATATCAAGGCCACTACCACAAGCACTGAAGAATTACAGTTCGTTCCAATCCAATTTGTCAAAAATATAAACAAACATGGCGGCCTGGGGTAACTGACAGCTTTAAATTGAATAGTGAAGTGATAATAATTGTTAACATACCCATAATTTGATTCATCGAGACTGTTGCCCTAGATTTAATATTTCATTGATGTTTTGTTTTTGGGCAAATTTAATTGGAACGGACTATACGCCACCTCTGAAGAAATGAACTCGCTAACAGGCCTCCTGGACAGCGTGCCGCACAACACATTGTGCATTAGGAAGCCCATGTCTAGCAGTGGACGACACAGAGAAAAGGGCTGATTACGGTTTACATGTGTATATGCCCGGTGTATATAACCGTTGCCTCGTAAACACCACACGCGTGTCCCCTAAGTGGTGCTAAATGCAACAAAAAACTAAAAATGGATATGCCAATAATACAATCTCTAGACTTGCCAGGCAACTACCACAAATTTTAGGGTCTAAATAACGACAAAAAGTCTTTTGGGACTCTTTTTGAGACCAGTGCAGTGTTTTAGGACTTTAAAATCCCTCGCGATTACGAAATGACATACGGTGGTCCAACCAGTGGTTGGCAACCACTTTATGGGGCCGATATTTATTGATATTAAAACACATATGTACCGCTACTTTACAGATACCACTATAGTTGATTTATTGTTATGACAATTGTCCAATTCACACAAGGGATAACAAAACATTTGACTTCACTCACACAAAACTGTATTAATGGAGTCGAACATTAATTAGCTTATGAGGCATAGGAAACGAAACACTAAGACTTGTGCATTTCACCTTCTAGTACAGCGCTATCTAGTGGCATTAAACTTAGTGGAATACATTTTCATATAATAATAATTTTAATAGATTAAATTTTACACAGAAACTTCCCTGGAAACGCCAAGTATTATCTATAATACCTTTATCGTTAGATAGCTGATAAGTGATAACATAAGGATCTTTTTTTTATTATTATAGTGCACACACACATGTAGTAAGTCAATATTTATAGCACAAATATTAGGGAATTTTTAAACTAAACATTTAAAAAATCTTCTTCGAGCAATATTTAAAATACTAAAAATATTTAAAAAAAAAATCCTTTTTGGGCATACCGTCCAATAAGACAATTCGTTCAAAATGTATAATTATATATAATTATGTATAATTATGTATAATTAAATGTATCAAAATTATATTTTAACAATTTTTCATGAAATTCAGCGGATTTACTTTGATTTTTATATAGTACTGATCCGACAATCAATTTGCTATTATTTTCTAAACTGAATTTTATTTCTTGTGCTAAGTGTGTTCTGCTCACGTCACGATTCAGTACGCTTGCATCGCGAGTCACTAATAATTACCTAAACTAACCTCTAACTTCTTATACTAATCTAAAAGTTTATTATAATGGTTATCAAAAAATATGCCCATTGTAAAACTAGTATAACGAAAAAAAAAACCTGGACTAGAATGCAGCCACTGTGCTAAAATAGTTCATGCCAGTGCTTCTTGCGCGAAGATATCAAGAAAACAACTGAAAGCATTATGTAGCGCTGACCGACTGGGATGGAGCTGCGACGATATTCTCAGTAAGTTGTCAAAAAGATCGTCCTTTGTGAGCCCTGAGGACGAAGATGACGAAGAGAATACCTGTACACCATACCCAGTGGCCAACCCGGTGCTCTAATAGATATAAAAAAGCTATTCGAAGATCTCAGTCGGAACTTAAGAAAGGCTACTGGGGAAGAGCTTGAAAGTTTCCAAGTGACACTGGACGTTATTAGTGACCAAATTACACATATTGAAGACTTAGTAAAATCCCATGACAATAAATTAAAAAATCTTCTTGTTGCTTCACTAGAACAGTAACTGCAAGAGTCAAACCAAAAGTAGCTAGCAAACTCGCTGGAAACAGCTGGTCTCCCCTTGTTGTCAAATCAAGACCTCGCAAGTACAGCTAGGATTGTAGAAGCAAAAGTGGACGTAAACGCAGATGAGATTCAAGCAGTTCACTTCGTAGGCAACAAGACAGAAGAATGTTAAAGAATATGATTGTATGCAGAATCGGCATTCTAGACAAACTTCTTAGTTTTTAGAATATTATAAATGTTACCTATTAAGTTTTGTTATTCCAATTGATAAATAAATAAAAAGAAAAAAAATAGCTGTATTTTATTTTAAAAGGTGTTATCGAATTGATTCGTTTAAAACTGACAGGGGATAATTATAGTAAGATTTTGACAGATTTAGCTTTTAATATCAAAGAGGAATTGGACGAATCACTTTTTGGACAATTTGCGTTTCGGACGGTATGCTCGTAAAGAAAAAGAAAACTCTTAATGTTTAAGTTTGGATTTCTAAAATTATACCTAATGTAATGTTTTGTATGTAATATTTATAACTCACCACTGTTACTGGCGACAGTTCTATCTGACGTAGTTGACGGTGGGGTGGGGATCACTCGCTCGCCGTTCATTGAAGAATTTGACGGCAACGGTGACGGTATGTTGTATCTGAAAAACGACATTAATTTACAGGATATGTACAACTTGTGAATGCGACTTGTTTTGGAAGATGTGTTGTGTTTACGTCACGTTACAACAACCACTGGACTGCTACATCGTATATACCACTTATAAATACGACTTGTTTCGGTGCACGCTGCAGTTCCACTTCCACAGTTCCACAGTGCAGTTGCAGTGCAGGGTAACTTAGCTAGTGCCCACTAGCTAAGTTACCCCACACTTGACTGGCCAAGTTACCCCACACTCACAGAACACTGCCCTCACCCTCACGTGTACTGCATTACACACACAATATACCTATGTGTTTCCAACACATCCTATGCCTCCACATTTGCGCAATCCCTTCTTCAAATCCATTCCTAATTCTCCAGAGGTAGGCAGCACATCCGGGAACCAACGTTTGTCATTCTGTACTGATGTCACGTATCGCGCCCGTCGAAGAGCGATACCAGCTGGACTGACTGCTCGTCTGCCGCCTTCTATATATAATACAATTGAACAAAAAGCTATGAAATAGTGCTAGAAATCAGCGTTGCGGACGCGACGGCGGCCTCAACATTATGCTAAGTCAGGAACCTCTTTCGTATTTACTGCAATGTACACTTACATTTCGTTAAAGATTGTGTTAATAACATTGTTTTTAGTAGCCTATGTTTGTGTCTCACTGTTGAATAAAGAACTGCCCTCTTTTATGAAAAACCGCTCTGCTTAACGCCACGCTAAGCCAAGTCCTGTGGTCTAAGTGGTCGCGGCATCTGCTCCTCGGTCTGCTTCTACGATGTGTCCATTTTGTGACCATCCATTCGGAAACAATTTCCGCTCGCCTTTCTGGATGCATGCAACAGACGTGTCCAGCCCAGTACCATTTCAGCTTAGCGGTCTTAGCACCAACGTCAGTAATAAAGGTTTTAGAACGCAGTTCGGTGTCTTTGATATGGTCGGTCTTTTTTATACCCAGTATGCTACGCTCCACCAGCCGTTGGCAAATCTTGAGTGGACTTTTAGAGTTTCAGTCGGTGACCATGTTTGTGCACCATTATTGATGTAGGTATATATATATGTAGAATAGAATAGGCAGAATACACATGACGAGTTTGCGTTTTAGTGATATCGGAAGGTTATCCTTCATGAACTTCTTCATAGACCAGTTGTTCTTCCAGGCGTTTTCTATGCATCTTTCGACTTCGTTATTCTGTCTGTTTTTGAAGGAAACTATCTGCCCTAAAGTATGTTATTTTGAAAATTAAATAAAGTATATTTTATTCATGAATGTAGTGTGCGGCGTTGCCGTTCGTGGTAGCGTACAGTGTATAACAAACTTAACAAGATCAGACAATTCGTTCAAGATTTTTTTTTTGGTAAAAATATCAATTTCAGAAAAAGGTCTTAAAACAACAGTTGTTAGTTTTAAAGTTGCAAATCCAATGTTAAGAGAGTGCAGCTAATTTCTTGCACCCTCTACAAACTCACCTCCTATGTTCTAGTGGCACTCTCTCCGCGTCCATGAGCTCCCACTGTCTCGATAGATGTCGCACGCATCGCGAGCACGCGAGCACTCTCCCTCCGCGCGCGCTCGCCCCCGCGCCGCCACCCGCGCCGCCAGCGGCTAAGCACGGGAAGTGCATCGCGTGGGAGTTCATGTACTCAGCGGTGGTTGATAGCCACTCCATTGATTGTTGGGGGAATAGACCCGCACACACATAACACCTGCCGGTTATAATTGTTTCGTTTTATACGAAAAAAATATCGCATATCAAGGAAGGGATATTTGACCATTTTATGTAAACATTAGGAAAAAAAAAGGGGTTGAAAACATCGGTTTCCAACCCTATTTGAATTACATCCTCCTTTTATAAACTTACAGCACCATAAACAGCCTCTTTAACATCCACTGCTGGACACGGGCCTCCTCACGCACACTGTTTTCTACGAGAAATGCATGACCATAAAACGGCACGCTGGCCAAGCGAGTTGGCAAGTGCACTCTTGAAAAGGTGGTGTAGTTCCTCTGGGCTTGCGGTAGTGGCTTTGTCATACCTTAGTCGCCTTTATGACAATCACGGGAAGAAATGGGATAGTGATATTCTATAGCTACACGACTAGCGCCATTGGGTTTTAGAAACAACATTTTACCATTTTCCTTACGTTTAGGAAAAAAATAGTTTCTTACTTAGATTCCGAACCCTATTTGAAGCAAAAGCCCCATTTCATAAAAATACCATACTCCTAACATAACTAATATTTCAAAACGAATTCCGTGTTATTCGGTCTTCAACGACCAATGTTCAATAAATGATCGTCACTTTATTTCACTCGCCGGCGTATCGCGGCGAGTCCTAACGAATCAATGCGGCGAATCGTAGCGATACACTGAATAATCGCTGTGTCGTGTAGTTTACTCCACGATAGTAGGACGGAATGGCCGCGAGAGACTCGCTCATGTAGCCGGCGCCTTAGGATTACTTAACATAGGCTATCAACATCCGATGTTAACATCTTTTATACGAAACAGATGTCAGACAGAGCATGACTCAATTGATACGACTGATAAGCGGGATTTACTACTACGTTAACAATCACTCATTTAAAATTGTAGAATTATTTTATTTCAAAGGAAGAAAAATAGACAGTTTATTCGCTATACAGTGACAAATATCAACAGAAAAGCAAAAGGCACTTTGATGATTTTTTATATTAGCCTATAGCGTCCCAATGCAGGGTACAGGTCTCCCCTAGTAAATCACTAGGCAATTTCGAGCCTTTTGCGCGGATGTACATGCTTTTAATTCTCAAGAACGGGGGGGGGGGTCATCATGATGTTTTCCTTCATCGCCGAACTATAGATATTTTTTTAAAATTTGTACTGAAGTAGAAAGTACATTGAGTCGATTAAATTAAATAAACAAATTACTGATTTGTACACATGTACAGGTCGAGGAGTTCGATTTACGACTTCACGAATGAGAGTCGAAGGCTATCACCGCTCTTAAAGCAAGGTACGCAAGAACAAAAAAAAAATAAGTAATTCACATATATGTTACAGTTAACGCCCGTTTTCAGTAAAAACGCGTTTTACCTGGTAAAATCTAGAATTTACTGACGAACAAATTTTAACGTTAGTTAAGACTAGTTTTAACTCCAACGGAATGAACGCGGCAAACCCAATTAAAATAAGTGCCGATGTAACGGCACATCGAGACGTGGCCAGGCAAACCGCGAATGCGCTTGAATTGTTTCCGAGTAAAAAGGATTTGAGCATTGTTTAAAAAAAAATAACTGTCAAATCTGAGGTGATCGCCAAGCGTACTAATCAAGACGAATTGTTTCTGGGATCCCGGTTTGCTCGGTTGTGCCGTTAATTCTGCTTTAGTCCGTAACTTTTATACTACAATAAATACTACATTTTTACAATTTAGTATTTATTGAGTATTCATTTATAACGAAATTATCAAACTTCAAATGATACGAACATTGACCTCGGTCAAAAACAGTTTTAGCTGATTTATATAGTTAAAACTGATTCTATAATTCATATTTTTTTGTCCGTAAATTCTAGTTTTTACTGATAAAAAAGCGTTTTTACTGAAAACGGGTAATAACTGCAACATCTATACATATAATAAAATTGTAACAGGCCGATGTCTGTACATTATAGATATTGAAAAAAAACTAATTTATTAGAGCAACAGAAGACAAAACAACCGTTTTTAGAAATTTTGTCCGTCTGTCTGTCTGTATGTTTGTACACGCATCATGCAAAAACTACTGCATGAAATTGAATGCAGTTTTCACCGATGTATTGCTAGAGGTCTAACTTAAAATATAGGCTCCATTTTACCGCAGGAAAATATCTTATTCCGATTGTTTTAAATTTAATAAACCGTAGCGAGGCGAGGGCGGGTCGCTAGTGTACAATACAATAGTTAATACACTCATAATTAACAATGGCTTGTATTTAAACGAGCAACAAAAAATAATAAATGCGCGGCAAATTATGATCAACAAAATAGCCTATTTTTGAATATCAAGTAGGTAAGTTATTTTAAATTAGTACCTATACCTAACCCACCTTTCAATTTGCTGCCATTCGCTATATAACGGAGGTGTCACGCACTGTACGGTCTAAAAATAGTTTTTTATGCTCTTTTTTATGAGGTCTTCCCCTTAAACCACGACATTGGTTCTTTACGAAAGCTATGAATAGGATTCTGCAAGGCCGGCGCACCCGCATGTCCCCCGGTGTTGCAGATGTCCATGGGTGGCGGTAGCCACTTACCATCATGTAGCCCGCTTGCCTCCATTAATATAAAAAAAAAGAAATCCATTCCAAACATGAATCTATGGTACAGTCTCACCTATAGAGTCCCATTCCATTTTCCCCGGAGACTATTTGACTATGTGGACTACATGAGAGCGCGTTCGAGGGCCGTTTGATCGACTGACTCGAACTAGACGACTTCATATCGTACGGTTTAAACCTGCAACGATAACGAAGTTGTTTAAATTTTTTTTTAACATTTTAAACGTGTCAGACAGTTCAACTGGTGGTATGTGGATCCTGTCATCCGGACATAGATACATAAATTTGTAGAATTTGAAAAGAAAAACTAAGAAAGATGGCGAATAGAACATAGAAAAAAGAAACAAAACATGCAGGTAAACAAAACAGCAGCTAGAAGAGAGCAAAATGACATGAGATAAATCTCTTATCCCATCATATTCCCCATTCGATTAGGATAGGAAGGGCCGCTCTTTTTACCAGACTACGGTAAAGACAAAAGAAGGGTTATGATTTTAACAGTCTATGTTAGTATGTACGTATGCTCATCTGGTCCCTCGTAGCTCCTAAACCATTTATCACATTTTGACAAGTGAGGTGTCGTTGGATTCGTCTTGATGTTCCGCGTAACATAGGCTCTATGTAATGCAATCAGCCTTTTCAGTATCCACTGCTGCACATGGGCCTCCTCATGCACATTGTCTTGTGCATGACGGATGAATCGCCTTCGAACGCCACACTGTCAAGGCGGGTTCGTGAGTTTACTCTCTTAGATATGCTGTAATTCCTCAGGGTTTGTGGTAGCCGTTTTGTTATACCTTGGTAGCCTTTTAGGACACCCACGGGAAGAGATGGGATGGTGCTACTCTATAGCCGGCCCACACCACACGGCTGTTATTCCTTAGTCTCCATGACTATCATGGGAAGAGATGGGTTGGTACTATTGTAAAGATAAACGACACATTTATTAAGTATAGAAACACTACAAATGGTATTTTACTCACCTAATGTTGTTCGTGTGCGCATTGTGCGCGTTGGGCTGCTCGCCGTTGTTGTCGCCGTAAGCGTAAGCGGGGTACTTGTGAGGGATACTCTTGTAGCAACCCGCGCATATCTGCACCATACCTACCACAAACACACACACAAATATAGAAGGATAGATAACGAAAGTTGTCCGTCGCTAGGTTTTTTTATAGAAATTGTGGCAGACGAGCGAGCGGGCCAACATAATAGGCACAATGCCGTTCTCTTGATGAGCCCCATGTCATAGCGTAACGGAAAAACCTAGAAGTTCGTTCCACAACTTTTGGGTTGGCGGTATATAGTGTCTTGATGACCGCACTGCGTGCAATAGTGGTGCTAAGCTCCTATTTCTCACGTAGCTCGTTCAGTCTGTTCCGATCCGTGTCGCTAGCAAGTCGTTGCAAAACCCAAAAACATTATGATCAATTGTAAAAATCCGTCAAAGTGGTGAACCGAGTCAAACGAAATGTTTCGTTTCATCGGTGAGTGGTTTATTTTACTCGTGACGTGACCACGCTCAGTTTAATACAATTTGCCAATTTCACGAATTTGCGTTGTCTCAAGCGTTATAACAAACAACGCTTCCCTACGGTCAATCATGATAAACTTGAACAAATATTAATGAGTTATTATGTTACTAGAGGGCGTTGGGTAAAAAAATGTGTCAATAATAACTTTTTAAGTTATCACTAATTCAGAAACGAAGGGTAAAACATCTGAAGACCTCTTCACTTGTTACTGTAACGCTTGTTGCGCATAACGTAATCGTAACCAGCACTTTTAGTATCCACTGCTGAACACGGTTGCTGTCATGTACATTGTCTGTGTATGGGGGATGTTTGACCTTAAAACGCCACGCTGTCCAGGCGGGTTGGTGAGTTCACTCTCTTAGAGGTGGTGTAGTTCCTCAGGACTTGTGGTAGCCGCCTTATTAAACCTTAGTCGCCTTGTACGACACCCACGGCAAGCAATGAGATGACGCTATTCTAAAGCCAGCCGATAAGACACGGCATAGTGTGCTGTAACACAGAAATACTATCAAATAAATAATAATAAATAAAAAATAAGTACAAACAATAAGTTAGAAGACTGGTGATAGCCATGTCCCTTCACCATGATGTAAATAATAAAGGTACTCGAAAAATACTTTATTTTACACCGGTTTATCTGCGGTTAGCCGCACACACAATATTTTTATTAAAGTACCCTACATATTTACAGATTATTTACAAAAGTGTTGATATATTATATTATTTCATTACCTTTGATAATAAATCTGGAGTGAGGTTAAATTGATGTCATTTGTTAAATACCCATACAACGTTCCAGTCATGGTTGAAAATGATCATGATAATTAATTTTGTTGATAATTTTCGGATAAATAGATACCAACCGATCTTTACTTGGGTGAACATTTCTTTCAACTTTCACGGTAGGGTAGATAAATGCTACCCACACTGACTAATATTATAAACAAGAAACGTTTGTTTGTTTGTAGAAGGTAATTTCAAAATCTACCCATGGAATATTAAAAATTCTTTCACTGTTGGATAGCTATTGATCTTACTGAATAACACAGGCTATATCGGGATCCTTGTATAGCCTATATCAGGGTTCGAGGCATTACTTTTATAAAATGCAATAGCCACACTCAATAAAACAAAGTCGAACAAATTTCAAGAGCGAATGATACATAAACGTCAAATGCCGCAATCATTTTAATGCATCGAATGTGAATAAGATTGATTGATGAGTGGCTATTTAAATATTTTCAACTTTAGATAATTATCAAGATATTATTATTAAGATAATTATTATAATAAATATCAATGATAATTATTATCGTATCGCACCCTGCTTTCAGTATTTTTAAAACGTATTTTATGTTCAACTCACCCTGTGGACTAATTGGACTCGCATCCGGATGCGCCTTCAAGGACGTTATGAACGGGTAGTACGGCTCTCTCTCGGGATTCGGACAGCAATACACCAGTCTTAACTGCGAACTTGGAGCACTCACTCCACACACATAACACACGAAGCTAGCTGTAGTTGGTGGTGCGGGGGGTTGACTCGCCGGCCGTTCTAGGGAAGGGGAGTGTGTGTGTGCTGCTAAGGAGGATTTGTCGCCGGAAGACGCGAGGCTAAGGGGAGAAGGGGGCAGTAAAGAGGGAGGACGGGTACGGAGTGTGTAGACGCGCTCGTTGGCGGGCACGCCGCGCATCTGTTGACAAGGGAAAATATGTTTTTAGTTTTCAAAGCTATTCTTCAATTCCTAAGCTTGAAAACGTGTGATATATATAATGCTTGCACCTCGCGTACACGTCAATTTTGCTTGAAAATAAACGTCCATATACGCGAAAACTTTCGCGTCAATGTATTTAATTAACGGCATATTGTGAATGATATAATGTCTATTTTTACGCGTTCGGACGCTCACCACTACAATCAACCGAGAAGCGCACTCGTGAATTGCAAGAATTACTCGTCTAAACTACCATATCACCATCTTTATGGTTATTGACTTTGTTGCCTTATTGAAGTCTGGAAGGCTATTGTCTCATTTTTCATTCTTTTGAACGCGGTACATGTCTCACCATAGACTACAGGGACAAGCATTATTTATCTATAATAATGTGCCAAAGCGAGTAAAACACGAGCATATAAAATATTCATAATTCTCTAAACTACCATCTGATTAAGCCAACTTCCCGCGGCAAAGAACCGTAAGACAGGCTCTGACGGGCATTGACGTCCTTGAATTGATTCCTGTTTCTCTTCGACGGACTTGTCACAATCGAGGCAGCAGTTAGTGTCAGTATAAAACATAATTTTGCCTATTTGGCGGAAACTCGAGTAGTGAAGTTGACTGTTGTAAAAATTGCGTATTTGGCGTTTTGTGTTTTAATAGTGATGGTTTATTGAACTTCAAAGTGTTTTTCGTGCGTGCTGTTTGTGATAATCAAATGAAAGCGTGGGACTGTGTGGAGAATCTATGGTTTCATTCAAGCATTTGCAAGAAACTACAATCATTTTAAGAAATCAAATTACGCAAAGCGGTAATCGTATCACAAATTAAATGTATCTGTTGGATAAAACTGATAGCGCAAAGCCCTTAAACATAAATTTACTTTTTCATTGTATAATCGGATATCGGCTGGATGTGGCAGATAACAACGGGGCGAGATATAGATATGGCGATTATGACGATCCGTTCACTGTTAACGGACCATAATTAATAAGGCAAACAGATAATAATAATTCTATTATCATTATCATAAAATAACAATTATTCACTTCCGAATAACAAAATGGATCTTGAAATACCACAAATAAGGAACAAAGGGGGGAGGGGGGGGGGGGTAGCTACACTTAACAGTGCATTGGTCAAACTCAAACATAAATACAACACATACACTTAAGTACGGTATTTCTATATAAGTACGGATTTCTGAAATTATCACCTGTTCAGGCGGTGAGGAAAACATCGCGAGAAATCCCGAATAATCGGAATCTTGTGTATTCCCCAATCCGTACTAAACCCGCGTGGCACCCTAGTGATTTACTAGGGGAGGCCTGTGCCCTGCAGTATGCCTGTAGTAATTATATGCTGATATCAAATCAAATACATTTGATCAAAATCCGTTAGTTTCCGTAATAATTACACATCGTGTACACGTGACATGGTGTCACGTGCACAGCTAGTATGTAAATTAAATACAACTGGTAATTTTATAGGGGGGAGTGAACGCTGTATTCCCATAACCGCTGGGCGCACTTGACTGACCACGTTACCCCTCTCTCACAGAAGACTACCTTGAAATGTACTGCATTTCCTACTTTGTCGTATTTCCCCAATGTACGTACGTGTTTCGGTAGTGAGTGAGATATGCCAGAGCCCATTCCCATCCCATCTCACTCCATCCTGTCCCTCCCCATTTCCCCAACTCTTTCTCCCAATCCATTCCTTAATCTGCAAAGGTAGGTAGCACATCCGGAGGCGTGCCAACGTTTGCCATTCTGGACCAATGTTGACGTGTATCGCGGATGTCTATGGGCGACAGTATCCACTCACCAACTCACATTTATCGTGATACAATTTTTGTATTAGCTCTTGCACCTAGCTTCACTCGCTTGGAACCAGATTTTTATGTCATTATAGAAAATATTTTATAAGTTCGTAGACAATTCAAGATAACTGTTAAACAAAAAAAATGACTACAAGAAATTATTTAGAATACAAATACTGAAATATTTTAATATTAATAATTTAAAACAGTTTAAAATAAACCACGGATATAATTATCTGAATAGAATGATCTGAATTCAATTATCCAATTCCTTCCTCCATTCTTTTATGTTTTAGTTTCATATTAGTACTGAAACTATAAACTATAAGTACAGAAAATATAAAGTATCAAGTTCATCGACTTTTATTGTTGGTTGTTGTTTTAATATTTTAAAAATTTATAATTGTACCTGGTTGTAATTACATTCCTATTTATATTTGTATGTCTAACGGCCAGACTGTCAAACCGTTTCCGAAAACATATGTTCTACAAATAAATAAATTTGAATTCGTTTTTCTGATTGTCTTTTTTTTTAAATTTGGCGCTCATTTCTTATGCTACCCTTCATTTGCCAGACTATCATATCTCTATAATATAATACTGTCATCTAATATAGTTCATTATTTTTAAAACTATTCGAGATTGTGATAAAAAATACCATATAATGTTGCGCGGTAAACACGCCACACTGCAGTGAAAAGGCCGACAAAATCGGCGCAATAGATCTCCAGATAAACGGCACAAACAAACAGAAAGGTAGACAGACAAAGAGACAGACGCTCTCCTTACACGATAATTAAAGACTCTGATATGGAACTTTATATACCGAAAGATTTTGGAAATACTGATAACTTAATACCGATAATAAATCACTTTTTGATAGCGACATATTTAATGCCTATCATTACAAAAAGGCGTGTACTGAGACAGGTATCAACACCGGTGTAATAAAAATAGTATAAATTGGTATATTTCAAGACAATTACAGTCTTAATGTGAGAAAATTTTAACCAAAATTAATACAAGACAATAGATCCCTTTGATCTAGTGTTGTTAAAACGAGCGGTCGGGCGCAGGCGCGCTATGTTAGTGCTATTGAACCTTAACCGTTTTAGACTCGAGCTTTCAATTATTACGGTTTAAGACCATCAAACATTAATTTTTTTGCCTATAACGCTTACTAGCCTTTAACGGTCTTCAATGTTCAACGCTCGATTTTACAACACAACTTTGATCAAATAATGTGACTTACAATCCAATATTGAACTTATGTACATGAAATATGGTTAAAGGCATTTGAAAGTGCAACAGCGAACATCAACAAGTTTGGTTAGTTGTTTGATGTACTCTAGTTGGGTTCCACTAGAGTACATCAGTCGAGATGTACGATGTGGATCTTTGAAACTGAATCAAACATTTTCATTCTATAAAGTTACCTCAATATCTACAATTCAATGAATAACTTAGTAATCGTAACCGTAACCAGCCTTTTGATGGTCCACTGCTGGATATGGACGTCCTCATTCACAGTGCATGAGGGATATATGGCCTTAAAACGGCACGCTGTCCAATGGGTTGGCGAGTCCACTTTTTTGGATGTGGTTTAGTTCCTCAGGGTTTGTAGCCATTTCGTTGTCCCTTAATCGCCTTTTACGACGTACACGGAAAGAGTTGGAATGGTTTAAAGCCGGCCGACACCACACAGCAATTAAGACAACTAAGTAAGTATTATAACGAAATCCAAGTCTATATACACAAAGATAAACACATTAGTCATTAGTTCTAAAACCTCCAACGACTCGACATTTTCCCTTTCCACGTCATTGTGGCACATTTATTTCTGGAAAGTTCACATGCACGCGGGCCATGTGCTCCGGGTGTCACGTGACCCCGTGCGATACGCTATCGCAACGACCGCAGACAGGTCGCGGGTCGACAGATACACTGCACATATACAAACATCTAGATAAACTAGTGATTAGCGGGTAATATGTTTACTATATTGCGGGAGAGAACTGTTTTTTTTTTCGAGATAGTCCAAACGATTTATCAAATTAATAGTTATGGGCGGACTTAGTCTTCAGATAAAGTTTGACAAGAATCTTGAGAAATGCAGTACATTTCAAGGTAAGGTTTCTAGGGTAAGGGTCAGTCGGGTGCGCGCAGCGGCTTTTGGATAGCAGCAAAATAATAGAATTAAGTCACAAATTTGTTTTTTTTTATTATTATTATGGACGAAGGACGACGAGCATACAGTCCACCTGATGGTAAGTGGATACTGTCGCCCATAGACATCCGCGATACATGCCAACATTAGTCCAAAATGACAAACGTCGGTACGCGGCCGGGTGCGCTGCCTGCCAGCGATCCGATGCGATAAATCTAATCTAATGTAATTTGGAGTTCACACTTTATCGCGACATCCCTGGTCAAAGTAGTGTACATATACATTATGATACATATAATTTTAATATAGCGCTTATCATTATTTTAATATCAAGATTTTATCACTATTTTGATACTTTTTACTATCTATATCTGTAAGCGGATTATCTCTTTACTTAAAATTCAAAATTAAGATAGCAAGTTTCTGTACAAATGATGATGCTTAATTGTATAATTTATAAGCAACTAGCTGTTGCCCGCGGCTTGGCTCGCATGACACCCTGACAACATTTGAAACCCTGTATTTTAGCACTAAGACAAATTTTAAAAAACGATAAACAGGTATTTAATTATTCTAATGTACAATATTTATATTAAATAGGTTCTCCATATAAATGTTGATACACTGTTTCAACATTTTAGAGGTTGAATTTAGAGAAATCCCTTCTTAGTAAGTCTTTGCGCCCTTTCATGTCACGAGCTCCAATAGTTTCTTCTCGGCGTCAGTCAGTCAGTCAGGACATTTCTTTTGATATGTATAGATGTATAAAATCCTCACTTCTGGTTCACGTTCTGGTTCTGGCACACGTGTAATCTTAGTACATTAAATGTAAATATTTCTTATAATAACCTCGTATAAACTATGCCGCTGCAATTGTTAGCCAAGCTACCACGTTATACAATAGGGAAAGCTTTGTCAATATCTAATCTGTATGTGATGTTGTACTTCCCATAAAAGATATGAATTCCAATGCAGAAAACTGAAGTTCCGATTAATAGATAAATCTGAGAAACTATTAGGATAAATACAACTATTTTGGCACAACCCTGCGAACACAATAGTAAGGTCACGTCGAAGACCTGACGAAATGCGTGTAAACACAGAATGGTAGGCCATTCATATCTAAACTGTGACCTAAACAGACTTATCGGTGCTGTTTAGTCGGGCCATTACAACCTATGCGACTCGGCATTAAGAGTCATCGGGTTCAGCTGATAAATATTGTACACGAATTGGCGGCGCTGATGATGCCTTCTCGAGTTTATGTTTCTATATTATCGCAACTGTAATCAGTGACAACAGCGGATAAGCAGTTCGTTTCAACAATTCACAAGACATATTCGCATTTATAGCAAGCCTTAGGAACGTGTTCAACCTCGCATATGCTAATCTACGTACCTTTAAAGATCTTATTCTTTAATCAACCGATTTTTAAATCCTTTCTACATTGTGTACAATGCTAATAAAAACATGTTTACTTATTTTCAAAAGATTTACGCGTATTTGTAAAAACTAAATCCGCGCGTAACCAGATAGAACCAGTACAATCCAATACTACAACTTGGAAGCGCGTGGTTTTTATCAAAATGTTCATACGATGCTCCACGGAACAATTTAATCGATAATTCAGATAAGTGATATCGATACGGGGGTCAAGAGTTCGATAGTGAACGATGCCTCTTTATTTGCGATAAGCATTTTCAGATGAATAAAAATATTTCATATCACGTGCAAGGCTGTAACGGTGAAGTTCAAGGTCAAACTATTAACATAATTTTGAATTGATATCGTAGCTGAAGGGTACTCTCTCACATCGCTTTCAGGATCATGACAAGCGTTAACTGGAACGCGTCGTACTACGATGAGTATTAATTAATTTATTGCAGATATTACCTACTCATAACATATTAATAAAAGTTATGAAGCAGACATGATTGGTCAATCAATTGCTGCTCTGATGGTTTACCTTTAACGACTTATTAGCTACATTGCTAATTCTGCAGCACTTTTTACAGTTCCATAATGTTAGCCTATTACAGACATTTTTTTAAATTCCAAACAAAATTCAATACAAATTTCAAACTGTCAAACAGTACGTAACATTTTTTATATATTATATAAAAATAATCTTTCAGTTAAGTTTATCGATGGGTCACGTCAGTTTGGTGGGTTCAAAATTACAATGAGACAATAGAATTCTTTTCCAAAAAAAGGATTGAACTTCAAGTATATATATAAACCAATATTTTTTTTTATATATATAGTGGGCGGACGAGCAAGCGGTCCCACGTGATGGTAAGTGTTACCGCCGCCCATGGACACCTGCAACACCAGGGGGTATACGGGCGCGCCGCCGACCTTGCAAAATCCTATTCACAGCTCTCTTGAAGAACCCCATATCGTAGCTTAATGGAAAGACCTCTTGAGGCAGTTCGTTCCACAGCCTACGGGTTCGCGGTATAAAGTAATTTTTGGACCGAACAGTGCGCGACACCTCCGTATCGAGGAAATGCGGATGGACCGCACTTCTGTGACGGGAGGTGCGGTTATAGAAACCCGAGGTGGGAATTATATTGAACAATTCTTCAGAGCATTCCCCATTGTACAGGCGGTAGAACACACAGAGAGACGCAACGTCTCTCCGACTGCCAAGGGATTCTAAACCGCCCGTGAGAGTGGGATCGTCGACAATACGAACAACACGTTGTTGGATGGAGTCAAATGGGTCCAGTTGGTATTTCGGTGCGCCGGCCCAGAGATGGGAGCAATACTCCATATGGGGCCTCACTTGAGCTTTGTAAAGCATAAGGAGATGCCCAGGGGTGAAGTACCGCTTCGCTCTGTTCAGCACACCGAGCTTTTTGGAAGCCATTTTGGCCTTATTTTCCAGATGACCCCTAAATTCGACTTTGCTGGAAATGTCGACACCAAGGATCCCGATACTCTCCGAGATCTTAAGAGGCATGCTCTGAAAGCGAGGTGCTACGACAAAGGGTTTTTTTTTAGCGGTGAATGCACAGACTTGCGTCTTACTGGGGTTGAAATCCACTAGGTTCAGAGAACCCCAAATCGAGACTAGATCTAAAGAGTCTTCGATTTCAGACACAAGCCTGGCGCGACTCTCTTCCACTTCGACCCGAGGGATGTTGGCGCGGTCCCTGTACAAAGCGTCTCCAGTACTGTCATCTGCATAGCAACGCATGTCACCAATTTGCAACAGGTCGTTCATATGCAGAAGGAACAGTTGGGGACAATATGTTCCAGGATAGGGCTCGTGAAACTAAACATTTTTCCAACACAGTATTCATTGGCATTTTTTATTTTATTTCTAAAACTTTAGATAAAAATTACTTAAAACATGAAAATAAAACAAAGGTACCAAACCACTCAATAAAAATATATTAAGACTGTATAAGTAAAAGCTGTATGCCTGCTTCTATATGAGACAATATTATTCAGTTCATGTATAACTTTACGTAACTAAGTATACTCATGGTAAAGTCACGACCGTTATTTTAATGCCTTAGAATATATTTAGCGTAAGTCTACACAAGGTCTCCACTTACAGTTTTCTTGTAGAATTAGGAGACTGAAATGAGTAAGAAGAGAGTTGTGTTCTCAGACAAATACGTTGAATACTAAATTGTTAGAAATAATAGGTAGTCGGGGGTGTTCGCGGCATTTTTGTAGGTATGATTTTATTTTATTTGCGGAAAGTGACATACTGTTTCACACATGACTTTAGTAATGGCGGCAAATTGAAATTACAAGTTAAAAGTTTTACCTTTTCATATTTCTTAACAATTGTAAAATGGAAGTTAATAAGGACAAAATTCGCAAGGGTATAAATGCTTCTTGCTATCGAAAAGAGATTTGTGGTGTTTATGGAGAAGATGCTTTATTTAAAACTACTGCAAAAAAAATGGTTCAGGCGAGTCCGGCGCGGTGATTTAGATGTGAATGATGGTCCTCGTGGTCGTCCTATTAAGGTAAATATTGATGTTATCAATGAAAAAATTGAAGCAGATCGAACTTAGCATTCGCCACTGAACAGTTTTGAATCACCTGCATAAACTGAATTGTGTAAAAAAGTTAGATGTTTGGGTGTCGTATGATTTAAATGGCAAAAACTTGGTGAATAGAATTTCCATATGCCAAATATTGCTAAAATGAAATGAAATAGATCCATTTTTGAAGAATTGGTAACAGGCGATGAGAAGTGCATTACCTACGATAACAATGTTCGAAAACGACCTTGGAATAAGCGAGGTGAGCCATCACAAATGGTCCCAAAGCCTGGCCTGGCCTGGCTTGTGTATGGTGGGACTGGAAAGGCATTGTGTACTACGAGCTTTTGCCAGATGGCCAATCGATTAATTCTGATGTATACTGTCAGCAATTAGTAAAATTAAAATAAGCACTTGAAGAAAACCTCCAATTAATGAATTGCTAATTAATAGAAACGGTGTAGTTTTTCATCACGACAATTGCTCGACCGCATACATCTTTGATAACTAAACAAAAATTGATCGAGCTTGCATAGCACATTCGGATTATCATTTATTCTGATGTTTACAAAATTCTCTAAATGGAGTAAAATTACATTCAAGAGAAGCCTGTATAAATCATCTAAATCGGTTTTATCGCTCAGGAACCCCAAAACATTTATAGCAATTGGAATGACTCTGCCAGAAAAATGGCGAAAGGCGGATGCGCTGCCTACCTTTGTAGCTATAGGAATGGATTTGGAGAAAGGGCTGCAACAATGGGTAGGGATAGGATGGGATGGGCTCTGGCACATGTCGCTCACTACTGAAACACATACGTACATTAGGGAAATAAGATAAAGTGGGAAATGCTGTACATTTCAAGGTAGTCTTCTGTGAGAGGGGTAACGTGCACTGAATGGAGTAGAATTATTTTCAAAAGAAGTCTGTATAAACCATTTAAATTAGTTTACGCTCAGAAACTCCAATTTTTTTAAAGCGATGGGATAATGGCGAAAGATAGTCGAATTAAATGGACAATATTCCGTTCAATAAATATTTATGTAATACAGTCTTTTTTTTAGTGAATATAAAAAAATGCCGCGAATTTATCCGAGTACTTAATATATCAAGTGTAGGAATATAGAGAATGTCTTAGTCACGACGAGCAAAACAAATGACGAAATGGGTTCCACAATAAAAAAGACGACGGGACAGACCGAAAAAAAGATGAACAGTGTTGTGGAAGACCACAACACATTAATGAACACCACACCAAATTAGGAAAGAAAATCACGTGTAAGAAAGATGAAATAGGACCGTATAAAGTGACGGAAGGTAGTGGAAAAGGCCAAGACCTACAAAGAGTTGTAGTGCCGAAGGAAACAAGTAGGAATATAATTCAGAGAAGATTCCACGAAGTCCTCTCAGAATCCTATACTTTTTAAAACACACAACAACAGAGAGAGGACTTTATTTAAATGTATTCAAGATCTTAATCTTCAATTAATAAAAAAAAAAATATAGAAACTAGCGCGTACAAAAACGAAAAATAAAAAGTGGACGTGCCCGACTACAAGTAGACTTATCTTTTTGGCATATGCAGCTTAACACGTGTAAACGACACCCATGTCTCGACAGTCGGTGATTCTTAAACAAACATACGTCAGACACCTATGCAAATACAAATAAAAATTGTACGGTTGATTCTACCTCTCTAAAATATATCCACACGATTATGTCTGCCATGTTAGTTGATTTAAAGGTCATATTGCTGTGTATATTAAAGGTTATGTTAATAAATGTATGCGCGGTGGTGTAGGGATGTCGCCTGTGCGTCACAATACAATCACCTGAGCATACACACACGGTTGCACAACTTCAACGGTGGCCCGAATATAGTGAATAAATATTTTTTGTGGATTTATGCGATAGGTTATCTTTTTTTTATGAATGAGATTCTTGGTGTAATCAGTAAAGGGCTTGTTAGGAACTAGTTGGTGGGCGGGCTTATTTGTAGGTCACATGGGAACCTATAATGTATGGTATTTCAATTCTATCTCGAATTGAATATCTATTGAATATTGGTACAGATTATATCAAGAAGTTGATAACTAATATTTGTAAAAAAAATTAAATTTAGAAATTTTAACACGCTCTACCTTCAATTAAAAATATTCAATACCCGATAGTTTCAGAGAAATTGATCTCAGCACTAAAGTTACAGCACCAATCTAAAACAATTATATGAATACACAATTATATTTTTTTTAAACCGTACTTTTGTGATGGGTAACTAAGGAGTCCCATCGAATTGTTATTCATTCCGATTCCGCCGCCAATCATGATCGTGAGTGTAATCGCGCATCGGCACTTGGCGGGGGCCCAAAATCGAGATGCAACGATGGCATGACCTTTTTTTTTGCTTATGCAATAGCCATTAAGGAAAGGGAATGGAAGGCTCTCGGAAGGTGAATAAGTAGGTGAATCAAAAGAGTTAAGGAGTGACTAAGAGGAGTCGGATCCGCAAGCGGAGCAGGATTAAATGAGTTAAAACACTCCGAGAAGTCTCGTTTACCGACCACTAATTACCGTACGCTTGAAAATTAGTTGAAATTTTTGCTATTATTAATAATATCATCATACATTGTAACGTTGCAAGCGTCATTTTATTAGCGTTTTTTTATTCTACAAGACACTTAGTTTATTTATAAGACTTTAGTACTTATTATCTAAGACATATTTTTTGTTTTTAAGATATTACAGACCTACTGAACTATTATTATAAAAATGTCACTTTCTCTATCTCTATCTTATCTGACAGGTACTTACGAAATGCTTTAGCGACGACATGTAAATAATTTACCCAAACCGTGTTGTTGAGAATATTTTTTAAGATATACTAATTGTTAGGTCGGCGATCGGTTTGCTATGTCGTTAGCGAGTCTCAACTCTCGGTCCTAAATTTGGTGGTTACCATGCACTTGTGCACATATGTAATTATATTATGATGGATAATCTAAACACATCAAAAAATATGCTGGGACATAATGGATTTAAAATTAAAATATAACTTCGCCAGACATTTGTATATTCAACAGAAATTAGTAAGTGGAATATAATTAATTAATTATAATTTGCGCATAATTATGCGCACTATGATAAAAAAAGTCATTTAACAATCTTTGTTAAAGACAGTTCCGACAGTATAAAAATGTATCATTAGCAAGTCACGATTCCATGTCGTGGTTACTTGCGATTGTAAAGTGTTATAACTAGAATTTATATAAAATATGGGACGTATACAAAAGCCGATGGTGTAAAGAATTAACACCTACCACACCTACATTATACCGTTTACATTTCTACGTGTCTAACAACCAGTGTTTGAGTATGATGGTGGTTATTACCTTGGTGATTACGGGCGATCTATCCTCTTTCCCACACATCCGCGCTAGCATCCCATTCCTGGATTCCACCTGCTTTAAAATCAGCACTATATTACACACTGTATTCTTACGCACTTCACTCAATTTCTCCAATAAATACCTCACTGAACATCGGCACCATGTATTTACCCTTGTACCACATCGCGTACCTTTCGAAGACACATTATCACTAGCACGTAATGGAGCGGTTGCGTTTATCGCCGGCGAATCACAATCACAAGTTGCAAAACAATCGATAACTTATCATTAGTTTTTTCCGAGTGGACTTTGTGAATGATTGTAGTCAGATAGGAGTCGACGCGACGTTTGAGCGCGCGGGTACGGCGAGCGCGACTGGCTCGTTCGCGTATTTGACATTACGCGCAGATAGTGTTTGTGGGTCAAACGCCGGCTTTTCTCTTAGACAATAATTACTTCGTCAAACATTCAGTAATTTATGCACGTTTTGTCTACATTGACGACATGGTGATTTTGCAAATTCCTTAGAATTATTTTTGGACGTGTTTACCTTAAACCTATGTCCATTGGAGATTTAAAGTAGTGTTTGATATGTCAAGACGAATTCCAAGGGAATTTAAATAAATTTGAATATTAATTACAAGTTATGGTATCTATACGTGCGTTTGTAAAATTTGCATATTATTAAGGCGGTGATAATTTAGTGGTTCTTACCTTACATTTATTATGTATGTTACGAGTTTAGAATTGATTTAATTAATTAATTTTAAAATACTTCTGAGGTCCGTTAAGTATCAGGTCTTCGCAAGCATGGGACATAATTAAAACAGGTAAGTTTTTGTGACCAATAACATCAAATCCTAGTGGCCTCTCTTAATCGCAAGAAAAATTTCAAATTGTAAACCAATACACACATGTTTTACTAGCTGCAGACCACGGCTTCGCTCGCGTGAATTTAATTTTTTTGACACAATTTTAAAACACGATAAATAACAGGTCACTATTGATGTAGTACAGAAAATTTACTGTTTGTATTAAAAAAATATATAACGATGCCCGGGGGTCTCAGTTTACGGCATTTATTTCAGCCTGACACCATTTTAAAAACGGTAAAATACGTGTTTATTTGCTTAATAAAATATCTATATCAAGTTTCAAGTTGATAGCACCATTTTTTTTTCGGATTGACTAAATTCTTGTGGCCCTAGTGGCCTTTCAAGAGTCACCGGACTTGAATATCACCAACAATAGTAGATTGTTAACTAAGGGTTGAAAGGCATCCATTTCTGACGAGATTTCGTTCAAGCGCCAATAGTTCGAGTCTGAAATGGGTGCCTTTAACTCGAATTAAACACTACTTTTCATTTCGAAAATGAGGAAAGTAAACACAAGCCATATTTATGCAAAAAATATTTATTCCATGACAGCTTGAGCCTTTTTTCTGACCAAATCAGGCGTTTAAATTAATTTCAGAATCGCTAGATGAACTCATTTTAATTTACCTCAACTTCCCAAGAATTTGCATTAATCTCGCTTTCCCCCCTGTTTTTTTTCTTTTTTACGCGCATCATTTTTCAAGCGCCATAGTGCCACAGCCAGTCTTTTTGAGTTGTACTTATTGCTAGCTTGATAAAAAGAACTTATTAATTATGGATTATTTCTAATTTAGATCGGTGTCTTAAATAACATCACAAACAAAAATTCTACAAAGTTAAGAATTAATATATAATAGTATTAATCGAAGTGTGGCTGTATAGGTTTCTGCCGTTGCCCAGTGTAACTACGATTTATTCACTAATTTTTTTTTTAAACTACTTTTCGGTTCTAGAGCTTAAACGTATCACTTTCAGCCCGCTTCTTAGATGATCTATGGTCTACTTTCAGAGTATGAGAAATGAAAATATTTCTTCCCATACAAACTAATAGCACATAACACCCTCGTAATGGTTGAATTTCGAGAAGTCCTCAGTGAGTGTTTACGTTACAAAGAAAGCTACATCAAAATTACCCGTTGTTTCTAGCTTCAGCAATTTCCGCTGGGCGTTTATGAATCAGTCAGTCAGCACATTTCTCTTTATATGTACAGATTATAATAACAGCTAACGAGATACTATTAATTGTAACGAATATTTAGCTCATTATCTAAAGCAAAGTAATTAAAATTGTCCATCAGAAATAATTATACATTTGCTAATTAAATATCGCTTTCAATGTGACCTATAAGACTATACTGTATAATTACTATCTAAAACGCGTTAATGTTAACTATATCTTCCTTTATCTCTTACTCCCTTTATCTTTATCCCTCTCTTACAGATTACCGTGGAAACTGGACTTTTTTCATCCATTGCTTGTCTTGTGCATGGGGATGTATGACTTTAAACGCCACGCTCGCTGTCCAAACGGGTTGGCGAGTCCACTATTAGAGGTGGTGTACTTCCTCAGAGCAGATTTTGTTATCCCTTAATCACCTTTTACGACACCTATGGGAAGAGTATTGAAGGATTCCGGTACAGAGGGATGTAGTTTAAAGTCTCTGCTCATTGGTAAATTTCAATTCTTTTAAGAGCTATATAAAGTTTATATTTATGTGATGATGCCCTTACGGGGAGCGATCCGATGAGACCTTAGATAATATAGTGACGTCATGTAGCTAATAAATATTTACAAAAATAGTTTATTTATGTATTTGTACGATAAACAACTTGTGTAATTGAGTAGCGTTGAACTAACATGGCGAAACCCGGTATGTGAATCATTCATTAGTTTATTCTAGTAATGTGTTACATGAATTGAATTACTTTTAGCCTAGGAGGACCAGCATTTGTTGGTGGAGTGTTCCCAGAACGAGCCTGAGAGGAAGGCTCTGTAGGTGTGATGTAGGGATGTTCCATAGAATTTCGTCCGAGCCAACATTGAAAGATGCAAATATTCTGTGCGAAGTTGCGAGTCGCTATCAGTTGATAGATAAATTACAGTTATGTAGGTATGTAAGGAGAATTGTAATCATTAGGGTAAGATGGGGCTGACATACACAAAAGTGTAAAAGTCCCTAAATAAAATAAAGAGAAGAAAAGCTTTTAGCCTTTAAACCCTCTCGTGACTGTAAAGAAAGGCCCATGTCCCGCTATAGGCTGATGTACTGAGTCAATACTTTGGAAATCTGCCTTATTAATTTTTTTTTCTTTACTTTTATGATGAAAAATAATAGTTAATATACAGTGTTACTGGTAAATAGAATAGTTCCTTATTATTATTATTATTAGTTGTTCTAGATAGTTTTACTTTCGTATAGATACTGCAATACACAACCAAACTTTAAAACAAAAAGTCAATAGGAAATGTTTAATTAACATAATAATTGAGTTTTGTCGATGGTAGGTAGAATTATTTGAGAACAATACAAAATCTTAAATATCTGGGAAACTATCAACTTTTGGCCAGGGTATGTAATAGTGAAAAACAATCGTTACACTCCATACTACCACCCCCTGAAGGGAACTGTTCTATTCACCAGTAACCCCTGTATAACAAATACTACGTATGACGAGGAGGAATATTCTGAACAGAGAGTAGCGTTATAACGAAATGTAGTAACACAGACTTAACATTGCCGAACTTTACTAGTTATTTCTGTACCTTTAGGAGCCTCTAAAGATACTGACCAGCCAGTCGCTCCTTATCTCAATCCGGTCAACATTATTTTAGTATTCATTTTAAAACATGTGTTTGTATTCTAACGCACGAGAATGAGGTCCATGTCGGTGAATGAGAAAAGGACTAGTTACAGGTATAGCAAAAAGCGTAGGTATAATAAACATAAGTAATAATCACAGGTACATCACCGATAAAAGCCGTAAAGGTCAACCGCAGAGGTCATTAACTCTATCACAAACTCCGATAAACACATCGGCCTACACGTCAATGTTTACTGTATCGATGTTATGTCCAATAATATTTACATAGATCGTGTTATTTGCGCTTGTAACACTTCCTTCAAGCACGGTTGTTTGTTTGTTTGTATTTAGAGGTTATTTTCAGTTCAAGGAAAAACAAATTCTATAGCAGTTTACTATACTCATTATCATAATTTTCAGCTCAACTCCACTGATTGCTGAGTATAAGCCTTCCTTCGATTGTGCCAACCCGCAGATATAGAGGGTTAGATAATGCAAGTGGGTCGCTACGTGCCCCAACTTGCCGCTAAACACCGACTTCTCGCGCTGTTCGCTCAATTTGTTCCGACCAATGTTGCTAGCAAATCGTTATAAAACACAAAAATGTATGTGTATGTATACGTACATATGTATGTGTACGTTAAAATGTGCTCACTAAAGTGACACACTCGGTTTCCACACAATTACACGAACCTGAGTTATCTACTGTTTAAGGTGGCAACCTCCTCCGTGCACAGCCTCCTATGCTGTTCTTAATCACATCCTTCCCGCGATTCTCTTAATATCATCGACCCACCTTACCGGAAGACGACCGTTTAATTCGTTTAACTCCTCTTGTCCACTATTCAGTCGAGATCTTAATACACCAGACTGGAGATCATAATTATTCATTTATTTCGGAAACCTAACAGCATGAAAAAAATACACATAGTATAAAATACAACGTATACAATGATTTCGAACGCCATTTAAAAGTAACATCATTTTAAATGGTTCAATAGGTTTAAATGGTTCATCTTTCTCCCGATCCATTCCTGAATCTGCAAAGGTAGGCAGCGCATCCGGGGGCGTGCCAACGTTTGTCAATCTGGTATCCACTTACCATCAGGTGGACTGTATGCTCGTCTGCCGCCTTTTTTTTTAAAAACATATATGAAATAATAGAATTTGAACATCATTAGCGGGAGGATGCGTGTGTGTATGTGTGAGCGTGCGTGTCTTTGTGTAAGTGTATGTGTAATTCATAAGAAAGCACCAAGACAAATGTCTATAAATTATGGTTTATAATTATGACAATAATTATGGTCTAGCTAATTGACCTGCGAATTTCATTTGAGTTTCATAATTGTCTTATCAGCATCATGCACCCGCTTTCTTATGACGCAGGACCTCGAGGTTATGAACCCGATTATGTAATAAAAACTATCCAGATACAAACTATGTATTACCTGATACGTGGTCCACTGTTGCAGCAGGTGATGGTGGCACGCGGGACAGGCGCGCACGGTGCCTTGCGCGTCCTTCGGGCGCGACCGCGGCGGCCGAGGGTGTTGCTCGCCGAATATTGGGAAGTAGGCCTGCTTATTCTGAAATGCGTAAATTATTATACAGTCAATCCGTGTAACTGTGTCGTGTTTCACGGTAAACATGGAAATATGGGAACATGCTATTAATAAATAAATACTTTTATTTTACTAACAAACCGTGGGCTCTAATTATTATTCTCAAGACCTATGTGTTAGTATTTAAATGAAGGTTCCAACAATGGTTTCTAATAAATTCCTATATTTTGTTGACATAATTATATGTTAGGTGCTACACTTTATCCATATATATTATTTTTAAGGAGGAATGTGAAGTGTAATGGGGCTCTGACATATCTCACTCACTACCGAAACACGTATTTACATTGGGGGAATACCATAAAGGGGGAAATGTAGTACATTTTGCGGTAGTCTTCTGTGATCATGACCCTCTACGTTTCTGACCCTTTGCGGATACCGAGATAATAAATATTATGATTGTGCTATTCTATCGTGACTATTTAAACATATTGATTTATTATTACAGTTTGTTCGATTGTACAACGCAAACATGGCAATCCGGCCGGAGGTCTTAGCGGTAAACATATTAGAGAGAGAGAGAGAGAGAGAGAACACGATACAGCTTACTCAATGAGAGATGAGCTTTGCGTTTGTGTGAGTGGACACCGATAGTGTACAGTGCGAACCGGCCTGTGGCGCGGCGCATCCACGCGTGCGTGTCTGTTTAAACCGGTTTGTACAAGATTTCGACAATCCGATTGAAGTGCGGCGCATCCCTATTCTGCCCCGCACTCGATGCATATCACTTTCGGTACCGACACCAGTCATCCTTCGGTACCGACACCAGTAAAACATATATTTACTTAATTTGAATTTTCTTTTCATTCGTTTTTGCAATAAGCATCTAGAATTGATGCGAAAGGAGACGACTGGAAAAATGTATGAGCATGTAGTAAGGAAGAAAAGAAATTCGATGGTCGAGATGGCGCTATTGATGTCGTTACAGGGCGATTATAATTAACGTAAGTGATAGATATATTACATCAGATGAGAATGACGATGAAGATGACGACGAAATGTCAGAAGTTGAAGAAATACTTTAACACTGTACAACAATAATTTTATCAAATAAATTTTCTAATATTTTTTGGCTGTCTCCATTTTCGGCGCCCACTCACACAGATGCAAAGGTCATGTCTCGTTGCGAGGGCTGTACCCTCCATCGATTCGATTAATTAAATTGTAGTACCTATTCGATTTCCTTTATTACATAAGTAGCATTTGCCAGCGGCTTCGCCCGCTTGGAACATTACAAATCATGTAATCAGTGTTCCCAGATATGTTCACTCCATTATGTTTCTCAGATATCACACCGTCATCAGCCAGCCTTTTTATCGTCCACAGCTCGATACCGGCCTACTCATGCACATTGCCTGGTGAATGAGGGATTTATGGACCTTATAACGTCACGCTGGCTAAGTCGGTTGGCGAGTTCGTTATTTTTTTGTTCCATTGAGGCTAAGCCGCTTTGTTAGTCCTTAGTCTCCTTTTGCGATACCCGCGGGAAGAGATGGGGTGGTGTTAGTTTACAGACGGCTCACACACACGGCTATCGGAGGAAAGTGCTTTACTATAATTTTAATGATAATGATGGCAGATAAATAAGCCACGTCGAATACACTGTTGACCTATAGTAACGCTGCATTTTTCATTTCATTAGACATATCTTTATAATTAATGTGGGGAGGTATGTGTAAACAAATAAAAAATAATTATGTGCAAGTCATAAATTATGTGTGTAATTAGTAACAGATAAATAACACTGTAAATGGCATAAAAGTGGAATCAAGTGTAGTCGCGTAATTTTATGTAATCCTTTTGAAGAAGTGAAAAAAGCGGGCGATTTATGTTGTAGTCGAGTCAATGAAGGTTTTTACTTCTTAATCGTCAAGAACAGAACCGATATCGATGCTTTTTTTTTAATGTTTGTTATTATCAATTATTGAAAATCAGAAACAATGTAGCGGAAGGACATAGTTATTTATATCCTATAAAGAATAATAATAAAACATAATATACAGAGTGGCCAATGGCAAACATTTCTAACCCCAGGATAATGTTTCTGATTTCAAATAAAAAACATTTTTTTTAAAAAACGTTCTCGAAGGTTAAGCTTTGACGATATGTAAGCTTCATTGACTATCTGGAAAAAAATTGAAAAAATGCGACAGTAAATTACAACTCAGCATTGATTTATAATTATGTCTTATCTACATTATAATTATAAAAAAGCAAACGTCCGTCTTTATATACGTTCGCTTTCTACTTGGGCTCTACTGGACAGGTTTTGATGCGGTTATCACTGTTGTGTATGTTATTTCTACCGGAAGCTATTAGTATACAAGACATCAGTGCACTCGTATACACCATGCGAGCGGAGCGGCGGACAAAAGTCTAGTCTATAAATATAATATAATTTAAAAAAATTGCGGGGAAAATTTGAAAGATAATGAGTTAATAAAATATACAATAATAAATTTATCTTTAAATACTGTCACTGATATTCGTATCCTGGTTCATACTTTTCAACTAAAACCTGTGTATTTGTTTATCCGTTTTTTTTTTAATAGATAAGAGGGCGGTCGAGCAAGCGGTCCCACGTGATGGTACGTGTTACCGCCGCCCGTGGACACCTGCAACACCAGGGGGTATGCGGGCGCGCCGCCGACCTTGCAAGCTTTATTCACAGCTTTCTTGAAGAACCCCATGTCGTAGCTTAATGGGAAGACCTCTTGAAGCAGTTTGCTCTTGTTACACTTATACAACTACATTCCCTTAACCGATCAAGGGCGACTAGGTGCAGTAGGGCCATTAATATAAAGAACACTTGAAGATCAAAGGTTACATAGCTTGTTAGACTAATGCATCTAAAGGATAATTATAATGATATGACAATACTACTAAATAGTATAAAATAAAGTGTGACCTTTGTATGTTCGGGAGAAACGTTATGTAAAGTGTTTATACCGGATGTTTCAGTTTATATATGTATAGTATATGTATTTTATTAAAATCGGTTGTATAATTTTGAAAATGTGGCGGGTTTCATAAGACGGGCTGATCAAAAACATGCTCGGTTGAATTGAATTAAAAAAAAAATACGATTTTGACATAATTAACGTGATTTTGTTTTGTATTTTGTAAAAGCAAAAAATTCAACGAAAAACAATGTTTCTGCGAAAATATTCATATCAATTAACTTAGAATAAATATACCATCTAAGCGGACAAAACCGTTAGCAAACCATTGAACACGGTCCATACAATATACAGTTATGTGTATGTCGCCGATAACCCCTTAGCCGAGACCGCAAGGTTGCGCCTTCATGTATCTCTCGAGATATTTTCCATTGGCGATAGCCCGCACCCGACCTGACACTTGACGTTAGATAGCCCGCGAGATATTCAATTTATTGGCTATTTGTTAGCAGACAGTGTGCGTTGATTGGGTGACGTCATGGTTTAAGACGGATTAGGAAATTATATAATTTAAAAATGAAGCTTGGGCAACTGGAGTCCAAATATACGTTTAACAATTTTAAAACTTGTGCTCCAGGTTTGCACCAGAACCTGTTCCCGAGTCCAGACGTTTGCCCCGAGAGGGTCGTGTTCTGGTGCTTTAGGCGGGTAGTCCACGTCGAGAGTTGCAAGCAGTTTCATCAACTACCCGCATTTGGTCTTCATATTCCGGAAAGTTGCGGCACACAACACTCACGATATCAGATGAAAAATCGCGAAGTTTAATTTTATTAAATTTATTATTCACTGGATTCCATGTCGAGGACAATTTGTATCCATCTTCTCGATTGAAATTTTCGTTTTTTTAGTTCAAATGTTTCACGCACAATCCTGCAAAAATAGTGGGGATCAGTGGCGAGGATTTTTTGGCTATGGAGTTCTATCCAGTGACTGATCCCGGCATTGAGTAGATGGTCCGCTATCGCCGATTTATTCGTCTGGCGATTCTTCACAGCCGCGATACGCCTTTCTGGTACGGTGCGGCCTATGTAGGAACTACCACAGCTGCAGTCTATATCTTACAGACACCTGGCATCTGATACGGTATTACATCGTCTGGTGCGCGCAGGTTTACAGCTACTTTGGAGGACGGTGTATATACAGTGTTAATGGAGCACATTCTTACAATAATATTGTTCCAACTTTGTCAGTCACTCCTTTAACGAACGGCATAACGTCGAGTAAAATAAATAAGGTAAACATTCGCGTTAAGACCTGTTTAAATAGATAAATAAAATTGTCTATGCTCAGTATGTTTGTCTTTGGACACAAAATTGTGCCAAAACTTAGAATCTTAACATGGACAAATTACTGTAATAAAAACTTGTATGTGAACTTTGCTTGTTCAAAATCAAAAAATAAAACTCAATACCGAAACTTAAACTAAAGACACGTCTTAAAATAATAAAAAATGTGGTATTTATTCAAATTAGGTTTTTAGATATAAGTAACTCCTTTTAATATACTCACTATGTATTATGTAATTAGATTACATATAGTGTATATTATCTAATCTGTGATTGAAATAGATAATATGTATTTACATTCTTTTAGATCACTTAAAGCGATATAAAGCCGCCTTTGGTGCATTTGATATAGATACCAGTGAGGTCCAAAAGTTTCTGACCTGACATATTTATAAATATCTAAAAAAAACAAATTATACGTCATTGTAATTGTCATCAAACCTGCTAATTTGTGTATATTTTTAAGAGTTCAACCATCGTTAGTTTTGCGACTCTTAGAACAATAAGTACTTTACTTGATTAGGAGAAGCAATCAAGCGGAAGGAACGTCGTGGAAAACTATGCAAAGGTGTGCGGCTCCCCCATGATAACGCACCCGTCCACTCCGCCGCACGTTTGTAAACTGCCGTTTCATGTTCTATTTGTTCTCAAAACTCAAGGCGGACCTAAGGGTTAGAAGATTTTCCACTGATGATGAAGTAACCACCGCGGTTTTCGCCTATTTTGAAGATAAAACTTCTGACTGTTTTATACTGGGATATAAATGCTCATAAAAAGATCCGAAAAGTGTATTCAAATTGACGGAGAATATATTGAAAAATAAAAATTTCTTTATCTTTATCAGGCCGGAAACTTTTGGACCTCTTCTCGTAGGTACATAGATAAAACTCTTTATTACACACCAAACAATAATGTATACTAGACACAAAATGCACAAAAGGTGGGTAAAAACGATCTCTGCCAGACAACCTTTGGTTAGAGAGGAAATAAATATTTGGTTCACAGATAGTGTACAGTATACATAATTACGTAATATAATAATATATATCAGTTTGTTCTTTGTCTAAAACCTTGCAAATAAAGCCTTTTTATCTATTTCAAGACTTGTGCAAACTCTATCGAATTGTACAAGAATTAAAGACTATTTTAGATAAGAGTGCATACGTTTTATTCCACAACTAGAGAAGAAAACAAACCTACATTAAAAAGAAATTTCGGAATTGATTTATTATGATGTACATACCGAACTTGGAATTTATGTACAAGAAAAATACAGACCACCGTCTAAGGAGACAAAATGAGGCTGGACCGTAGTGTCTCCACCTCCAATTCCTATAAACATTTTATATCCAACCGTGTACTTGGAATGAAACTAGTTGCCAGAATTACACAGGCAGATTCATTGATTCAGATCAAGAACCGGCTGGGCAGATACTATGCCAAACAGACGCACAAGTGACAAAAACAAGATTGGGCGCATCAGCTTATGCTGCCTCCTATAATGATGATTAACCAGGTTTTGTGACTATTTGAGGTGGGGATCTATCGTTAACTCTGTCACACATGAGCGGTTGTAATGACGCTACCAAAGAATGACATTGTTATATAACTATCTTTGTTTAAGCTAAAGGTTTTTAAGCTTTTTATCTCAGTAATTTATCAAGATATTTTAATAATGATTTTACTCATTGATTTCTATCTAAGTCATTTAATTACATATTTTCATGACGTTATCCGAAACATTAATTTTGGTTAAGATTTTCTAACTGAAAATTCCGTTCTAATATTCTATTTAACATAATGTAATGTCTGATTTTCAAGTGAAAATCAGATCTCACTCACTATCGAAATACGTATATCATTGAGGAATAGAATAAAGCGAGAAACTCAATAAATTTGAATGTACTGTAAATATACTACCGTGGGCAATCAAGTGGCAAACCCTCTCTAATTATATTAATTACAGCACATATTAATTCTTACGATTATATCACGTTTTTAAACAATGTACCTTTTTCCCCGGGCAAGTATGACAGCACGATTGATAAGGAAGCAGATAAAACAAGTCGGGGGCGATTTCCAAAAGTCGCATTAGCGCGGGGTCGGACACGCGACCCGTCCACAGATGATAACACAACATACATCATTAATATACCTCCTTATACAGTGTTGTTGAATTATCAAATTGTAGTTAATGAGGATTCGTTATAGTAGTTTCTGCTTTTAGGGTTCCGCGGGGAGAGTTAGAAAGAATATTAAAATAATATGTAAGTATGACTTTAGTTTGTTTTTATGAGGACCGATTTATAGTTGCAATTGGTGACATACGTTGCTACGCAGATGACAGTACTGGAGACGGTTTGCACAGGGGCCGCGCCAACATCCCTAGGGTCGAAGTGGAAGAGAGTCGCGCCAGGCTTGTGTCTGAAATCGAAGACTCTTTAGATCTAGTCTCGATTTGGGGTTCTCTGAACCTAGTGAATTTCAACCCCAGTAAGACGCAAGTCTGTGCATTCACCGCTAAAAAAAAACCCTTTGTCGTAGCACCTCGCTTTTAGAGCATACCTCTTAACATCTCGGAGAGTATCGGGATCTTTGGTGTCGACATCTCCAGCAAGGTCGAATTTAGGGGTCATCTGGAAAATAAGGCCAAAATGGCCTCCAAAAAGCTCGGTGCGCTGAACAGAGCGAAGCGGTACTTCACCCCTGGGCAACTCCTTATGCTTTACAAAGCTCAGGTGAAGCCCCATATGGAGTATTGCTCTCATCTCTGGGCCGGCGCAACGAAATACCAACTGGACCCATTTGACTCCATCCAACGACATGCTGTTCGTATTGTCGACGATCCCACTCTCACGGGCGATTTAGAATCCCTCAGCAGTCGGAGAGACGTTGCGTCTCTCTGTGTGTTCTACCGCCTGTACAATGGGGAATGCTCTGAAGAATTGTTTAATATAGTTCCCACCTCGGGTTTCTACAACCCCGCGGTCCATCCGCATTTCCTCGATACGGAGGTATCGCGCACTGTTCGGTCCAAAAATTACTTTATACCGCGAACCCGTAGGCTGTGGAACGAACTGCCTCAAGAGGTCTTTCGATTAAGCTACGATATGGGGTTCTTCAAGAGAGCTGTGAATAGGATTTTTCAAGGTCGGCGGCGCGCCCGCATACCCCCTGGTGTTGCAGGTAGGTGTCCACGGGCGGCGGTAACACTTACCATCACGTGGGACCGCTTGCTCGTCCGCCCACTAGTATATAAAAAAAAGACAGACGAGTGATTTAGTGATGTTCCGTTAACTTTCGCGTCTTTTATCTGCTTGTATGTCCGTGTATTGATTGTTTGTGTATAACATACTTATTTGTATGCCCACGAGGCGGGACATAGAGAAACGCTTCTAGTAACATGTCTACCAATGTATCTTTGTACACAAAGAAACGAATTGTATTTTATTTCTATACAGAAAGAAGATAGATGAATACACTTTATTGTACTCGAAAAATATACAGAGAAATACAAAGTACAAGTAATTAGAAGTATAACCGGTGGAATTATCGCTAAAGGTGTCAAAGAATCTGACCTGGTGAAGACCTGGTAAGTGTATATTGTCATCCATGGACATCCACGATACATGCCAACATCAGTCCAGAACGACAAACTTGGGGACGCACCTGGATGCGCTGCTTACCTTTGGAGATTTAGGAATGAATTTGGAGGAAGGGTTGGGAAAATAGAAAGGGACACAATAGGGCTCTGGCATAACTTACTCATTACCGAAACACGTACGTACATACATACGGAGAACAGAATAAAGTGGGGAATACTTCTCATCGCACCTTCCAATGTATCTCTCTGTTTAACCCAAAGGTTGGTAGGTAGAGGATGTGTTAAGGCATCAAGCTCGCCTTTTGTATAATAATGCGCAATAAAGTGTGTTACATTAAAAATAATGCGGCACATTTGACGGTAATGTTCTGTGAGTGCGGGGTCACGTGGTCAGTCGAGTGCGCCCAGAGGCTGTACGATTGAAACGTACACAGTACCACTAAAGTAAAATTGTTAAAAAAAAACTATTAAAAAATAAATGTTTTTAACAATGAATTAAATAACCGTGTTTCTTGATCCAAAAACAAACACTCAATTAAACCCTTTGATATGAATAGAGTATAAAATGAGGAGGTATCGTGATAATCGGAAAGGTCATTCTAAATATCATCTAAAGTCGTTGCACTAAGTTGACTTTGCGTAATGGTCTAATTTTCGTATAGGCGTGGGTCACGCGTCGGACCATCTTTTATCTGGCCCCCGCAAACTGCGTATATCTATTTGTTTAAATATTGTAGGTCAGGCTAGGTTAGCATTGGCTGCAAGTCTCATCGATCGTAGGTACCCACGGCGTTATGCGAATTTAAACCATATGCGTTAGAAATAAAGTACATTATTTAAACACCAGAACGACTTGCACTATGGCATCGGGTCCGCTCCGTGTTGGTGTGAATTAGACTTTAGTATGAGCACGGTGATAACCTAAGGTCTAATTTTTAATTCAAGCATATGTATGTAAACAAAGGTGAGACCATTGCAAAACAAATATATCAAATAGTAACTTGTATAGTATAGTCAAATAGTAATTTGTGACAAAAATACAAAGTTATAATTTTTATTGGCCCTTCAATCGATACATCTGAATTAAATAAACACTTTAAATCGTACTTGGTGTAACTATGATAACATTTAAACTATGATTTAACTATGATTTAACATAGTATTTAAACTATAATAACTAGAATTATTCCTACCAAACGGTTTTAAATTGGTTTTTCATGACACTAGCAACACTATAGTTGTGTATGTATAACACTGTTCCTTTTTTAAATAACAAAATTAAATTCTAAATAAGTATTAGCCGGCTCAATATTTATTTGAATCCAGACCGATAAAAATATTAAAACAATTCAAAGTCACGTCAGGTCGGGTGGCTTTCTCGTGCGGTCGACCGAACGCTACGCTACCGGCCGCCATTTTGTCATTCGGCTTCTGACATCCGAGGTCCTGAGTGCTCGAATGCGTTCCTTGGTCTGTTTGCGTTGTATTATTGTTGAGTTTACGTTTGTTTATTGAGTTTTTATTTGGTTTGTTTGTTGTTTTGGTTTTGTTATTGTTCTTGTTTTTGTTTTTGCTAACTAATTGTACCGAACTAATTGTACTACAGAATTAGTTCGGTGTGTGATTCTTGTGATAAAGGTTGAGGATAAGATATGCCAACTGGACCACCTTATTGACGATGTCACAGAACGTGTTATTATAAATGTGACAGGGTCGGATTCAGACTCTGGAGAATAGGTCCTCTGAAATAGAATAGTTTTAAAAATTCAAGTTCTTCGTTTAATTTCTTAAACCTATTTTTTTTAAGTCTTGAGACTTTCTGTTTATTAAGTCTATACGTGAAAGTTGTCTGTGTGAAAGTCGTATATAAATCGATTTAATACCTTGCATGCATCTTGTATTGAATGTAGACATAACTGTATTTTAAAAGTACAATAGTAATAGTTTATTTTCCTAAAAAATATAATAATTTATACATATATAATTCGATATTGTAGAATCATATAAGACCCATAAGAAAAATGTTCATTATAATAATATCTGAAATGTCAATTTGACGTTTCTGTGTACATAAATACTCTCGAATTAAAAAAATAGATTAGAGGTATATTCTCGTGAGGTTGTGAGTTCAAATCCTCAGCACATTTCGAGTTTCTACTTAAGTACAGATTTTAAAAAAAAATATCATTAGGACCGCATGTTGCAGAATTAAAAAAAAATCTGGTGTATGTTCATCCACTAATTCGCACTGGGTCTAGTGATTACTAGGGGAGACCTGTACCCTTCAGTGGGACGTTAAAAAAGCTGCGAAAACATAAATAAGCCTAATCCATAAGTTCAAAGTCGCTCAGAGAGCGATGAAATAAGCTATGCTTGAAGTTTCTTTGATGTAGGTATAGAATCCGAAACGGAAATATTCGTAAAAGTACCAAAATCACCGATATAGCTCATAAAATCACTAAGCTGAAGTACCAGTAGACAAGTCACAGTTGTCGCAGAACTGAGGACTATGAGTTCTCGAATGAAGATAACGTACTGCGAAACGTAGCATGTGGGGCCACACGGCCAGATGGATTGTTGACAAAGAAAGTTGCCGATAGTGACTGGATGAGAAAGGCTAAAGGCCATTTGCGGTTGAGTACCTTGAAAGAAGTCTGTATCCAGCAGTGAAGAAACAAGCTAATGGTATGAGGGGAATTAATCATGATTTGAAAGCTTTGACTGGATTGACCGGGTGGCTCGTCTATAAAAAAATATAAAATCTATAAAAAAGTCATCTATACTATAAAAAAAAATTACAGTCTTAGGATTTTGGGTTTATAACCTACCTGCACTATATTTTATAACTGAATTTAAGCAAAAAAATTAATTATAACAAATCTATAGATGCCAGTTGTAAAAGAACAAAACTAATTTGAATGAACTAACATTAAAATATAGTTCTTAGCGCAAAGAATTGTTAAACATTAATTCTTACAATTCTCGGCGACACACAACCAGTTCAGAAATGAGTTAATGATGGAGGTTATCAAAAATAAATAATTTCTTTGTTGTTTTAATAAGGAGATGATTCGGTCTTTTATAATTATTTCATCATTCACCCTAACAGATCGTTAACGATAACTAAGTTAAGCACAATTTGAACTGTGTTATCTAAAATCTGAAGTATAGATTGGCGAAATAATTAAGTTTTAATACGTAAATGCTTATAATTTTAATTGAGGAAGTCATTTAGGGGCCGTTCAAGTATTACGTAAGCCATTTTTAACCACCTCCCCCCACCCGTCAGCGAAAGCAAGCAAAGCTCTCCCCCCCCACCATGCTAACGTAAGCGTTGATATAATTTTTACAAAATCTGTTCAAGTTTCTCATTTAATCAGAATCTACTAAATTTTGCCAAAAAAAATACAGGAGTAAATAAATAAATATTGCTGACGTAATCGTCATTCAGACCCCCCCGTCCCCGTCCCCCATGTCATCAAAAATAAGCAAAGCAAAGACCCCCCCCCCATTTTTGAGGTTTGTTAAAACAAATTGAAGATACTGTAGAAACAACGAATTTGTAAGTTAGAAAATCTTAACCAAGTTAATACGTCAATATCGACAATGCTCAGATAACGTCATATACCACTATTTTCTACTTACTTTCATTGAGAAAAACTAAGCAATTTAAATCAAATCTTTCCATACAGTATCTTTCCGTGACTACATTCCTTAAGTGTGCTAGAACTTTAGTCGAGGGGCGATTAATTTAGCAGCTAAATTTGTCTGAACAAGAAAAATTTAGTTGATCAATTTCTATTTTTTCGGTCGAGTACCCGACCACGCTTCACTGTTTAGTGGAAACAAGTCCGAACCTGTTGTTTTAAGTCAAGTTCATTAGCTGCCGCAGAAATGTCGTTTCGTTGGAGCGAAGATACAACTTTAAAATTTGTTTCGAAATACATATTTACAACACACAATATCATTTTAATGTAACTTAATATGTTTAACATGTAACTTTACAAACATTCTCGTTTTATACACATTATACACGTGAAATGAATGTGCCTACTGGAAAGTTAAACAAAATTATCATGTGGTCATATAATATTAATTTAAATGTCATTAATTTTATCATTATAATGTTATATGAAGGATGTCAAAATATAAAAAGAATAATAATAGCTAATAATAAATAAAACTATAATTTAAAATTGAAATATTCAATCGTAGAGTAGAAGCACTTAACAATCAATACGCTAAACAATGTTTATTTGAAACGTTTCTATGGTAGTGTTTGATGGATCATGGTAAATTAATATATATCTTTATGCACATCATATAAGCACTCCTTTGTCTTACTTTATCGTCTGTCTAGTATGAATAGTGCGCGGATGGCCAGACCTTCTTCTGTCGCAAACAGATGTTTCAATGTACCTACCAATAGCCAGGTACACAAACATTCGGCGAATACCAAGGGGATGAAGTTTTAAAAATTGCATTTGGTTCCATGCCTCCCTTGTGTAATGCAGTTACAGCAATACGGTTTTCGTTATCACCCCACACAATTTTAATATTAGTATAATACAATATTTAGTAATGATGGCCGCCAAAATGAGAAAATACATATAATATATAATATTCTTCACGTGACAATGACAGGTTCCAAATTCAAATGTAATTTATTTATTTCTTCTTTATTGTAACGGTATTTATGGCCCGACCAAGTATATAAGCAGGGAAGTGGTCACATTTTGTATAATGGCTTACTGGTGTCGCGATATCCGACACCGCATATAGTGTACACATTTTTTTTGTGCTTTAAATAGTCTGTCGGCATCTACTGACCCCACCCTATAATACAATGCCGTATCTCAACACAGATGCAATGTATCCACGGTAAGCCATAGTCGCGGTTCTTGCGTTTTAGGCGCCACAGAGCAAAAAGGAACTTATTACGTTTTTTACAATGTATTACTCACATTTCCCTTCCAATTAGAGTGAGCGTCAAGTGGAAATCATAAAAATTGTTTTGCTTGTGACCTCTCTATGTGAATATCTTGCCGTTTTAATATGTAATTTCAAGGCAGTAGCTTTATATGATCTAAATTGCATAAACTTTGTTTTATTTAAATTTATTTTAAGGTCATTGTTTTAAAGCCAGTTAACAATTTGATTTAATCAAGTGTTTAATGTCATCTTCAAAATTATTAAGATCATTATTTTCCACTAATGCAGTTGTATTATCAGCATATAGTATATATTTGTGAGTAATTAATTACAATTCAATGTTAAAAGCTAGTATAGTACGATATCGAGTGATTAAATATGTTCTCAAACATTCAACAGATGATTTTCTTCACACATCAACTCAAACAGGCTACAACATTATTTACAATATGGCTTCGTTTACGAAAGTGCCATAAAACGTTTCGATTTTATGGAGCAACTACCGTATTGAAAGAAATGTCTGAAGAAAACCAGTTGTAGTTTGTTAACTCGGGAATAGTGAAGAGTAATTTACGCTGAAATATGAAATATATCTTTGGTAGATATTTTTCCTAACGATGAATAATGAACGTTTGGGAAAAATTTCGATAATTCTTACTCGCTACTCGCGAACGGTGGTTAATACCGATACGGGTAAAAAAAACGGTCGCGAAGAATACGCTTGCATGGTTTGTAATTGGCTCAGTGATTGTAATTATCAAATTTGATCGCCATACGTGACGCACGGACGGACAGATCTACAGAAGCGTTAGTGAACATAATAAATTGTAAAGCACTATTGGCAATTAAAATCCACAATTAAATAATATTTAATTAAAGTTTAGTTTCACGGAGATTACTCCGTTCTAGTACAAAAGGAACTTGCAAAACTTTATTGGAACTACTTGTTATAAAAATGAAAAAATAATAACCGTATTATATTTCACGGTGTATTAACAAAATTGACTATCAAATGAAATGAGACAAACTAATTCCAATCGGCACTACTGGCATAATATCTCAATCACATATATGCCAAAGCGTATTTCCTATCTCCGACAGCAGATTGTGGAATGTGCTGCCCCCTGAGACGCTACACTACGACAGCACACCCATATCCCTCTTAGTGTTGCAAGTGGCCATGAGCTTCTTAGGTGGGAGAAGATGCACGCTGCAAGCCACAGCCGCTGATGTGCACTAGACTGGCCACGTGACCCCACACATACACAACACTACACTCATATGTACCGCATTTATGATATAATCCTGTTGCCCCCTATGGCCGTGTGGTGCCCCTATGGCCGATCTCTTCGCGAGTGTGTTGTATCATAAAAACACCCGAAAACTTAAGCGACTAAACCCTCCCGACACACAGAACAGAAGCATCGATATGGGAATAGACTAGATGACAAATTATACGTTCTTATCTAAGAAACGTGGTTGGCAATTTCTAGAGGGTGTGAAGCAGATGAGGAGGGGTTCATTAAAATGTCAAATTCGAAAGTTAAGTACTACGAAACAAGAATATTCCATTGCGACTACGTTCAACTGACCGCCTTAAATTCATTTGACTTTTGAAATATAGTGACAAATAGTAAGCCCTTGCACCGGCCGCGGTCTATGAGGCCCGCTATGCAAAATACTGATTATTTTGCTAGTCTATGGACGTGTGGTCTGTTTTAAGTTTGTTGTGTTTAAATAACAGTTAAGTGTGTTTTATATCAACTAAATAAATAAATACTGTACTATTAGTGTTAGAAGACCGAACTACTACATTTGACTGATTGTAGTAGTACGGAGAGTTCTCTGCAATGTCTGAGTAAGAACAACACTACTTACCGTCTTATCCTTGGGCTCCTTGGTGTGTAGATTGTACAATGTACCCCGCTTGTACTCGTCCCCGCACACGTAGCACACCTCCGTCATGGAGTTCTTGTCGGGCATAGACAAGTCCAAGATGTCCCGGTCCGAACTAGAGTTCGAGTTGCCGCTGTACACTGACACTGTTGATCTGAAACCGTTAAAAAGGTAAGTAAGTACACTTTATTGCACACCAAAGATTACAGGGAAAGTGATACAAAGGTTAAATAAATAGGTATACAAAAGGTAAGCGCTATCTTTGGGCGGGAGATGTATGCATACACAAGAATAATAGGTAAATGATGGACATATTTACCTATTATTTACCATGTGTAAATATATAATTAATTATATATTTACACACGTATTATATTGTATATATATAATAGTGTTTCAGGAAATTGACACTATCAAATAAACAATATTGAGTTTCTCTGTAACAAAAGAACTGTTTATTGTTTCTTTCACATATAATTATTTACTACACAGTATTCTATAGTAAAAATCCTACCTGTAACAAAAGAAACGACATTAAAGTCTATTCTTCAAATGTCAATCCCTTTCGTTTCAGACAACAGACAAATTCACAATATTAAACTATCCAAATCAACAACGCCATCTTCATCTACCCACACATTACAGACCATCTTAGATTATAAATCACAGATTACCCTACATCGATATACAAGATCGATAACCTTGTATATCGATGGCGCCAGGAATGAGCGGCAAATTATATTATATTATATATATATATATATATATATATTATATTATATATATATATATATATATATATATATATATATTTATATATTATATATAAATATATATATAAAGGAGGATGTTGGTATATCTGATGTTAATAGACTTCGACACCGTTTGACCGATCAACATGAAAGTTGACCCATATATGTATCTTTTCATGGAGAAGGTTTTTATGCTATCGACTTTGATGTAACTCGCCACTAGATGGCGCTGCAGCACATCAACTTCTATACTGTTCAATCGATCGCCATGAAAATTGATATACATACTGTCCCGGAACGAGTTGAATGCGTGCGGAAGGAATGTGACCATTTTTTGTCACTTGTTTTTAGTGTTGTACTACAATGATCTTACTGAAAGATCGATATCGGTGTTAGTCGATATTTTTAATTTAAATGTCACGGTCAAAAGTAAAACACAAATAATTATAAAAACACTTATTTTTTACCATTTTTATTTACTTTCATTATTTATTATTTATCACACATTAGACAATATAGTAAGTAGGTATACATAATTTTTAGTTTTAAACACATATTTAATGTTTAGTTTTGAGAAATAAAGTTACTGAAAAAATAAAACAAAGAAAAAAATATAATACAAAAATTACTAATTGAGAGAAATATAAAAAATCGAATCACTGATCGTTTTTTTAAATAAGCTTGGTCACTCATTTTAACAAGTAAGTATGTATAGTAAAAATCTACCGAACATGTGTTATATCGATGACGCAAGAGAAACAATAGAAAGTGAGCAAGCGCATCACTTAACTAGCCGGCACAAGTGCGGCGAGGCGGCTGGGAGGGGGGTGTGCTCGTGTCCCCACACCTCACACCGCGCGCATTTAGCTCATTCCGGGACTATAGGTATTTGAGCATGGAGAATATTTTCGAGCTATCAATTTTGTTATAACTCGCCACTAGATGACGCTGCAGCACATCAACTTCTATGGCAGGACAACGTTTGCGGGGTTTTGCTAGTACCATATAAACCAAGAAAAAAATTATATTAAATAATAATACCATACATAATAATACTATGTAAATAAAATTATTTATTTTGCAAAAGCATAGGTCACAATTATAAGGTGTTAATTACAAATATTACCCATTGTGTTCTGCTCCAACAGGCGTACAAAAATTAATTGTACATATATATATCGAATTGAACTATCGTCATACCTAAATCAATTTCTAAAAATAACAACAGCAATCGATAAATATGTCAATTTAAATAATAATAATGTTATGTAACTTGTCCAAATATAATAAAATAAATAATAAAGTGAAATAAAATATAGATGGTAAAATCAATTTTGATTATTATCATGGCGTTATATTGAGAAGATACAATAAATACAAAACAAATTAAACACAAGGATTATGTCAGTTGAGTGGAAGTGGTAAAGGAAAGATGAGAAGGTCAACGAGAAGGGTAAAGGTAGTTATCTATACATATAATAAAATTGTAACAGGGCGATGTCTGTACATTATAGATATTGAAAAAAAACTAATATGGGTCTTTATTAGAGCAACAGAAGACAAAACAACAGTTTTTAGAAATTTTGTCTGTCTGTCTACAGACATTCTACATACATGTAGAATGTCTGCACATACACAAACATACATGTTTGTACACGCATCACGCAAAAACTACTGCATGGAATTGAATGCAGTTTTCACCGATGTATTGCTAGAGGTCTAACTTAAAATATAGGCTCCATTTTACAGCAGGAAAATATCTTATTCCGATTGTTTTAAATTTAATAAACCGAAGCGAAGTGAGGGCGGGTCGCTAGTAATAAATAAAACACACAACAAACGAACAGCTAAGACGCTGTAATAATCTAAAATTAGACAAAACACTGACCAATACCTATACATACCAATACTGACCAAACAAAAAAAAACATCTTTAAAGAATGACCAGGAAAGGAAAATAGGACTTTTATATAGTAGGAAGGGACGGGCACTATCAACTGGATAAACGGATTTGTAAGCTACACAATTAACTTATTTCTATGTAAATGTCAACGAAAGTGCATGACATAAATAACAAATCGATTATCATACTAATATTATATAGAGGAAAGATTTGTATTTTTGTATGTTTGTAACGAATAAACTCAAAAACTACTGGACCTATTTCAAAGATTCTTTCACCATTAGAATGCTACATTATCCTTGAGTAACATAGGCTATATATTATTATATAATATATAAAAAAAAATCTTATGAACCGAAGCGAAGCGAGGGCGGGTCGCTAGTATTACATAAATGCACAAGTCTTTTTAACTTTAAGAGACCTATAGCAAAGTGCCATATTATTATGCATGTTAAATGCATGTATGGGCCATATTCCAGGTCACAAGCTGAATATGGTTACAAATACCCCAAATTTGTTTTATCTCCAGGACAAACGGATTAACTCGATGTTGTTTTGCTTCATGTTTGAAGTAGATATAGTCGTTCTATAAATCAAATTAATATATATTAAAATAAAAAACAGAATGTAACGCATTGTAAATTGCTTCTCACTTGCAAGATTTAAGTGAAATCTATTTATAGCATCAATTTCTTCAAGTGTTCATCCTTGAAGCTATCAAAGAGGGGTTTCTCATCTGGAGATCAATCTCCTACACTATATCATCATCATGAACACAGTTCAATTGACAGCGTCCAGATCTGTACCCGTTCCATTCCTGGAAGTTCTTGACAGGATTCCACTGAATAGACAAGGATTCCTCACTGGTCTATATCGTCTTTTTCAATACCTTCCACTCTAAATAACCATCTCATGCCGTCGTTTCCCTTCCCTCAATGCATTAATTATACTCTATTTTCCATCCTTCCCAATTAATTCTCCAAATACTGATTCCCAACGTTCTTCATTTTGATATATTCATGAGAGCCAGCAACCGCGTAACATCAAGCGAACTATCTGATCGCAATCTAACTTCAATAGATCAAAATGAAAACATCTTACCTGACAGCGTCCAAATATCCCGCAGGCTCTGAAGTTCCCGAGTGTTGAGACCCCACTGATATGACTGAAGGATCCCTCGCTCGAAGGTCTAAAACGCCTTCTTCTTCCGTACCGCCCGTGGCACCTCCCGTTGCGTTTGGATACCGTTGCTGGAAATTTTAAAATGTCTTATATAAATTGGTGTTATGTTTTATATAAGTTAGTGTTATGAAGCCTAATTTAAGAAGTTATCTAAATATGAGACTCGAGTAGATCATGGCTTAAATATTTGCTTCATGAATGTATGCTGGTTTAGCTAATATAATCATCCCAGTCTACCTACACGGAAAAGTTGACAGCACATATTTATCCAGGCTACAGCATATACTGTAGCCACATATGGATTTGTTTCTTTAGCCCAGGGCCGTCTTTACCAGGGGGTGCAAGGGGTGCGGTGCACCCGGGCGCGGAGCGCCCGGGGGCGCCTTTCGAGCGCTGAATTTTTGGATATTTCATTGAACTTAACGCCATTGCACAGTTTTATATACTTGTTACTTACGACAAATATGTATGCGCAAGCAAAAAAAAAAAGTCATTAACAATAATATTTTTTTTACTTTTATTACGCTTTCGGCGCTTGTCATACCGCATTACTACACTACACAAATAACAATTTTATTTAATACAACACGCGCGCGGCAAAATCTCTAATCCAAAGACAGTGTATGTATGTACGTTTGACACGTTGCCGCCCGGTAGCAAAATGATCTCTAAGTCAATAGAGTGTAAGTTCATTTGAAATGGGCGCGCGGGCACTTATGGTATTTACTTATGGTGCAGGGTGTGCGGCGCACAGGGGCGCAGGGTGTTAGGGGGCGCCGAGCGCCGCTCGCGACGCCTCCAAAGCGTCTACTAGAGGGCGCCAGGGTATTGATTGCACCCGGGCGCTACATGGGCTAGAGCCGGCGCTGCTTTAGCCCTTTATGTATCGTTTAGCTGAAGAACAAGGTGGCAAAGGAACCAACTCTCACTAAATCGCTAATTAGCTGTGACTGCTATTTTTGTAACCACGAAAATCTTACAAAATGCCATGTGATGAAATCCATGGAAGGTAGTACCTTGTATGAAGACTGTTACATAAAAAGACTTGGAACTGTAAAAGACCTATCAAAAGACATGATATGACAGCACTGTAAAACTTAGAACTTTTATAGTGTGCTAATTATCTAAATGAATGTGACAGTAGGGTTATCATATCAGTTAATCAGTTGATGGTTATATGATGTATGTAGGATTTAAAAGTTCTACGGTAGCTAGTTAATCCATGATATTGTGCTTTCCACTAATTCTCGGTACAATGTCTCAAATAAAAAAATAAAAATAAAATAAATATTGTAACTAATATATCGAAAAATACTTTAAATGTAAAATTATTTACTTCACTTTTATTTTTAAATAGTTTGATATCCATTTATTATTATTTGTTGTTCGTTTAAATACACACTTTCATAATTTATCACACGACTAACAAGCCTGTAGATCTATGAATAGATTAACATTTCAAAATGGCTGCCGTTAGATTTTTTGCCGCGTTTATTTAAAGCCTTTTCGGTCTATAAAGGAACGGGGTTGTAAAAAACCTTGCCCTAAAATTTGATAAGGTATACTCACGTTATTAAACTTCACATGATTATTCTCCTTGTCATCCTTCCGACAGTTGTCGGGTGCAGGTGGAGGCGCGTCGGGGGGGTAAGGGCGAGAGGCGGGCCGCGGGGACGCCGCAGGAGCCTCTTCCCTTGCTCCTGCCTCCCCCGAGAGGCCTAGGACTTGCGCTGCGTATTCGCCTTGGAAAGACATGTCCGCACCTGTGAAAGAAAGTAATATGACAATGAGTAATCTAATGGTATGTAAATCTTATGGTGCTTAGTGAAATTTAAGAATTCCCAATCACTTTCATCTAAGGGAACTCCTTTCCCTGACCGTATTTTGGCCTTCTGCTTCCTAAAGATGATAATCGTACACGTGTAGTACTTGAAGATATCTGTTAATCTGACTTATTCCGCATCCGTCATATTCACCGAATAGAACCTGCATGAACTCTTCCTTTTACAGGCTCTCCACATTTAGTGATCAGCTCAGCTCATTTTAAAAAAACAATTTTTTTTTGTATCAAAATGACCTTTGAATACTCTGATTAGACTCTAAAATTGTCTTTGATGTGGTAGTGGTGTGGAGTGATGGTAATCTAGTGATAGTCAAATGCCTATGTATAATGCGGTATCAAGGTAGATTAACATATTACCAGCCTGTCTTTCCACTGCTGAATTCAGACCTCTCCCAAGTCTCGCCACAATCTTCGGCTTCGGAAGATCGGAAAAACTTCGGCTCTTCTCCAGTCACTACCGGCGAACTTCGTTCATTGGTTGCTTGGTTATTGATGTTCTGATTAAGTAGCAAGTACCGCTGTCATTAAGTCAGCATGCAAACAATCGTTTAAACTATTGCATCATATGCACAAATTAATCTTTTGTGGTAACAAACTTAAATGACAGTCAATTAGACGTTTTGTTACACGGTCATTTAACATAGAACTTCAAATTATATTAATAACCCTTTAAAGTCTATGGAAATCGATATATTCAGTGATAACCCTAAGGTGATCAGGCGAAAATTACTTCTTTGGTCCTCCAGCATCGGTTTCAGTAACAAATTGATATATATATATTGTATTGGGAGGTTATCTATCCTTGGTTTGTTTATTTTCTTTGTTTGAAATTTGTTGTTAAAATTAATAAAAAAAATCTTTCTAATAATGACGTTTTTTAAGTAAGTACTTATTATTTTTAAACGGTTTTATTTAGCTCGACCCGTACGGAATTTATTTGTTTATTTATTTGGGTCAAAATTAGAAATTGAAATTTAAGCACCTTCCCGTTGTCAGATTGATCTGAAATTTGGTACACACATTTAATTTAGATGACAATACAATATAATAAAATCAATAACATTATAAATCTAAGATGGCCGCCGATACAAAATGGCGGATTACATATTTTTCCTTAACCCCCTCAATATGGGTATCAAATGAAAGGGCTACACGTAGTTTTCAGTGCACATAAAATATAAAACCGTTTAACTTAAAAGTTTTTTAAGATTGTTATTATTTCTTGTCTGTACAATCAAATTACTGTATAAATTGTAGGTGAAAACTTGTAAATTGATCTAGTATCCTACTTACATTTCAGTAACTAATATACTATTCAGATATTTAGATCGTAAGTTTTCCAAATAAATAGCATTTGTAAATATCTGTCACTAAAGTAATAAGCGTCACAGAACAGGAACTAATTGTTGCTGCCAGAAGTCTAGCATTGCTGCTAACTAGATTTACTGGTTGCTACGACACGGTGACACACATGATCATCTGGTCATTTTTACTGCAGCCGTGTCAAGGTCGTGCGCTGTGAATGAACGCCTTGGCACTGCTGACTCGAACCAAAAATAATACAATATGGTGTAAGACTGTTCCAAAAATTGATATTTTTAGACAAAAGCTGCAGAACTCGATAATGCCCATCGAATGGCAAATAGCTTGTATTGTATGTGGTCGATTTTTTAGGATTTTCAAAAAGCTTGAACCGTCCGCAATTTTGAAAGTGCTGAGCCGATTTGGCTAATCTACGAACTTTGTCAAACGTTTCAATCCGTTAGGAAATACGCCCTTATAGTCTCACATGGTTCACGTGTGGTTTCTACAATGGGTTGAGCGCAGAATGTGCACTTCGCATAATGTGCTGCACTTTTGGTAAAGTTCATTCAACAAATTGTTAATGTGCCTTATGAATAAATAAATAAATAATATATAATTTATTAGAGTATATCCTAAGGGAACTTATACTCGATTCACATTTGGGTTATAGTGAGTTCAATTAATACGAGTGTAATAGTGAGTGCTTCTCGCCCAGTAGCCCACAGTTTCTACTTAAATACGGATTTTTAAAAGACTATCACAAGCTCGGCGGTGCCGATGAAGGAAAACATCGTGAGGAAACCTGCATACTAGAAAATTAAAAATCTGAAATATGTGGTTCACTAATTCGCACTGGGCCCACGTGGTAGATTATGACAAGGACCCCCACCCCCGTGATTTACAAGGGGGAACCCGTGCCCTACAATGGGACGATAATGGCTGACACAAGTACAAAAAAAGCAGCTGCGAAATAGATAACCCGAAAGACCCTTGTGATTGCAAGGGGAGAACCCTGTGTCTAATTCAGGACGCTGACAGCCGGTACCCACTAGGTCATGACGACACTATTATCGTTGGCCGCGTGTCAGCTCTACCTGTTTCCACTAGATCGTGACCATACTTTTATCGTTGGACGGCAGTCGGGCGGGGGAGAGGGAGAGGGTGCGTGTGTCTAGAGACGGTTGGTACAAGGATAGTGTCTCATCGGCCGCCTTGCCACAACTATGTTCACCCGCGCTGATGCATCACGCCTGGCTCACATTAGAGGGCTGGCGCCGCTGCACGCGCGGCCGCCCGATGGCAAGGCCTTCCCACGCGACCTGATCGCGCCCGAGGGTGAGTCAAACGTCGGAGCTTCTTAAGACACCGCCGCCCAAACGGGGCAAGGCTACACGACCAATGACCCAATAGGGTCACCCCAAGGACCTGTCCGTATTAACGGACAGAAGCGAGACCATAGTAAGGGAGAAATCCCGGAACTGTTTCCTTCGCCTCCCTATAAGGGGGTGCGAGAGACGGCTTCGGTTGTAAAGGATAGTGTCGGCGACGATAGTTATTCCGTAGCCATGAGAGGGACGACAATGTGTCGTCACGACCAAGTGTGAACAGTGCAATAAGAAACTATATGCCAATAACTCGTAAGTTATTGGCATATAGTTTCTTATTGCACTGTTCACACTGTCGTGTCGTAACACGACAGAAAATCTTGACAATTCGCACGGATAAAGCGCTGTCAACTGTTCCATTTAAATATACAAACCACGACACTTTTGCCGGGACGCCAATATGTCATCACGACCAAGTGGGAACGGGCTCTTACGGGCAATAATCAACAAACTTTTTTGCCAGTGCCAAGAAACAGTGCCAAAAACAGCCATTCTTAAAAGAATCTGTTTCACTAATTGAACATGCATATAGAGCAGTCAATGATCACTAGATTTACAACGTGCTAGTGATATCACAGTGACATACATACGACCAGCTGATTGGTACTTTCACTGCGCGCTAGGTCGAGGCCGCGCGCTCTGTACGGGTATGAATGAACGGTCGATTGGACTGGCTCATTACTGGCTGGTTTCTATGTTGATTAGGTAACAACTGTCTGCTTATTTGCTCTGTAGTGAATTGGAAAAACGGGATTAGTTAAGATATTAAATAAACGAGTCTTATTTTACAAAAATTAATCAAGTAAAATGGAGATGAGTCCCAAAATATTGTCTCTTTTTTAGTCTATAAAGGTGTAATTTGGACTCAATTGTAATAATGATATTAATTCAGAGATTACAGAACAGTTCATACAACTCTTCAATAGGTTACAATATATTAGTTCTAAAAGGATATTTTCAAAGTAAACTGTTTTACTTTAGATGTAGATACTTGTACATTAGATGTTTCAATGTAGATTAAATTATACGTGGTCTAGCCATAAATGTTGTTACAAAGAAAACATTGATATATATTTTTTACATTATCATTTTATTAGAAGAATTTGTGTTATTTTTGATATAAATAGGTAAGCATTTTAAAAATATAGCATTTATTCGAAATGGTCAACCATTTGTTTTTATACAATCTTTCAAACGTTCCCTTTCCGTGGGAAAATTGGCAACTGCCACCCTTATGGAATGTTTTAGGGATTCAATATTATCATGGAGATTAGAGCATGCCATTCTCTTTAAAACATACCATAAATCATAATCGAGCGAATGAAGATCGGGACTGGATGACGGCCAGTTCTCAGCTCTAATGAAGTCAGGAATATTCCTTTCTAGCCACGCCTGTATTGAGCGAGCCTAATGACCTGGTGTCGAGTCTTGCTGTAGGACTGTTCTTGGTTATGGAACAGGGTATTGTTATGAGGCTTTACGACCTTCTCAAGAAACGTATCTTGATACACTTGAGGCGACGTTTCAATACCTATTTCACAAAAATGTCAATGTAGCCAATCCATCAATGTAGCCGGATAATGGTCACGTTGCACCCTATTGACCAACCGAGCAGCTTCTCCAGGGTTATGAGCATAAACTCGACCATTCTGCTTGTTAAAATGTTCTTCGATGGTGAAAATTTTCTCGTCCGAAAATAAGATTTGTCTGTGAGCTGCCTTTGCGTACCGCCCGCAGAAGTAGTTTTGATTAGTCAACCCATTTTTCTTTAACTTATCCGTTAAGAAATGACCAGTACGTCTCTTGTAAGCAGCAAGTCCTAAATCATCTTTTAAAATACGTGACATGGTTCTGTGTGCTATATTCATCCCTCTAGATAAAAGCTTTTGGATGGGATTTCTTCGGATTCTCTCCTTCACAGCTTTAATGGCCTGTTTAGTACGAATAGTGGGTGGATAGTCAGACCTTTTTATCTCACAAACAGAGGACGTTTCAATATACCTCTAGCAATAATAGCCCGGTACACAAACATTCGGCTAATACAAAGCGTATGGGGAGTTTTAAAAATTGCATTTGGCTCCATGCCTCCTTTGTGTAATGCAATTACAGCAATGAGGTTTTCGCAATCACCCCACCCAATTTTAATATTAGTACAATATTTAATAATGATTGTCGCCAAAATGAAAAAAAAAAACATTTATTTTCACGTGACAAGGACAGATTTCAAATTTAAATGTAATTTATTTATTTTTCTTTATTATAACGGTATTTATGGCCAGACTAGATATATGTAGATTTAAAAACCATGGCTATTATTAATTTTCACGTTAAGTCGGTATATGTGTTTCAGAACAGTTTATATGAGAATAGAATCGTTTCAGTTTATTTTATCAAATCGTTTAAAATCGATTGTTTTGAATAATACACGGCCTTGTACTTTTTGTCCGAATTTGCATTTTTATCATTCACCCCACAATATTGTATGTATATTTGGTGTTTTTCATGACATACATTATGTAGAGTTCCGTTACATTATATAGAATATTAACCATACAATGATGACCCCAAAGAAGATAATGTTTCTGGCAACTTCCATCGATGGATAAACGAAAGTAGAGTGGTAATAATTTAAAAAATCTTAAGCTGTTAAACACAATATGTTTATATTATTGATAAGAACATGCTTATATGCACATGCAGATGTGACCGACTGAAGTTTAGTGTCACCTCAATTTATTTATTAACACAGATATAGATAGATAGATAGAATTTTTATTTCATACACACGTGATGGCAATAAACGTGACAATGTCTTATTCTAAAAATTAATCGAACATAGTTATGGAAACAAAAAAAAAAGAAATTAAAACAAGGCGATAAAAACTGCGCGGTCCCATGTGTATCGAAAGGGTATCCGTCTCAGCACAAGCTGTATACAGTACAAACAGCATACAGCGCTGATTTTCAGACGAAACCAGGACGCGTGAAACGGGTGTAACAGTGGTGTGCGCCGTTGAACATAATTCTTGGGCCTATAGTGTGTAGATAAATGTAAAAGTAAATTATAATTATGAGTGACTAGTCAAATATGTACAATGTACATATTACATTACAATATTTAAAATAGAGAAGACAAACACCTATAATATAGATATACATAATAACTAAAATATAGACAAATATATTAACTTTTATACTGCAATATAGTAGTACCTCAAATATTGGTTGCAGTACAAATAACCGTTGTAGCAGTGGTTCAGCAATATCAAGCTTTAATGGAATAGTTATCAGTTTTATAGTTTTCAAGTTTTTTTTTGAACGTCAGTGAGAAAAGCTTTGAATTTAACTCTGAAACAATTTAAACTAATGGACTGTCTAATAGGTGGGGGAATATTGTTCCAACACTTGGTCGCGGTGTATGATATATTTAATAGTTATTTGGTGTGATCCTGTATTGGCCTTAATTTTTTTAAATTTATGTATATGTATTCGTTTTAATACGAGTGTTGATATGTACTATTGTAAGCAGTATAAAATTGAAACATATATGGAGGTAGAACGAAAGTAGATAATTATATCTAGACTTAAAGTGGAAAAGAAGATAATAATAGACACAGTAGTTACTGTTGAGATGTGCCTTGATAAGCATTTTTATAGCCGTGCGTTGTCGGCTGGCTTTGGAAAAGCATCACCCCCATCTCTCCCCGTGGATGTCATAAAAGGCGGGTAAGGAATAAAATAAAGTGACTACCGCTAAAAAAGTAGACTAACCAAGCCCCTTGATCATTTTAAGACCATATATCCCTTATGCATAAGACAATGTGCATGACGAGGCCCGTGTCGTGGACGGTAAAATTGCCGCTGACGTGACACCTGCCATAATTTCTTTTACAGCAGCTACTCGCCAACAAATGTCTGTTAACACCATAGCATGTCACGTAACCCACATACCATCAAGCCATCTGTCTGGTTATCTATCAATACCTATAATAACTGTAGAATACTGTAGAACCAGCGTGTCTGTACATTAAATATATTTACCAAAAACTGATTGGGGGCAATGAAGGAAGAGTATCAGAATACAAAAAGACGATTTTGAAATTTTTGTCTGTCTGTTCGAACGCGCTAATCTCCAAAACTACTAAACAGATTTTCATGGGGTTTCCACAGGTTAATTAAGCTTGGCGCTACGAATAGGCTTTGTTTCATCGAAATCGGCTGACGGGATGAAAAGATATCCCAATTTAGAGTTTAAAAACTAAAATTCCACCCGTACGAAGTCGCGGGCACAGCTAGTTCCATAATAATAAGTATAAAACAAACAGCATTATTTGACTTTATATTAACCGTATTAGTATAGTGATAAGTGGAACAGTTCTAATACGTAATGAGCACACACGCGTCTCCAGGTCGTGACTGTTTTCGCGTAATTCCCTAGACGTCAAGTTTGCAGAAACAATATTTCTAAAGTGCAAGTGAACAGTGCGTGCTGTAATAAAGTTTAATACACACTAACCGCAAATAGTCGCAGTACGGTAGGTAATTCAAGTATATTAAGAATAGGTAAGATTTCAGCAGTTGGTTAGTAAATGTGGCTTCTCCGCAGAAGCTCTAAATTTAAAACAGGTGTATTTGAGGTTAAAATGCAGTCCATGGTTATGGAAGAGTGGCAAATGAATAGACATCCACCTGTTGGTTAAGTGATTACTATGTCACATGGACATGTTCGACACGTCCACAGATTTCGTCTATCTTTGGAATTATAAATTCGAATTAGTAAGTAATTTTTAGTAATTAAGTTAGTAATTAAGAATTAAAATTGTGATTAAAACTTTGAAGTAAGGACAGTATAGTGAGAAGATATAATTATCTAGTCCTATAACAACCTATCCTGCTCGCTCTTCCGTCTTGCGAATGAGGATAGATCTTTGCCGATTTACCTCTCCCAAACACAAGCATTCATATTATTATTTTTTTACATACTAGTGGGCGGACGAGCAAGCGGTCCCACGTGATGGTAAGTGTTACCGCCGCCCATGGACACCTGCAACACCAGGGGGTATACGGGCGCGCCGCCGACCTTGCAAAATCCTATTCACAGCTCTCTTGAAGAACCCCATATCGTAGCTTAATGGAAAGATCTCTTGAGGCAGTTCGTTCCACAGCCTTTGGGTTCGCGGTATAAAATAATTTAAGAAATATAGATAAGAAAAGCAGGATGCGACGTCAGGAATTTGGATGCAAATTGATTCTGTCTTACCACCCCCATCCAACATTCAAGACACATAAACGTGGCAGCGGGTTGGCATAGTATTAAATTATGGACAGATAATATGGGATGGGACGAGAAAGGATAACCCGAAATACGTTGTGACATTTCACGGGAATCTCCTGTGAGAGTTGGATAAATATGATGCGAATGAGTCCAGTAGATCGCCGTCATTAATTTTAACACTTTTTGGCTGTCACTTTAGACAGTGAACTAAATACGGTAAATATAACTAATAATAAGTTTCTTTCGACACTCCTTTTGATATAGGGCTTTAAAAGCAAAAAAAAAATGAAAATCGGTTCAATAATGCAAAGCTGTAGCGCGTTACTTTTTTACTATGTGTATAAGAGGTATGTAGTATCTATGTGTAAAGCGAGCGTGTGGTGTCCGCTGGCTTTAGACCGGTACCACCCCATCTCTTTACGTGAGTGTTAAATAAGCGATAACAAAGTCGCTACCACAAGCCCTGAGGAACTACACCACTTCTAAAAGAGTGGACTCGCCAACCCGCTTGGCAAGCGTGGCGTTTTAAGGTCATACACCCCTCGTGCACATCTTAAAACGAATGTGCATGTACAGCAGTAGACGATAAAAGGGCTGGTTACCAGCGTGACCAGGTTTGTTAAATTTCTACTTTCTTATACCTCTTTATCAGATTTAGTACGAAGGAAACCTATTTATTTGGTAGTTTTTAATATTGCATATGAAACGGAGTCGAATTTGACAAAAATGACGATGTAAAAAACTGAATATAACGTAAAATAAAAATCTATAAATTTTGGTCACTGCTGGTTACGGTGTGAGACGTATTTCGAGCGTCTTAACAGAGATGCACTACCGTTTCCTTCATGCACATAACAAGCCAGATATAACAGGTTTTAGACAGTTCAAACGAATGTGTATTTACTGTTTGATTAGCCGATCATAGCGCGGGATCAAAACGCGTCGATCTATTTATAGCTTCAAAGCGTAACTGAGCGAGCACAAATCAGCCGCCGACTTTTAGAAGCGATGTTCGGTTGCAGGGGTTGCAGGTTTTAGATTTTTATTAGCGACCTTAAACGATTTATTAGATTTCAATATGTCGAAACTAAGCAATTTGGATTTACATCTCGGTTATGTTCGTAGATGGAACAATGGGTCAAATTAGTAGTAGTTCCAATCAATTCAATAGTCCAGTAGTCCAAAAAATAAAGAATGAACAGTAAATTGATGGTAGCAAATTTAAAGTTGTGAAGGTTTAGGCTCTCCGTTGACAATATAGTGGTGTAATTGTGTTTTTACCTCGGAACCCAGTTGTACTGATTAGTTAGGTTCTTGATTCTTATTTGTAGATTATGGTGTATCAGAAGCTTGGGCAAATAAACTGTAATCGTCCTCCATACTTTAAAAGTACACATCTTGTTGGGGTGCGGGAGGCGACTGACGAGAATAGTCCAGAATCATGAGCACAATTCATGTTTTCATTTAGTCTAAATACAATAAATTTAGTCACAAATTCGAAATGGGTGATTTCAAACAAATTTCATCAAATTCTCCCCAACAAAATTCAGGCGTGTGAAGTTGCAGGTAACTGCTAGTATATCAAATATAGCAGCACCATTGTACTCAGCTGTTCGGAACAGCCATTGTTTCTGATTGAGCAGTTAGCCGAACAATGCTTCCACTGTCTCCATGTGAGAACGTTTGTGTAACCGAGCATTATACTCTACGTATTGTGTGTCTGAACTTCAGTGTACGTAATTCAGAGAATAATTTATACTAGTGACACGCACTGGCTTCCTTTAGATGACTTGGGATAAATGAGAATACTGAATTGGACGCCTCATGTTGAAGAACCAATGCACGGTGCCAACTAGGAAGCGTTATAATAGATCCACTTTGCTCACTGCCTGCCATGGAAAGCGAGGATCTAGAGGACTTATGTATTTGAAATTATCATGATATCATGGACAGTACGACACAGCTCATAGGTTCCAACGATGTTCCTACCTATTCGCTCGACCAATGGAAATAGATTTATTTCCCGCCTAAACGCCTTATTCGTTGTCGCATCGAGCACGTCAGACGAACGCACGTGCGTCATAACATTGATTACACATTACATTCGATAAAGTTCGATTTGACGAGGTTAGCCGATGGCACTCCTGAATTGTATCGTACAGTACGATACAATTCATGAGTGCCAGTACAGGACGATTCGTACTGTACCTACAATCCACACATAAACATTTTGATTTGATTTGAAAACGTCCTAAAAATTGTCCTAAAAATCTATCTCGCTCTCATGTGTACTTCGTGGCAGGAATTAATACTGTCACGAGGTACAAAATGTCAAATATAGCGTCAAATATTGTGACTCGCTTCTTTGGGGCCGTTATTGAATAAGAGAGTTTCGTATTTATAGTATTAGGATTTTCTGTTGAAGAGAGCTGTTAGATATGCTACTGCAAAATCGGCTACTTGTATAGCTTAGAAACCGGTTAAATTTTCAACCTTCAATTAGATTTTTAGAAACTGTTTCTAGCTTTGGTGAGATATTATTCATAATTCTCAGCAGTTCATGTGCTTCCTGTTTATACATGAATTCTATAGAATGAATACCAATAGCAAAGTAATAAATATATCACTGTAAGTCCGTGTAGTGTCGGCTGGCTTTAGAATAGCAAGATCTTAGGAGTCATCTGGAAAACAAGGCCAGATTGACCTCCAAACTGCTCGGTGTGCTCAACAGAGTAAAAGAGCACTTCACCGCCGGGGCAACGTCTAACGCTTTACAAAGCGCAGGATAGACTCCATATGGAGTACTGCTCACACCTCTGGAAAGGTGCACCGAAATATCAATTGGACCCATTTGACTTCATCCAACGACGAACTGTTCGAACGGGCCAACTGTCACAGGCGGTCTGGAACCCCCCAGAGTGCGGAGAGACGTTGCGTCCCTATGCGTGTTCTATCGCCTGAATGTTCCGAAGAATTGTTCAATTTGATGCCAACTTCCTTGACAAAGAGTCACTGCACACAGTTCGGTCATCGAAGCCCTTTATACCGTGAAACCGAAAGTTGTGGAATGATCTGCCAGCAGAGGTTTTCACGCTACGCTACGGTATGTATGGGGTTCTTCAAGAAAGCTGTAAATATAATTTTACAGGTGTTGTAGGAGTCCATGGGCGGCGGTAGCCACTTACCATCACGTGGACCGCATGCTCGTGTGCCGCCTTCACAATAAATAAAAAGGCACAATAATAAATAAGAAACCCATGGCCCCCATTCCCATGGGTGTCTTAAAGGCTAATAAGGGTTAACCAAGCGACTACAGTCAGCTCTGAGGAACTACAGCCACTATAGAGGTAAATTATTTTCGACAACTTTTTTGTCGACCATCATCACTACTCTGCCTTGTGGCCGCCATTTTCATATCGTTTCTTTATTGTCGCGAGTTATACTTGTTAGTCTGCCCAGGGTTATAAAAAAGGGAGCATCTGGTATTCTGCTTGACCCTAGAAGCAACAACATTATGAAGGAACTGTTAGTAATTGAATGAAATAAATTTGGATGCTTAAGAAGGACGATAACAACGGTTGTTTATGTTAACCTATTTGAATTTACACGTATTTTAATCTGCTTATAAGAGAAGATGTAAAGGATTGACATTGACTAAATCAACATATAATTGGTAGAACTTTGTCTGGAATATCACCTTAAGATTCCCCGATCATGGAAGGAATCGGGAATTTTATAAGCAACTTACACGGTAAGTGGTTCAATGCCAGTAGAACCCAAAAAAAAAACTGTTATAAACAAGTATTCTTGGTGTCCAGAATCGAACACCAACTGACCTTAATCGAATACCAATTGTTTTCATCAATTTAAAAGTAATTTTCCAACAGTAAATCAATGAGGTCACTGATAACTAATTTGGTATAACGATAACTAATATGTGGAATGTCAATTTTCTCATGTCTAATAAATATTTAATTTATATTTCCTCAATAATAAAACAGTATGCATTTTATGCTCAAGTAATTTTTTTCTACTTGAAGGATTGTTCTTATGGAAAATCGCACGTAACAAATGTTGTTCTGTTTAATGTGATCCTAATGCATTTTTTTTCACACCGAATTTTATTTTTCGTAAGTCCCTCAGTTCAGAAAACCAGACCAATATGCCGCCCTTGTGCACACAGCGCGATCATAGCAGGTATCATAATTCGCACGCCTAGGTTTTAAATGAAGAAACAACAGGGGATCAATGTAATAACGTTACTGTAAAGAGTGACAGCCTGTCATACTGCCACTTCCTCATACTATGCGTCGCAGGAAGTGGGCTACATCAGATCTCAATGGATGTATTTCAAATTCCGAATGTAGCACATTCAATAGCCGTTATGCGTTCGCGTTGACAACCTATTTTCGTAGAAATGGCGTTTCCTTAAGTCTAGAACGCGCCCACAATTGCGGATTGTTTGAGGGCTGAGTCGAAACGTACCTACAGGAACATGTCAACCTCTATACCCATCGGTACTTTATAACGCTAGTAATAAGCGCTAAAATGAAATGGTTTTGTGCACATTAGCGTGTTGTTGACTGTACGTGTTAGAATATGAAACCTAGCGATACAATGACAACTCTAATATCGATAACGTCAACTCATCGATATCATGATATCATCGCGGTAACATCGCCCCGTGTTAAAACTAGCCAGTAAATATTGACTTTGATGACTGGACGAAAAGTAAAGAAAAACGGTACTGTTGAGTTTTTTTAATATAAAAAAAAGCATAAATACGGAGATCCTCGTGACGAGCAAATACTGTCGCCCATGTACATGACAACGAAACTTACGTTATCGACTACCGCATTTTTGGCAGTTTTCTTTCAGAGACCTTCGACCACGGAACCCTGACAAGACAAAAGTACTTGTTTCTCCGGTACATAAAGAGGATAAAAGGGTACGTTTGTTTGTCTGTCATTTTAAAGCGAGACAAAGCCGTCCCGGGAGAGACGGATTATATGGGACGGGTAATCCATCTTGAATATACATAAGTGTATTATTATATGAGATTGTGTATTACGATGGCTGTATAATATTGTATATAGGTAATAAGGCCGTTATTAATATATATGTATCTGAGAAAAGGGATGGGTCCCCCCCCCCCATGCATGTTGCATTCTCGCAGCCGCTGGGCGCGCTCGACTGGCCACGTCACCCCTCGCTCACCGAAGATTACCTTGAAATGTACTGCATTTTCTACTTTATCCCATTTCCCCAATGTACTTACGTATTTCGGTAGCGAGTGAGATATGCCAAAGCCCATTCCTCCCCATTTACCCAAGCCTTTCTTCAAATCCATTCCTATATCTCCAAAGGTAGGCAGCACATCCGGGGGTGTGTCAACGTTTATCATTCTGAACTGATATTGGTGTGTATCGCGGATGTCTATGGTCGACAGTATCCACTTACAATCAGATGTACAATATGCTCGTTGTTTCAAGATTATGTTTGAATAAAAATATCAGTACCGAAATGTTACCGAATACCGAATGTTAAACGACACTTCGAGGGACGTTTTTTTTTATAAAAGAAGTATCAAACGGGCGGGCAGCCCACGAGTTGGCAAGCGATCACCGTCGTCTATGGACACGTGTAACACCAGGAGTGATGCGCGGGTGCATTGCCGACATTTCACCTCTTTTCTATAAAAAAAAGCCGTCCAAACACACCAGTCGACAAGCTACAGTCATCAACAAGCAAATGTATACAAAACAGTTCGAATCTAGTCCTTGTTATTAGAGTATGAAGGTATCAATGTGTATCGTACATTACAGCTGTTGAAGATTATGTATTTCATTTTTTTCGCGTACGTTTCAAAAAATGATTCCGTACGTTTCGACACTAAAAATGACCATTTTTAATTTCGCGTGAATTTGCTACACAATATTTTTTTTGTGACTTTCTTGAAATGTTTAAAATACAGATGCAACGTATAATGATTTGGCCGATTAGCCAGTTATTCGGCCGCCCGATATTCGGAATATGCGGCACATGCAAAAAAGAAAATAAACTACTATTGCAAACGAGTTAAGACTATTATTTGAAAACTGTTCGAATTGATCGAAATGATGATCTTTACGATTGGTGGTCAGCTAATTGGTAACAGTACAAATTTTGTTAAGATTTTTATCTATCTGTCATCTGCTTGCAGTAGGGATGTGCCGATTAACAAAAAATCAATAAATAGCAAAAAAATCATTTCGGGAATTTAATACGCATAATTTGCCTCACTTTTTGCGAATACGATTGCGAATCTACCTAACCTGCTTCGTACTCACTCGCAAAATTTGTACAATAATGTTTAGCCGAATTTAATGTTTTTTATTTTTGGTTTTACCAATGAGTTTGGATTTAATATACAGATATCAAACTTTAAATTAAACAAACAAATCACTTAACTAAACTAAAAAAACAGCTACGTAACTAATTTTCAAATGAACGTTTAATCTTAGAGGGATTTCTTTTTGTAGAAAACTTCTATCACCTACTATTCACATTGGGCTTTTACCATACGTAGGAATACTTAAATACTAATTCGAGTATTCGTACGAATACTTCAATTCTCCAAACAGAACATTCGAAACATCCCTACCTTGCAGCAGCGTATACAGCGAGAGGCGTTTTTCTGAGGCTGGCTTCGTTTACAAAAATAAACATAATCGTTTATTAAGTTTTACTTCGATTACCCTACTAGTCATTAGTTAACTTTTTTTTGTAAAACGTTGAAACTATTAGGCCGTAGCCGGATACTGGACCACTATCCGGCCGGATACCACATAGCGAAAAATTAGACATATACACCAGTACCGGATAGTTACCGGATATCACTTGCATCATTAGTTTAAACTATCCTAAATTAGGAAATACTGAACCGATTTGGTTCTCTACCGATCTTACAAACTGAACCGAGATTCGAATTATTTTTATTCTGAATTTCAATAGTGTAGGTACATTTCCTCGAAATATCTCCGAACCCAGTGTTATTTATTCGAAGTAAAGTAAATAATCCTACAAACAAGAAAGTAACAAATTCAACATCCGACATTGTCTTCCAAGTACACAATAACGTTGTAGTTATTTACGATGACTTTATTTTATTAATGGCATTTATCGAGAACTGGATCGATAGAGAACGGAAAGATCGCTTTAGGACAGTTGCACACTGCAGTACCACTAGATTTATTTGGGAGAGGGAGGGTGCACTGCAATCCGACAGCTGCTGGACGCACACACTCGATTAACGAAGTTATCCCGCATTCACAGAACACTACCGTAAAATGTGTTGCTTTTCCCACGCCTTCGTATTCCCCCTATGTATAGTATGCGACAGCGCAGGATAATGGTTTCAAGGAATCTTTTAGCGATCTTAAATCAATATTAGGTTGATAGTTAGGTACTTATTGATATTATTGTAAACTGATATATACTTGTATATAAAATAATTTAAAAAATCAAACAACAAAACTAAAACGATTAAACTCATACCTCAACCGCACTCCCCCGCGCTATCGCGTACTATACAGTATGTGTTTCAGTAGTGAGTGAGATATGCCAGTGCCCATTTTCATCCCATCCTATCCTATTCATCTCCATCTTTCCAACCCTTTTTCCAAACCCATTCCTAAATCTCCAAAGACAGAGCGCATAACGGGGGCGTGCCAAGGTTTGTGATTTTGGACTGATGTTGGCATGTATCGCGGATGTCCATGGACGATGGTATATCCACATACCAGGTGGACTGTTTATTCGTCTGCCACCTTATTTCTAAAAAAATATAATTGATAAAATTTAAAAAGTGATCTGTTGAATTTTATCTCGAACATATAATATAAGTAATAAATAATATATATTAAATTTATTGAAGTAAAGCCGATCAGATCAATCAATATTTATTGAAATGTATAAATAAAAAATATTCCGTAATTACGATTATTCTGCTTGAAAAAGCAGTCAATAACAAGGATTTTTCACTAAACTGTAGCACACATAAAATCGAGCCTCATATTTTGTGATAGTCGACACAAATATTCATAGTCAGTAGGCACTTTATATTGCGAAAAATCTTCACCGCCTTAAAAAAATCTAAATGATTCAGTCTCAAACGTATGGGTTTTGCATTTAATAAAATTCACATTTGTATGGCAATCGGTATACAAATGTATACAGATTTTTATCAAAGGGATTGACAACAAATAAACTTGTTTTAAAAGAACCATAAACATTCCAAGCCGCATCATTACAAATCTAATGAGAAATTAACTGGCTAAATGGCTATATATTCGCCATACAAAAACCCTAATGCACCCATTGTGCGCCCCACCTAACATTTACGTACAATAACAAGACAGTACTGCAAAGAAACGTAGCGCCTGTTTGCAATTCATATAACAGGTTTGCTCGATCACGAACACTGCGGCATAAATTAAATCAGATTCTTTGAACATTCTTCTTCGAGTGCGCAGTTTTGTACGTTTATTGAAGCGTTTATAAAATGAAACTAGTACCAATAGAATACGTAAGTGCATGGCCGTGTAGCATCGGCCATTCATCTCCTCCAGTGGACGTCGTAAAAGGCGTCTAAGTGATAACGAAGCTGCTACCATAAGACCTGAGGAACTACACTACCTCTAAAAGAATGCGCCATCGCGAACCAGCTTGGCCAGGGTGCCGTTTTGTCCTTTATGAACGCAGTAGTTCACCAATAAGGGCGCTAAGTGCTGTTAAGTGAATGATTGTAAAAACTTACCAATGAAAGGTTTCCCGTCCAGCCGCTTCATCCAGTAGAATCTCTGGCTATGCGGCTTGTTCTCCCTCTCATATTGCTCCCACTGTTGTCTTAGGAAGGTGTAGCAGACGCAGCAGACACGGACGGTGCCTTCGTCGTCACCTTCCGACCGATAGCCGGCGGGAGGCGCGTGCGCACCGAGGAATGGGAAGTAAGGCTCCGCGATCTGTGGATGGAAATAATTCGTCTTTAAGCGGATCTATAGTCACGGCGTGAAGTCCGCGGCAAGAATTCACAATGTGAACTGCACGCCCCGAGAATGTGCCTTTACACGAAATCATAATCGCGTTCGTGGGGCTACATAGCTTGAACCCAATCGTAGCATTGTCACACCCCCCGCCGAGGGGAGTGGAGTTCTGTACCTGGACTAGTAGCTCACTGCCAGAGGTTGATTCGCTGCCCGCTACTATGGGCAGGTCTCTGGGGCGGCCGCTCTTGGGGGTAGCTTGAATGTAGAACCACCTTTTTACTTATATTCAAGTCCTCAAATGGAGGCCACTCACGCCACGTGGACGGACGACTTAAAGAAGTTCGTCTGTGGTGACTGGATTAAAAGAGCGGAAGATCGTGTGTGGTGACGAGCCGCGGGAGAGGCCTATAGCCATGAGTGGAGAGACAGGCTGATGCTACGCTAAGTAAGAGGTAAACTCAAAAACTATTCGACCTATTTTGGAAATTATTCAACTTTTAGGAAGTCAACTTAATACCGATGGATATTACGACTATGTTTGATATTAAGTCACTAGATTGATAACAAGAACTAATGATAAAACTAGATATCATCTATGCATCTATCTATACATATAATAAAATCGTAACACAACCGTGTCTATACATTTAATCTATATATATAAAAGAGGGTGTTGGTATATCTGATGTTAATAGACTTCGACACCATTTGACCGATCACTATGAAAGTTGGCACGGCACATAAATGTATTTTTTCATGGAGAAGGTTTTTATGCTATCGACTTTGTTGTAACTCGCCACTAGATGGCGCTGCAGCACATCAACTTCTATACCGTTCAACCGATCGCCATGAAATGGTATACATAGATATTTGAGCACGGAGAATATTTTCGATTTATTGACTTTGTTATAACTCGCCACTAGAAGGCGCTGCAGCACATCAAGTTCTATGGCAGGACAACGTCTGCGGGGTTTTCCTAGTATTTTATGAAGTAATTGCCATGTAAAGTACGAGTGACACAGAGCCCAAAATAACAATTTCTGGATTGTTTGTTTGTCTATCTGAACGCGTATAACGCACAAACCAACGTCATCATTTAAGATAAATACTTTTTATCCATATCAGTTATAGAATTCCCACAGTAATCAAGCCAACCAAACATACCCTAATGTCTACGCACATGAAGCCACGGGGATTGCTAGTATAACATATAAATATGTATTTTCTCCGTTAATGTACATACACTTCTGTAGGCGCGCCCAAATGCAAATACAAAATAGGTATATTCAAAGTGTGCAATCGCAATATGCCCTATGATAAAAGAAGCCAATGAATCGGGAATGACTTACTATTTACTTGATACCCAATTCGAAATCTGCAGTAAATCGTATGTCAACATGCAGCGCCGGATGTATACAATCATTGACTTGTTCGTGACAATGACCTGATAAAGTTATACTGCGTATAAATGTGATAAAGTTATATTTCCGAGCAAAATGGGGCTGAGTGTCCACTTATAAATATAATAGTTACCGAGATATTTGCACTTCTGTAAAGTTTGGTGACAGAATCAAAACAGCCTATACCAGCAGTGGAGACACACTGATGGTATGGTACGGTACAGTAGGGATTACCGAATAACATTTGCGGAAAATCAGAAAAAAGTGGGATCCGAACAGATTTGTAGTAAAACTAAATGTGACAGTATCTGTAGCTTATTATCGATTCGGTTTCTCCAAGAAAGTGAAATCTAAGAAAAAAAATATTTTTGCTTTATTCTAAAAAATCAATCTTAGGTATAGCACGTTTCAATTTAAATAAAATCATGAAACAACTAAATTCTAAGTTAGAAAATCTAACCAAAATCAATAATGCAATACCATCAATAGGTCACTTTGTTCGGATAACGTAACATAATAATTGTATTTAAGTGTATTATTGTCAATTATAAAAAAAAATTATATCTATTGAAATTGAATAGACATCAATGAATGTAAAGGCAAATTTAAAAAAACTTTTCGCGGGTTATAATGACGTTGATTGATTATTGATTGATTATTCTACTCGCTAACGATATTAGCCCGCCTTTCTGGATGCTTGCGTTCTAAAATGATAAATAAATAAAATATCGACAAAGGAATCAATGGAAAAGTCTCTAGTAATACTAACAAAAGGATATAAAACATTTAACAGTGAAGCGCTTCACATGCGTATTAAAGCGCAAAAAGCGACAACATTATCTCAAACCATGGGAAAGCTTTATGGGAAAACTGCATGGTTTACTGTTATTTTGTGGTACGTTTAGTTATATTTCTTCATATGGGAAGTATAACAACAATGACATGAGTGAGTAATTCTAAGTAATCAATTAATTACGGAATAACATTTGCTTTAAAAAAATGAAAAATAGGGTTTGTATGATCGGGTTTATCGAAAATGGGCGGTCCGACTGGATCACCCTAGTGTCCTGTAGCCGAAGAGAGTGGATGGTTCCTATACATAAGTATGGACGGTTTCGAATAACATTGGTGGAGGTAATTGTAAATGCCTGGTGTGTTGATTTGTGCTTCATTCAGCAGGGTAATAACAGGGTTCAATTCGGTTAACATGGACATCTATTAAGCGAATAGAAAGCGTTTTTTACATCAACTTTGAGCAACACCTCACGCTGGTCATAATTATTAATGAGTGCGGAGAGCATGCGTTTGCTTCCCAACCTAATTGGGTGGGTCAAAAGTTCGTTGTAATATTAACAGTATGTTTTTTTCATAAATTTTGAAAGCTAATCGTTGAAATGTGAAACGAACGACGATAGGTATCACTCAGCCGTTCTTTTTAGCGATAAAATCAACTCCGTGAATGGTGCAATGTCAAGATGAACTTTTCCTGAAAGCAGGATGTGTATAAAGTATTGCGAGTTAAAAAAAATTAGCCGTTTGCCAGCGTCAAATGCAGAGGTAGAAATGAGATCTTTGAGATATTGAGGTGAGGTGCCGTCTAAGGCGATTTTAAACGAAGTTCTGGCAGCGATGATGTCTTTTTCATTTGCGCGGATGTAGACCTGTGGCGATGTTGATGGGACCGGGGAGTGGGGTGTTGCAGCGGCAGGTGGGTGTTTGCTTTGCAAAACCGCGAGGGTATCCGAGTTGTCTGGAGATATCACATTGTTGGAGCGCGGCGCCGTTCAGGACTCCGTCCGTCACTAACCTTGAGTTCTACTTTTTTACTTAGGTTGAATTTGTAGCGGTGTCTTTCAGACAGATGGGTCTAATGTTCTGTAATTATTCAGGCAATTACGGTTTATCTTATCTGTTAATGAATTTGCACTATTGTCGAATTTAACGTGAAGGATTGTTGTAAGCAAAAGCCAAAATTTTGTGCCAATCTTTGACAGAATTTGAACATACCACATATTAGATTACATCGGATAAAAAATTTGCGACGGTGATTCTGGCACCCACGGTATTCTTTTCACGACGGGTACATTATGCCTCCATAAACATAATTGTTCATGAAAGGTTAATGTGTCACTTGTGTTGTCCAGGTCGGTTTGGGTTGGACTGTTATCAGTCGATTGGATGGCCGGCCGTGATGGTAAAATAACAAGCCGGCTACTGCACTGCTGCTCCAGCAGTGCAGTAGCCGGCTTGTTATTTTACGATGGCGATGTCGTGACAACCGCGATGTCTGACATAGTGCTATACATTAAACTAAACTCTACGCTATATTGTTATACTATGTAAATATTATATGAATATTTTTTTTATTTTTTTTATGTACGGAGGCGGCAGACGAGCATACAGTCCACCTGATGGTAAGTGAATACTGTCGTCCATAGACATCCGCGATACATGCCAACATTAGTCCAAAATAAGAAACGTTGGCATGCCCCCGGATGCGCTGCCTACCTTTAGAGATATAGGAATGGATTTGGAGAAAGGGTTGAGAAAATGTGGAGGGATAGGATGGGATTGGAATAGGCTCTGGCACATCTCACTAACTACCGAAACACGTACGTACATTGGGGAAATAAGATAAAATGGGAAATGCAGTACATTTCAAGGTAGTATTCTGTGAGAGAGGGGTAACGTGGCCAGTCGAGCGCGCCCAGCTGCTGTTGGATTGCAGCGTGCACTCTCCCCCTCAATATATATAAAAGGGTATAAAATAAACTGTAAAAAACACCGAAATTAAACATGTTTTCACGTCTGCCATATGAAGTTGACGATGTGGGCTGACGTATCTTGTCATTTTTGTAAGTAGTATGTGCCCCCTTGCATAATTTCAAGCACCTCATTGGCTGCGGTTTTGGTTGATGGGGACGGTTGCTCGAGTGTCAAGCAAGGACGTCCTTAGCAACTGTCTTCTATTTTTTATAATAAATATATTGTGCTCTAACTGCAACTCTAACAATTGTGTGTGTCCCGCCCGCCCTTTAGCGGGTCATATTTTTGTTTAATATTTTATGAAGGTATTTCAACCAAAACTAATTTATTGCTAGAACATAAAGGGTGACGTTTCATGACATTGACGCTCGCGTTTTTTTTTTTTTTTTAATTTAAAAAAATACAATAGGTTTTTTTGAAGAAGCCATATAGGTGATATAATCTCGTTTGCTAAAGTCGTAACGTTCCAAAAGGCTAATATCGATGAATATACAAAATATAAACTGAGTGACCGGAGAGTCCGGGAAATTGGCATAAATCCAAATTAAATATTTTGGGAAATCAACGTTACGGTCCTAAAGCGTTTCATCGTCATTTATTACTGCAGGAAGCGCAAGATTAGGCGAAGTCAATATCAAAGTAGTAAACTCAGCGATATGCCAGGAATCGTACCCGGAAATTTTAGCTAAACCGTTTTAAATTATGAATTGGATCGTTAACCCCGCTAATTACATAGCAACTAGGATCAAAGGTATCGTTTAAAACTAGCGTATGCCCGCGGTATCGGCCGCTTGGAAAGCGATAAATTAATTTGTCCGTGTATCTACACAGATATGGGTAGAGGGTGTAACGGAACCCTTCCCGACACATTGACAGTATGGATTGTGCGCATGATTCTAATTCAATTGACATATGTATTTTAATGTCATTATTTTTTGTAAAAATAATTTATTTGTTATAGTTACGGTTATATTATTCGTTATAGTGAATTTGTATAGTAATTTTGTAAACAAAATCATGTCAATGACCTCATGAATCATGTACGTAATCTACGGGAAAGCTTCGAACACACCCTGTAATAAATCTTATCTAAATAACATCTCTCGACTACAACTAAAAATATTAAAAACAATTGTTCCCACCAACATTAAACTAAAATATGACCTTAAACTATTTAAGCATTGCAATACTTTACCCGTTCATATTAAAAGCACATTAAAAGAACAATATTTCAATACCGAAATTCAAACGTTAATATCACATCCTACAGTTACTCGTAGTATAACACATAAGCATTTGGAAACCAACGCCGCGAACAATATATACGGTCAGCGGACCAGCGCTTACTCTGTTCCCAGGTTAATAAATGAATTAGATCCTAAATTTAAAAAAGATATCAGCGAAAATAATTTAAAATATAAATTAAGAACATATTTCTTGTCCAAATTATAATTTGTTCACTGCTCACAGGTAGGTTTTTAATATCTCGACAATTGATTCCAGCAGTACTTGTATCTTAGACAGATCTGTATGGTTTATTAGATACAATTATGTTAGCTATATACTAATTCTTTGTAAATTTGTTAATAAAAAAAAAATAACCTTCCAGGATAAACATAGAAAACAGACAGACTTGTCTTTTATACATGCATAGAAGAGATAATGAATTACAGATACATTACGAAAACATTGGCTATCGGCTAATCCGGAAACACCATCTATAAATTACCGTACTTCTACTTGTATACTTTATTAACCTACTTTATTGCATAGACATGGATATCGCGTTCGGGTGTTTCCGGATTAGCCGATGGCCAATGTTTTCTTAATGTATCGGTAAATACTGTGAAGTTTAAAAATTAGAACTATACGCGTATTTTCGATATTTTACACAAACACATTAAATAGATTACCGTTGCTGTTTATTAAGCTGAAAATTTAGGCAGTCTTAGTTAGATTAGACATGTTATACAAACAGACTGATAAAATTATTATACCCCTTTTATCGCTGTAGGTACTTGTATTCGGCGAAGACTCGAGCGGAAAACGCGGTGGTAAGACTCATGACAAACTAGCGACCCGCCCTCGCTTTGCTTCGGTTTATGTTTTTTTTTTCAAAATTTCAATTCAAAATACAGCCTATATTAGACACGGATAATGTAGCTTCCTATTTGTGAGAGAATTTTTGAAATCGGTTCAGTAGTTCCAGAGATTACCCCTAACATACCCACAAACAAACACACAATTTTACCTCTTTATTATATTTATTACTAGCGACCCGCCCTCGCTTCGCTTCGGTTTATAAGCTTTTTTTTTTGTGCATTTTTTTTTAATTTCAAAATAAAATATAGCCTATAGTAGACACGTTATTCATAGATATAGTATAGTACACTATAGTAGAAAATATAGTCAATGTAGACTTGAGAAACGTTGCGGATGCGGCTGCGATAATAATCAAGATACAGGAAATCAGAAATTGTTCCGAGTCGTGTCGAGTCATAAATTATACAAACTTACAACTCGTACAAATTGCAAGAAAACATGTTCAAGGACTTGGTCGGGACCGAGTTACGTTGAGTGGCGAGAAAAACTTCCCAACTGTTCTGTAATAGTTTTCGCCACTTCTGTAATAAGACTTCTCTAGAACCTTTAACAAATGCGAAGTAATCTGATGTAAAAGGTGCTATATTTTAGAAGTAATGAAATGGAGCGTGGTATAAGATAATTAAAAACATGAAAGGAATTAGTCTAATTATAGCCTGAAAATAATAAATTTATTATCATGGGGGTCACATCGCAATTGGATACACTTCCATAATACCTATTCAGTACTCGTGAAATTAGTAGTCATAGTCTACTAATTACTAAGTAAGTGAAGCTCTCTTGATGTACTAACAAGATATTGACAACAGAAGATTACGGTAATGAACATTTTTTGATAATCATTCACTAGTAGTTACAAGACTTCTGTTGTTATTTTTTAAGACTAAATAAAAAAATATTTTTGGAACTAAGTTCCTTTACACGGCTTGCGGTAGGTGTGATTCGAGAGAAAATGTAAGTCACGTAAGATTTTTGCCCCCTCCATACGCTTTCTCTTTCTCGCCTTTCTCTCGCTCGGACACGGTATGGTCGCGATTCTCGCGATCGTGTCAGTTCGTCGGTATTCGGTAAATTTCGGTATACACATACAGATTTTATTTCGAATTACATTCGGAGTTTAAAAAAATGCGAGAGAATCTTCGTTCCTGACGGGGGACCGCACACGTTTTTTTGAATCAACAAGCACTATTACATACAAATACATTAAATAACTAGCAAAATTGTCTAAATTTAAAGTTCTCGTCGATAAAAGCCATTAGCTCAAGTCCATGGATCAATTAAGTCCATTAACGCACAGTTCTGGAAAATCGTCCGGGAGTGGTCCATCAGCCTACGGTATTCTAAAAATATTTCATATCTAAAAATGTAACGGAAACCTCGAACACCCAAAGGACATTGCCGACATGATAATTAAATACTTGTCAAGTTTTTTTATAGTTGCCAATATGGTTACTGAATAAAGTCGAGAATGAACCGTTTTACAGTCTTAAAAAATCGAAACCTTCGCAACATGACTGACTTCTTAAGCAACTGCCTCAGGCGGCCACCAAATTCTTTGACCCACAAGAAGTCAACTACCAACCCAAACAAATTCATCTGGTGCCGCGTCACGGCCGGCACTAAATTGCTTCGTGTCGAATGTCAATCGGTTTACTCAGGCCGACAATTGGCGGGCAGTTCTAACCGGTCAGCATGTTTACCCAATTAAAGACGACATTGAAATTTCGATTGATTTGAGCTTTGATCTTTCATCGGTTTTTTGACTGCATCAGCTCTGCGGTATTTCAACTAGCTGTTTTTTTAGATGCCACGTGTTTGCAAGTCAATCATCAGAGTTCAGATAATTGAATACGCCTTTGAAGTAATTCTTCTGAGGCAATATCTTGAATTTGGTTACTCATAAGATCGAGTCAAGTCTTAAGGCTCATTTACACTAGGAGAGTTTCTCGAACGGTTCTGTCGAGTATATTGTACACAATTATCGTATACGACTACAGTACATACAATTCTCGTTTAAAATCGATTTTTGAGAAACTCGCGTTCGAAAAACTTTCCTTCGTGTAATTGAGCCATTAGTCATCGCGCTCTAATACTGAATATTCACTCTTTTAGCCCGTGTCGTATTGGAGCAATCTCCCAAATAATCGCCATCCAATGCTTCTCATACTTCTGGTAACTAGGCTAACCACCTCCAGATTCCTTACGGTCAAGGCACAGCTTCTCTCTCAACCTGTATTGATTCATAAAGCCTTCATACGCGAAGCAAATACGAAAGTTATCGTCTATAAACGCAGGTTCCTCGTACAGTTTTATCATCGAGCAAGCTCTATATGTGCACCTTCTTGCACCGGCCACTTGAACAAGCATCCGGCTAATGTCCAATTCATCTTATGTCTGTCGCCTTAGTGAGGGCTCTCGATCTGAACAGGAATGATGTTTGTATGTTCGATAAGATACTAGGGGAACCAAATTCACGAGCAGGATTTAGTTTGTACAGATTGGTGAGCCCTCACCAGGGCTGATATACTGGTACCTACATTAATGTTGTAGAATTTAAGTTTAGGGTACGATGGAACTGACATGTGCCAAGGCATAAAGTTCCTTAAAGTAAGAAGAAGAAAAAAAATGTTATGTCTGTCAAGTCTTACCTGTGGGTCCGGCTTCACCCTCAACGTGTACTGGTCGCTGAACCCGCCACCCCCGCAGGCAAAGCAAACCCGCACATCGTCGCCCGTGGGAGCGGGTTTCTCGCGCGACGGCGACGCTGACTTGCCGCCGCCGAGCGAGCTCTTTATATACGCCTTCGCCTTTTCCATCGCTGCTATGCAACCTGTGACAAGAAGAAATGTCTGTTAATGGACAGTGTAAATAATAAAGTAATTAATAAGTAATAAAGTAAGTATTCATAAATAATCGGAAGATGATAAAAACTACGCAGTTATTGAATCGAGTTGCGGGTTAAAGACTGTAATTTTGATGTTTTTAATTTGTAAGAATAAAAGAATTACTTCGCACTTTAAAACCGCGTACAACGGATTTAAATGTGTCTCTAGGAAGTGTTAGTGCTTATCGCATTAAAGGGAGCATTGGCGACATAGGGACTTCTCTTTATACAACCTGCGTTTCTTATGGGTCCACTCAAAAGAATAATAGGTGTACAAAAACTTACGTTCGAAGAATTCACTAATATTTTAAAACAACTAGAAACTTGTTGAAATTCAGAGCCATTGAAGAGAAGGAAGGAAGGCGGGAATGAAGGCCAGGGAGGAACAGCGAGTGACGGTTATAGAAAAGGCTGAAGATGCACTTAACGAATAAACTATTTCAAGATATTTGGAAAAGATGCGAGACATGAGAACAACCTCCCCCCAGAGAAGTGGGCCATGGGCAGAGTGGTGGAGACACATCCTGGGCGTGACGGATGTGTCCGCGTAGTAACGTTAAAAATAAATAAGGGATTTATCAAAAGGTCAATCAGCAAATTATCTCTATTACCCTTAAAGGTATTAAAGGTAGCAGAAGAAAAGGAGAAAAAACAGACGGAAAATTAAAGTCAACAACATCCAAGAAAACCTCATATCTATCTATAGATGGCGATAACTTACATTATATTTATGAGCTTAGTCTGTACATCGAAGTGTGCATACATTAAATCGCTTAATGAACAACAATCGATTTATTTTAATCCTGTGTCAAAAACCCGCAATTAATTCAGGATATATCGACCCTAATAGCCTATTATGACATGTATCCTTACTGGCAACGAATTGAAGCCTATATCAAATTATCTCAAAATTTAGAAGAAATACCCCAACAAAGGAAACATGCGAAATTATTCTACTGCAATAATGTTATGATTTCGCCGAGTTAACTACAACCAGCTGCTCCTTACGCAGCAGTTTAAAACGCGCGCGAGACATGCACGTGGGCTCATTAACGGAGTTGGTTACGTAGCAAATACACTTTGTGGTATTAGACGAAAGGTTCGCGGAACAATACCGACAGGACATTGAAGGGATACAACAAAACGAGAAACCATTTACTGAGTCTGTGGAAAAATTAAACTTCTCTTATTGATGGTAAAATAATTTATTGAAACGTACAGAGTAAACTATTGAAAGGCAGTAAGTAGAAAACGATAAACAGGCATATAAACACTCTGGAACCGGTTTTTAATGAGGTACAACCGGATGTTTAAAACTTATCATTGGTACAAGATCTGTTATACCAGCTAATAATTTATTACAAAGCCTGAACAAGATACGGATTCACCTTCTGGATACAATCACAGATATTTACCATGAACAATGTAATAGAATTTAGAATAGAATATCCGTTTACTAATCCCTCAACAACTTCTAGCAGAATTAAACCTGATATTAGGGCAGTTGCCCCAAGAGAGCTCGAGTTGCCCATTGAAAGCTCCAAATGTACGTTAGGAATTTGTACAAACTACTGACAGCCCCAACAAGAATGATACAAGACTACCTTATCATCGAAATAAATTTGCCACTCGTAAGCAGAGACAATTACAAACTTTACAGTCATAGACGTATTTCGCAACAAGTCGGAGAAAATATGATCAAAGTAATCCCCCAAGTCGCAGAGTATGCAGCTATCAACTTAAAACCCGATCTATTCTTTACTGTTCTTGAACTTGCATTTCAGAATTGTTTACATACCGAATATAAATATACCTCTGTTCCTATTAGGGAGTTACTTTCGCGCCTCTCGTACATCAATTGTCTGGCGCCGTTCTGCACGCGCGCCCACCAGATGGTAAAGCCTTTCCACGCTTTTTCTGCCTGACATTAGGATCTTTGATAATATTAAGTCAGCTTGACAGACGGGCAGACTTATTGTTTAAGGTCTGATGAGACAATTTCTGTACGCAAATTTTCACCGTGCGAGATGGACCAGGTCTGCCCGAGTGTATGGTAATTTCGAACACCAATTATTTTCACAATTAAGATATATATGTATATATATTGTTTTCTGTTTTCGCATTGTTTCCCGCTGATGCCCGGCTGATTTATCGACCCGTCGACGTGCATTGTTGCATAGAGGAAAATAAACTACATTTTTTAATATCAACGTGTATTGAATTCAGCCACTGGACGTGAAATATTGTAAAAACGAACTACGGCTTGTTAAATCTTTTTAAAAAAGAAAATTTAATTATGAGAAAATCGATATGAGAATATATTAGATGGCACGTCATACGTTCTTATTAAAGAAACGTGGTTGGCAACTTCTAGGGGGGGGTGAAGCAGACGAGGAGGGTTCATTAAAATGTCAAATTTGGAACTTAAGTATTACGAAATTAGAATATTCCATTTTCAAAACACAAGAATTAAAGAATTCGAAAGCAAGTGGACATACAACACTATTAGACTGTAACGTGCCTGCCCTAGAGCGCACGTATAACATATCTAGTACCTACATGTTCTCAAATCGATGATTACAAAACAAGTTTGGAGATTTAAAAATAAAACAACTTTCAATACAATGAAAAATAGCTACACGCCGTTATTTCTGTCATTCATTCTTTTAGACCTTTTTTATGAACTTAGTTTTTTTCTCATAACTCATAGGACCTTCGCGTTTTGTACACATTTTATATTGTAAATCGGGTCTAAACGCGCAATTTTTTTTCAAATTCAACTTCTTGGTTATTTTTTTCACTTAAACAAGTTATTATTTGTTTAATGAAATCTCTGACTTTATTACTCTTACGTTACTCACTATACGCTACTACGAACGGCAATACCGCACACTCCGGGAACGGCTACACGGCTATTAGATACATCTATGTGTACCCAACAATGGCAACAACGGCTGATGGTATAGTGTTAAACATTATTTTATTATTTAAGAGGTAAACCACAATAAAACCTATATGGAACTCACAAATGCCGTCATAAAGGCGTGTCCACACCGTCTAATGAATATTTAATTACGTTTGATCGTGTCGCGATTACGCTAATGCACTGGCAGTCACGCGACGTAGTCGTGTGGCGGGGCCTTACACTGTGTACTTTGAAAGATAAACCTAACACTGATTTTCCATCGTTATTTAGAAAAAGTATAATATTTCAACATACAAAGATACACAGACTTATTAAAAAGTAATTGTAACGGTCGTAAATCCGCCAGTAGTGACTGAAAACGCAGAAGATGGTAGATAGTATATGGTAGCGGCCCGCTACCATATTGCTATATCTAACATAGCAATGGAGAGACACAGGCCCCGATGTATATGTTTATTTACTGTGAGACGTCTTGACAATCTGCACGCGTCGACGTGATGGTAAGTGGTTCCGTGGCCCAGAGACATCTGAATATTTCCCATGAGTCGCGCTTGTTATTTATATTTCGTTATTAGCTGCGTTACATGTCAACATCAGTCAAAAATGACAAAAGTTGACTAGTCCGCAGTTGCGCTGTCTACCTTTCGGAATTAAGAATAAGGATTGTGAAAAATGATGGGGAAGGAAGGAGAATGGGATATCTAATATTACCCCGTCTATCTCGCTTTCAAGGAGTTCCCTTATCCACCTTAGGCTCCAGCACTACACGCTGACGGCTATTTGTAAAGTATATATCTTTAACTATGAACAACACATATACCTATATATATTTGAACAAATGCATTCATTTCGAAATTATAATCATGTTTGTACATATCAATGTTTAATTGAAATGACATAACATGACAAGTGGGACACTCCCAGTCAGCTGTGGGATACGGCATCATTCTTCTCTATGTATTACAACTGTTCATTGAATCAAACAATTCCAAAAAAATTGTCCGAACACTAGCTTTGTACCGCCATATTTCAAGGAGTTCCCTTACCCACATTCGGCTTCAGCATCAGATTTAGACGATTATGTGTACTATATACACTTCTTTAACTATTCACTTCAAAAAGACGCATTTGAATAAGTACAGATACATTACGAAAATATTGGCCATCGGCTAATCCGGAAACACCCGAATGCGTCATCCACATCTAAGAATTACCGTACCTTTAATTGTATACTTTATTACAAGATACTTTGCATAGATAGACCTTACTATTGCATAGACGTGGATGACGCGTTCGGATGTTTCAGGATTAGGCGATGGCCAATATTCTCGTAATGTATCTCTACATTGGTTTAGAAGTTATAAAGGATTACGAATTTAAACTTGGTTCAGCAGCGCCCCCTGGTGAGTTAGAACCACAATACCCATCCTCAAATACGTTCCCAGGTTAAACATTTACAAAAAAAGACTTCAAAATCGGTCTAGCCGTTTCGGAGAAAAAAGGTAATAAGTGGAAAACACATACATTCTCTTACCTCAAATGCATGTACCATCTCTGTTCCGTAGTGGGTAATGACAAAGTTCGTTTGCCGTCTGTCTGTTTCTTATCATAACAAAAAACTATAACGTAAACATTGATAAACCTATTTGTTTTTTAGATCATTATCCAAATGAAAACAGCTAAATCATCGTGCTTAGACTATAAATTTAAATAAACACGTATTTATACATTTGAGAAGTCGCAGAGCTGCCGCTTATACGTAATTAAAGAAGATATAGCTTTTATAGCTCATAGCATAGAAATATGAATCTGAAGTTTTCTTTTTATACAGTAAAGGAGGCAGACGGACAAACGGACACGTGAGCGTAAGTGGTTACCGCCGCCCAGAGATACCTGCAACACTAGGGGGTATTGCTGGTGCGCTGCTGACCTTGCAGCTATTCACAGATATCTTTGAAGAACCCCATGTCACAGCGTAATGGAAAGACCTCTTGAAACAGTTCTTTCCACAACATACAGGTTCGCGGCATAAAACGATTTTTGGACCGTACAAGTACGCGACACCTCCGTGTCGAGAAAATGCAAATGCACCGCACTTCTGTGACGGGACAACCGATGGGGTACACGAGTCCTTGAATGGAAACCAAGCGGGAATCTCACTCCAAGACGGTCGGCCACAGGCCCGATTTTGACCACAAGTCACCGACAAGCGCACCTTTGATTTGCTCGTGAGCACTGTGATTGGAGCATCGAGCAATGGCGATCGGTCCTGTTCGCTGACGAGTGCAGAATGTGTTTGCATGGCAGTGACAGGAGAGACCGGGTCTACAGGCGTCCAAGCGAACGATTTGCGAAATGCTGTTTCGTTGAAACAGTTGTCTACGGCAGGGGCTCCTGCATGATGTAGCTGGAATTTCCCTAGAGGGAAAAAACCAATATCGTTTTCGTGCCTAGGGGTGGCCGAGCAGGAGGTCTCGACTGCTGAAGGGCACATTACCAATATTCTTCTAGAACATGTTGTTCCGTACGCAGAATTTGTTGGGGATAACTTCGTGTTGATGCACGGTAATGCCCGGTGTCACTAGGCAAATCCTCGAAAAACTCGGTATACGGACTGGCCAGCGTTCAGCCCAGATGTGAATTCTATCGAGCATTTGTAGGACGAGCTGAAACGAAGGGTCCGGGCCAGAAATTTGGTTCCTACAAACATTGACGAGCTCAAGACGGCGCTGTTAGAGGAGTGGGAAAGGAGTGGGAAAGGATTCCTCAAGATGTTATAAAAAAAATCTGATCGATGAGGAACCGATTACAAGCTGTGATCAGGGCTAAGGGGGTAACACTCAATTCAATTGATTCAATAAATTTTCTGATTTGTATGGATTTTTTTATTGTGATAGATAAGTAACCCCTACAGTGCCCTACACCTTTCCTAAATTTCCATTTTTCCTGCGCTATCATTCAGGTCGCAATATTTAAAACAGTACTGAACCGATTTTCATGATAATGATACCATATTAAAGCAGAAGTCTTAGGTTTTTAAACGATATATGTTTTTCACATATCAGTAATGCTTGTTTCAAAAAAGCTACGCCGTTTACGCTTTTGGGGGGTGAGTCGATTTGGTTGCTCGTGTGTGTAGTTACAAGTAAAGAACGAATCTAATAAGTTAAATGTAATCTTATTTAATTTATACTAAAAACTCGCCGAACATAATTAACTTTAGAAATACATTAATTAATGAAACGTGATAAAATAGTGACAGAGATAATGGTGCTTACACACTCGATGTCATTTGCAAGTTTATTTCAAACATCAGTAGTTAGTAGTAGAAATACAGTTACGGAATAATAAGAAAAATAGCCAGCAATTAATTTTAGCAACAAATCGAACACTCAGTTATTGCACGTGTCAACATATCTAACACGGCACGCTTCCCGACTGAGGACGTACCAGGGGCCTATCATACGTTCAAATATTCCTTTGCGTTAAACGCAAATACAACGATGTAGAACATCTCAGCATCAACACATAATACAATCAGTAATCACAAGAAACCGATCACGTGATCAGATGGGAACAGCCTCTTAATAATTCAATAAGTAATAATTAAGTGATTTTGAATACTCAAATGTACAAAAAGATTTAAAATAAAAACAAAACTTTTTATGACCGACAACAAGGTCCATTTTGCCAAATGTATGGAGAGAAAAGTCAACAATTCACTAAACTTTCAAAGTAATTTTAGGAAAATTAATAGACATTACTGTGCAGGTAAATTTCATCTCAGTTGTATTGCTATTAGCACAATACGTTGATTTCTAATGCCGGCTGTACACACTCGGCGAGACACCCCGAAACAGGCCGAGAGCGAGTGTGTACATGGTGCTCTCGTCTCGTGTCCCCTCTCTCGTCTCGCTTCGCCACCTCTCGGCCGCGTCGGTTTTTTGCGCCCGAGTCAAAGGGTTCAACTGATACATACAGTTCAACTGATACAGTTCAACTGATACAACGAGTGTGTAGATTGTGTGCTCTCGCCCGAGACCTAGGCGAGAGGCTCTCGCCCGAGACTCTAGGCCAGAGGCTCTCGCCGAGTGTGTACAACCGGCATAATATTTTTATAACAATTTGTTTATTGTCGTTATCGAGGATAACGACAAATGGTAAAATATCTTGTGTGAGAACTTTTAATAAAAAATATCAATTGTTCCTTTCTTTGTACACATTACGGTGTCCGGCCCGTTTGCACGCACAATTTAACTTAATATAACAATAAAAAAATGTAAAATATAATAATACGAGTATCTAACATCGCGATTTATGGTTCTATGCTTGATCGCAGGGAGATAAACAAACAAACAAAACAAACAACCTCTAAACAAAACTGTAAAATTCTTTTATTAGTCATAAATGCAGATCTTCTATAATAGTTTCCAAATAACATAACATCTATGTAACTTCCAACGCGAACACACTTTTTTCGAGTCTTAAACTTCAAAACAAATTATCTCTAAATCACATTTTATGGACATCGTTTTTTTTTATTTTATTATAGACAAGTGGGCGGACGAGCAAGCGGTCCGACGTGATGGTAAATGTTATCGTCGCCCATGGACACCTGCAACACCAGGTATGCGGGCGCGCCGCCGACCTTGCAAAATCCTATTGACAGCTCTCTTGAAGAACCCCATATCGTAGCTTAATGGAAAGACCGCTTGAGGCAGTTCGTTTCGCAGCCTACGGGTTCGCGATATAAAATAATTTTGGGACCGAACAGTGCGCGACATCTCCGTATCGAGGAAATGCGGATGGACCGCACTTCTGTGACGGGAGATGCGGTTGTAGAAAACCAAACTAAAAAAAAAAACAATCCGTAGCACCCACATACATGATATAGAAATGTTTCGATACATATTTTTATGTAAATTTTGGAAACACCAATGAGTCCTATCGACCATACGGTCCCTTTTACCCAATAATGTCACATTTTATTACTTTTGATTAGCAAGTCAAAAGACATCAATTAAAATTCTGAACGAGATATAACCAACTTTAGTTTTATTTTAGTTTGCCTAAACTGTAATCGAACTCGCTAATTGCAACCCCGTTAATTGCAACAACCCACCCACTGTTTCTAAAGTCGATCGGTTGTCGGACTAGTTAAATATTCATTGATTACTAAAATTATACAAACCAAATTATATACAGACAACTTTATAAGGCGCGTCAGGGAATTAATTTTGCTATTTGTGATGTAAAAAAGACCTCCAATTACACCATTCTGTAATAAAGAGGTTTTTTTATAAAACTGTCATCAAATAATACTAATAATATATCTTTATTTGCCTTCGAAGAAAGTATTTTTATATGGTAGTAGTATGGTCATGTTTTTAACTAAAAGTACGCCTAAAGTCAGCTATTTATAACGGGATGCAAATATTATTAGATGAGACCAAAAATACGTATAATAAAAAGAATTTAGATGTAACGTATTACATGTAATTTGGGGCGTGCCAACGTTTGTTATTTTGGACCGATGTTGGCATGTTGTTAATTTCTATGGGCTACAGTATCCACTTACCATCAGGTGGCCTATATGCACGTCTGCCGCCTTCGTCCATAAATAAAAAAAAACAGGAATATTGGGAGCTATCACTATCTCTGTTACTGATTCATGGATGTTTATAATGACAGTAACAAGAATGACATCATTGTTCTAAGCATTTTATGACTTCTGAGCCCTTTATCATTTTAAGAGATATTTGATTCCACAAATTGATTTCTCCACAAATCCACAAAGATACTGAAACCAGATACTGAAAAATTACGATACGGTTACGGAAACCTCAAAAACAAACTACATTGTTTAATTAACCTTTATTGTTTATACTTAAAAATCAGATGTTAAAGCATGTTTCTATTCATAAAGAATTTTGATACAACGATATTAGAAAATCTTAATCAAATATTATACAATAAGTTCATAAAGTCGCTTTGCTCAGATGGAGCCACAAAAATACCCAATCGCAAGAAAAATAGAATTCGTTGCTTCATTTTTTTTTTTTTTATAGACTAGTGGGCGGGCGGACGAGCAGGCGGTCCCACGTGATGGTAAGTGTTACCGCCGCCCATGGACACCTGCAACACCAGGGGGTATGCGGGTAATACAAATAAAATACGCAAAACCAATTGTAGTTTTCAAACACAGCCAATATTTTCAAACTCGAAATCCGATCACAATAGTCAAAACAATTGCACCCATGACTAAACGTTCGCGTCATTGTTTTGAATACCATTCGGCGCGGTGTGAGCGACGGACCATTGAAAGCGAATCCTGTCAGAACCGGTTCCCGCTACTGCCGCAACCGGTGTTATAGGTTTTTAATGACTAGACGTGTGTCCGATTGACTAAATAGACAAATGAATTCACAGATATGGTTAGCGGTCGCGGGTGGACTGTTCTGACTGGACTGGACGGTGGACTGACGGAGACTGTTCGATAGTCTATTTACAACGTTATATATACAAAATATAACATCAATCAAAAAATGCCTTCATAAAGCAAAGAAACTGAACAAGACATGAGCTTTGCGTTTGTGCGTAAGCGTACACCGATAGAGTAGTGTGAACCATTTCTACAATCGGATTGGGCAATTCGACGCCCACTCACACAGATGCAAAGCTCATGTCTCGTTGATTTCACTGTACCTAACTACGACCTCCTGCGTTAATCCGACTGCTGGTTTTTTTTAACTGATATTTATTTAAACGTGAAAGATGTTGTATATAATTTAATAAGTAAATTAATAGATTTTGCATATCCGTACATTACATACATTAAAATAGCACTAACGCATCGCTTCCGTGGGTGTCGTAAAACGAGACTAAGGGATAACAAAGTAGCTACCGCAAGTCCCGAGGAAATACACCATCTCTATAAAAAGTGGACTCGCCAAGCAGCTTGGCCAGCGTGCAAATATAAGGCCCTACATTCCTCGTGCATAAGAGGAGGCCCGTGTCCAGCAGTGAATGACTGATTAAGAGTGAGTGACGGAGATAACGAGATGGGCTCCTCAAATTTCCTCAAACTCAACTAAACTCGAACTAGTTTTCCCTATCAATTTTCAAGTACATTTAAATACGCAATTTTAATATCTCTTGTTTTTCCCGGGCAAAAGAGGTAAAATACCAACAGGAAGTTTATTTAAAGCATTTTCTTCCTCTAAATATTGTTGTTATACTTCAATAATTCACCTGCCCCCTGTCGGGGTGATGAAGCCTCTCCACAAGCTTATCAAAACGGGGCTTCATAGAATATTATTTCTGTCAATACCCTTTTAATGCCTATTGGAGCTCGCCGGGGTTATCGTTGGGTGTATTTTTACTCTCTACTGCGCGTATAAGGGGCCATTGGTGCTGGATAATTTATATTTTTACGGAAAAAATATTATTTTGTGTCAAATTATGACGATTCGAACAACCTTTTTTCACTGAAAGGTACACCTAGTAGAAGTGGATGGTGCTGTCGATATACATGCCAATATCAGGCAAGAATGACGAACAATAGCATGTCTCCAGGTGGCGACGCCTATCTTTGGAGATTTAGGAATGGATTTTTTCTTATTTATTTATTACATCTTCAAGAGAGACAAACATCACAAATACAGCAACTATAGATAGAATAATATAAGTAAAAGCATAAGACAGTAGAGAGCGCACGCTGCATACCCACAGCCGCAGGGCGCACTCGACTGGCTACGTTACCCCTCTATCACAGAAGACTACCTTGAAATGTACTGTACCTACTTTACGTATTTCTCCAATGTACGTACGTGTTTCGTTAGTGAGTGAAATATGCCTATTCCCATCACATCCTATCCCCCCGCCTCATTTTCCCAATCTCAAGTATCCCGGGGGTGTGCCAATGTTTGACATTCTGGACTGATGTTGGAATGTATCGCGGATGTCTGTGGACGACAGTATCCACTTATCATCAGGTGGACTGTATGCTAGTCTGCCACCTTTTTTCTAATAAAAAAAATGTTACAAAATTATAGTTTATAATAGATCGGGTGACGAAAAAAAAGTATAATGAAAATGGCTAAAAAGTATGTAATTAAAGTTAATACTTAAATCTTTGTTTTACATTATAACAATAATTTTGTTTGAGCATTTTGTTTGGATTTGGAAAAGGATTCGGTTTCTTGCGGATAGCTTTCTTGAAGAGCCCCATGCCTTGGCTTCGTAGAAAAACGTCACTTGGTTTTCAAAAACGTCACTGCACAAATTTCGGGTACTCTACATTAAATATGCTGAAGACGGTACAATATGCAACACAACTCCTTGTCAAGTAAGAGCGGATGAACCACGCTTCGGTGATGAGATGAGCAATGATGGAAACCCGAAGTTGACATCGGGCTTAACAGCTCTTCATTGCGACTGGAATGGATCCCCATCCATCATCATCATTACAAGATTCCACCCTGATGAGATTAGGATTACAAGGGGTCTTTTTTATCACATCATACATATTGTGACGAGATTCCCTTACACTTCCTACTTGATGGGATGGAATGATCTTTGGCTACCGTTCAAACAAACTGTGTAACCCGTACTTAGCCCATTTATAGTCCTTTGCTGAATACGGGCCTCCTCATGCACATTGACTTGTATATGGGGGATATATGGCCGTGAAATGCCACGCTGGTAAGCGGATTGGCGAGCCCACTCTTTTAGAAGTGGTGTAGTTCCTCAAAACTTGAGGTAGGCGCTGAAATTCATAATCCTTAAACTGAAAATATCCAATGATAAAGAGAATCTCACTGCATTTCACAGTGGCCCGCGTTCGCTGCGATTCGTCGTTTAAATGTAGTTATGCGTACGAAAACGACACGCACGCAAGCAACCGTGTATTTCTATGAATTTGTCTAAATTTTACTACGTCATCAATAAAGTCCCGTCAGTTAAAGTTTTTGATGTATAAACAATAAGCATAGCGACGTCAATGATGACGACGGTGAACATTCTCCATCCTAGTTACATGAAACGTTTTGAATAAAGTCAGTCTACACGACATAAGGGTTTTATAAGGGGACATAAGGGTTTCTACACGACGACAAAACTTTTATTACAAAAATATTCTGGTAAAATGTAGTTTTTATAAAATATTTTTTAGATATTAATTTTTCGGGCTACGGTGCTTTTATTATGACTTACGACTTTATGTCCGAGGTGTCCTTTGTCCGTGTATTTTAATTTTGCGCGGGAAAGAAGGTAGACCGACAAAATATATTTGCTAATAGGGTAGGTACATGATACATATTTTGTTATAGGGTGTCTCAGATTGAGCGCAGGATTTAAATTTCGCGACATTTTTCTTGTTTGGCGGTTGGCAACTCTGGTTTGTTTATAGATGTCACATATGACAGTTGCAATTAGTCAACATGGAACGCTACACGAAAGAACAACGCAGTATGAATTTTAGAGCAGTATGAAGTGGACCATCATTTTGGCGAAAAAAACAATCTCTAGTGACGAGGTCCCCCCTAAAAAAAAGCCGACGAGTAAAAAAGCCCCCTTTGTCGTAGCACCTCGCTTTCAGAGCATACCTCTTAAGATCTCGGAGAGTATTGGGATCCTTGGTGTCGACATCTCCAGCAAAGTCGAATTTAGGGGTCATCTGGAAAATAAGGCCAAAATGGCCTCCAAAAAGCTCGGTGTGCTGAACAGAGCGAAGCGGTACTTCACCTCTGGGCAACTCCTAATGCTTTACAAAGCTCAAGTGAGGCCCCATATGGAGTATTGCTCTCATCTCTGGGCCGGTGCACCGAAATACCAACTGGACCCATTTGACTCCATACAACGACGTGCTGATCGTATTGTCGACGATCCCACTCTCACGGGCGGTTTAGAACCCCTCAGCATTCGGAGAGACGTTGCGTCTCTCTGCGTGTTCTACCGCCTGTACAATGGGGAATGCTCTGAAGAATTGTTCAATATAATTCCCACCTCGGGTTTCTATAACCGCACCTCCCGTCACAGAAGTGCGGTCCATCCGCATTTCCTCGATACGGAGGTGTCGCGCACTGTTCGGTCCAAAAATTACTTTATACCGCGAACCCGTAGGTTGTGGAACGAACTGCCTCAAGAGGTCTTTCCATTAAGCTACGATATGGGGTTCTTCAAGAGAGCTGTGAATAGGACTTTGCAAGGTCGGCGGCGCGCCCGCATACCCCCTGGTGTTGCAGGTGTCCATGGGCGGCGGTAACACTTACCATCACGTGGGACCGCCTGCTCGTCCGCCCACTAGACTATAAAAAAAAAAAAAAAAAAAAGGTCCGTTTCCACCTTGATAGATAAATCAATAAGCAAAATTATCGTATCTGGGAATCCTCATGAGATTCCTGAAGAACGGATGCATCGTTCTTCAGGAAACGAACGTTCTTGGTGCGGCTTTTGGTTCCGCGGGATCATGGGGGCATTTTCTTAGGTATCAGTATTTATGTAGGCTTAGGGAGGTATCGGAAGATATGGACCCCAACCAACTGTGGTTCCTACAGGACGGTACCACATGTCACACAGTCGGAGAAAAAACGACTTTTTTTTTTTCTAAATTAAGTCAGGCGCTCAATCTGGGACATCCATTATAAGCGTACAATTATAATATATACAAAATATACGTACCCTTTCGCGAAGCCTGATTTTTTTGGTAAAACTATCAAATTTTGAACTTACTTAATATTAAGTATTGCATTTTTTTAACTCAAAATGTATCATTTGATCATCAATGAGACAACGACCCATACATATGTGGGTCCATATTTTTTTTAATAATCCAGTGTCTGTGCCACGCAGGTGGATAAATCCGCGCCGCAATCCGCACTGGACTAGCGTGGTAGATTATATCTTGAAACACCCTAGTTATTAGAGATAACACCTATTAGAGAAGACCTGTACCCAGCAGTAAGGCTAATATCGTATCATAAGTATGTGCTGCGTGGGCTCGCGCGCAACGAATTGAATATTAGTCCATATTGACTATTACTCTATCAAAACATATTTGGTTGATAGCTTCAGCTTCGTGTATTACAATCAGCTTCGATAACTCCTACAATTACATTAACACGATTATTTTCAAGTTCATTTTTCTCGCAGCCTGGAGACAGTAATTTTCTCTCTACACTAGTCTCTGTAGATAGATCTCTACTGGAAAGATCTGGATCTCTACTGTGAAACAGGGTGGGAGTATATTTTTTCTTTGGTGATATAAATAGTCAATGAATTGTACAACAGTAGGTATTTAAGCAGACATATTTAAAGAAAAAGTTATCCAATTAAATGACATAAACAAATATTATGCAGATGACAATGAACACGGATCCAGCATTACCACGTAATGTATGGTTGATAAGAAACGGATTTTTCCTTAAGCGATAAGGTCATGAGATCTTTTTAACAAACTACATACTGATTGTTATGGTATGGTAATGGAGAAGGAATTCCTTGCAGTCGTCTATTCAGCAAGAGCGTGATTCTTCAGTGCGTTAAAGGTTTGAATGATTCTTGTTTGCACGCTACGATGATTTTTTTTTTTTTGCTGCCTACCTTTGGAAATATAGGAATGGACTTGGAGAAAGGGTTGAGAAAATGGGGAGCGATAGGATGGGATTGGAATGGGCTCTGGCACATCTCACTCACTACCGAAACACGTACGTACATTGGGTAAATACGATAAAATGGGAATGCAGTACATTTCAAGGTAGTATTCTGTGAGAGAGGGGTAACGTGGCCAGTCGAGCGCGCCCAGCGGCTATTGGATTGCAGCGTGCACTCTCCCCCTCAAATGATCTTTGCAATTAGCAAAAGAAACGTAAATCTATACGAGAAACACGAGTTATACAACAAAGAACGCGCGGAAGATGTCGCTTTTGATTTTAATCCGTCATCAATATTACCCTAATGTATCGTCAATAGTCACTAGTCAATAGTCAATAGTCGTTGTCACTGTGAAAAGTTTGCAAAAATAGTGTTACAAATGTTGTACCGATCTTCTACTTCCATTGGGATCTTTTCCACAATTAATCAATTGGAGAGTCTATTTTGTATGGGATTCTCTCCTCGAGTATGTCTTCTACGTGTATCTTTCTAGTTCTTCTCAGAAGTTAAGTAAGTAGTCTTGTGGGTTTGGTATTTGCCTCGGAAAATGTCCATGGGTTTCAGAGAATCTTTGATTGGAATGCCACACCCATGTAGGTACTGCAAGCTTGGGACGACGTTTCTTCGGCTTCCACGCATCCTCTATTCGTACAAAGTTCAGTTTATGGACTTTTGGTGGTTTCATTCAGTTTGCGAAGACGTTGGTAATTAATATATCAAATCTAAATGTGTACTAGTATGATTATTATAAAAATTGTGTATTGTCGATTTTGTGGTTTAATAGTGATAGTTTATTAAACTTCAAAGTTTAATAAACTTATAATGTTTATTAAATAATGTTTATTTCGCATAATGTTTATGATAATTACATAAAAACATAAGAGTTCGTTTGTCGTGTGCTTCCAAGAAGTCCATGTCCTAACTGTTTACTGTCTTCAGTAACACTTTACTGAGCGACTCCTAACTTACTTCGATGGAACTGGATATTGACGTATTGTTAATTATGAAGAAAACTTGACACTGGCACAATGTGCTAACACCGCTATTGCCATATAAGAAAAGCAGAAGAAATGTGTCCTAAAGGAATCCACAAGGCAAGGAATAAACATTTACAAGAAATAAACATCACCATTTCTACTGAAAACCTAGAAGGCTGGTATTTTCCATTAATGGAAGTAAACACTTTCGGCTTGGCCACATTTTCCTTATAATAAGAATAATATACGCGTGGGTGTGATGTAAACAGGTGATACACAACATCGGTGTCTCATAGGAACCTACCTATACATCGACGCTACGGGCAAACGGCGCTGAGCGGAAATCAATAGGGATATTTGTTAGGGCGTGTGGCCGCTAAACAAGCGGACGCGTGATTTTGACGTGATATTCTTTATGTAGTCTATCGTTAAATTACTTAGTGTGATGAAGTAATTACGTTTTTAAGGAGTCACCGGTTAGATTATCAATTAAAAGCCCGAAAAAAATGTAATTATTATTTAAAAATTAACTTAAATGTAAATAAAAAATGTAATTATTATTTAAAAATTAACTGTTAAATGTAAATAAAAAATGTAATTATTATTTAAAAATTAACTGTTAAATGTAAATAAAAAATGTAATTATTATTTAAAAATTAACTGTTAAATGTAAATAAAAAATGTAATTATTATTTAAAAATTAACTGTTAAATGTAAATAAAAAATGTAATTATTATTTAAAAATTAACTGTTAAATGTAAATAAAAATGTAATTATTATTTAAAAATTAACTGTTAAATGTAAATAAAAAATGTAATTATTATTTAAAAATTAACTGTTAAATGTAAATAAAAAATGTTTTTGTTTAAATGTAAATATAATGCGCTTTCAGCTGCAGTCGGCCTTTTTTACCCGCGACGGAACGGAGATGCTACTCGTATATGCATTTGTGCTAAGAGAATGTATACAATGTATTATATGTTTGTGTATCCATTTGTTATACCACTTTTCTCTGAAACGGCTCGATCGGTTTGAAGTGGTTTTTTGTAAACGTTTAATTGTACCTTGGAGCGTGTTTGGGAATGGGTGTTGTAGTTGTATCTCACCAGGGGGCACTGCTGTATGAAATTAAAAGTGGTAATGCTTTATAATTTCTAACTAAACGAATGTACCTTCTTATTCGAATGCGTCCTTCTGAAGTGAATAGTTGTTAAAGAGGTGTATATTAAACACTAGGTGGAGGTGGGTAAGAGAACTTGAAATTTGATGGTACAATGGTGGGTGTTTGGATCCATTTTTTTGGCAGTTGTTTGGGTCAATTACCAATACATAGGGGAGACGGATGCTGTATCCCACAGCCGACTGGGTGCGTCCGATTGGCTATGTTATCTTATTTCAATAGAAGATTGAAATGTACGAACGTGATTATATTTCTAAATGAATGCATTTGTTCGAATGTATTTGTGTTGTTAATAGTAAAAACGTATACTTAATATATAACCGTCAGCGTCTGATGCTGGAGCCTAAGATGATTAAGGGACCTCCTTGAAATTTATCACTAGAACAATTGTATTTGAACCAATTTTTTGACGAAGTTTAGTTCGATGAACAGTTCAGTACAAAGGGGAGGACGATTCTATTTGTTAGAGCAGCGTGTCTGACTGGCCGAGCTTTCTCACTATCACAGAAAACCGCTATGTATTTTTGCATTATGTTCCATTCCAAAGATTATTTCAAAAATATCAACGATATATTAACAAACTGGAAATTGACTGAAATTATATCTGTACTATACTAAAGTATTATAAGTATTTTTATGTTATATTATCCACATTTCTCTCTACAATTATTAACTAATGTTAAAATAGAATTAATTGGACAAAATCGTAGTACATTTATAATTGCCGTAATGGAACGAATTTTTTTGTTTTTGTATTGGCAGTTGTTTTGGTGTCTCTCAATGTCAAATAGTCAAACAGACGACAAATATGAAATGAATGCATGCATCTCAGAAAAATGTTGCTATTTAAAAGAACAGGGCGCTTTACACATTGTAATACCTAATTTATACCTAGTAAATTATTTACTACTGCTGTATAAATAATGATAATTACAACGTAAGACATACTCAGTTTATAATATTAAATGTCTCGAAGAACAAAATAGTTTCACTTATGTATTTTTAACCTCAAAATAATTTTCAATTGTATTTACCTTTTCTAGCTTTGAATTTAAATAATACTAATAGAATTTCATGAAGTATATTTAAACGAATTAATATTGCCATATGACGTTTTTAGACGTGGCTGTTGACTGTTAGGCGCGATTTGGATGTATGCAATTTAGTCATTGTTATTTGTTCATATATAAAAAAAACTCGAGGATAGCTGTGTCATCATAGTTCATGATAAGCTACATAGGTAGTTCGATGAACTACTAAATTAGCTTTTGACAATATAACCTTATTAGATAACCTTATATATAATAAAATAAATAAACTATAGTTTTTACCAGCTTCTCCAATATTTCTGAGACTAAAATGATCTATTATACATTTTCGTGTGGAACTTCACAAATCACTGTTTGCTTTAGTGGCCCGACTGTACTATATACACATTCGCACATACGATACGCGATTCGTACACGTCGAGTTGTCGAACACATACACATCAACGTCCAGACAGGCGTTATTATGTACATATTTAGTGACGTGACAGGGTGTAGTGCGTCCACATATATATATTTTTTTTTATATACAAGTGGGCGGACGAGCAAGCGGTCCCACGTGATGGTAAGTGTTAACACCAGGGGGTATGCGGGCACGCTGCCGACCTTGCAAAATTCTATACACAGCTCTCTTGAAGAACCCCATATCGTAGCTTAATGGAAAGACCTCTTGAGGCAGTTCGTTCCACAGCCTACGGGTTCGCGGTATAAAGTAATTTTTGGACCGAACAGTGCGCGACACCTCCGTATCGAGGAAATGCGGATGGACCGCACTTCTGTGACGGGAGGTGCGGTTATAGAAACCCGAGGTGGGAATTATATTGAATAATTCTTCAGAGCATTCCCCATTGTACAGGCGGTAGAACACACAGAGAGACGCAACGTCTCTCCGACTGCTGAGGGATTCTAAACCGCCCGTGAGAGTGGGATCGTCCAGTTTATATCATAGCATATAAAGTTACCGAACGTCCACGGTTCAATTGGATAATATGAATGATGTACAAAATGACAGTGAACAGATGTAGCCAGATATGGTGATGGCAGATCGAACAAAACCCAGAGTAGTGGCGTAGCATAGTATAGATTAGCACAAGACGAATGGCGTGGAAATGACGAGGCACATAGCACCCTGCCGTAACTAGCACTAGCACTGCTCATGGCACTGTCTTGTGCACGAGGGATGTATGGTTTTAAAGCGGCACGCTGGCCAAGCGGGTTGGCGAGTCGACTCTTTTATAGGTAGTGTAGTTCTTCAGGGCTTGTGGTAGCGGCTTTGTTATCCCTTGGTCGCCTTTTACAACACACACGGAAAGAGAAGGGGTGGTGCCATTCCAAAGCCCGCCGACACAACGCGGCTTCTTTTATTTTGCTCTTTGTAAATAGGGACAATGGGCTAAATAGAAAAAGCTCAAAATGATGAATACAATTTACATTTATTCTGGAAGATGGAACCCGAGAAACTCTCTAAAAAGCGCCTATAGCACTTCATACGTTTGTCAATATTTCCACATAGGGACTGTTTCCTACGAAATTAGTTTTCCTGCAAACTGTCCGGGTTCTCGATCGGTTTATATTAGGACGAGTCCACATCGGTTTATATTAGGGCGAGTAATATTTCATGTTCATGTTTGCAGGAGCCTATGTCATGCAATAAATAGTAGTTAGATGCAATTATAGAATACAATCTTCAGTAATATTATAGAGAGACAGTGACTTTGTTTTTTTTTGTAGAAGTAGTGAACTCAAATACTTGAGGACCTATTTTTTTTTTTCAGCTTTAGGAAGCCTAAAGATGGACATAGGCGGCTATGTTTGGGTTTTGGTTTACTCTATGAACCTAATATTATGTTTTCTATTATCTGTAACGCAAAACTACTTAATAACGACCTATTACCACATAGGATCACCGAATTTTTTTAAACTAACATGTACTTTTAAACTAACATGTGTACTTTTAAACTAAAATGTGTATGTTTTCAGTTAAAACATGTTGCAACATATAGCTTCATTTACTTACGAAGCTAAGTGCAATCCTTCCAATAACAAAAATCGCCCATTTAAATAGATGTTAAAAAAAACTTAGTGGTCGGATTTAGGTAACTTTAAGTCAGTTGTTAATTGTTGTACGTTTAATATTATATTTTTATTATTTTATGAGTTGTTTTGAATCACTTTATTGCGTGGCCCACCTCTTCTTCTAAGTCATTTCAGTACGCTCAGTTTGCGTGGAAGACACTTTTCAACCATAAAGTAATCGTTAAATATAACTATCAGTCAAGTTAAAACAGGAATACCATAAAGGATTTTTATTAATTCGATATTATTTTGGTTTTAAAGTAACAAATACAATATGAATTCACCTTTACCTTTCGATACGTCCACCCTAATGTTCGCTGGTATTTCTCGAACGTCCTTCCGTAACAGGAAAAATTTTACCAAAAATACAGTTCCCTCAAATGAAAAAGGTTTTATCATATTTTCGTAATGGAGCCCTACTTGTTCTGAAAATTAAATTGTCTTTTAAACATTAATGATTGAATTTGGCTTACAACAATGCTCAATAAAACTTTTAAAAATATATTCGATGTTCACAAGAGTTTAGCTATTGATAACAGCCTAAAATGTCCCACTGCAGGGAAAAGGTCTTCCCTGGTAATTACGGGGAGTTTCAGGCTATAATTCAGCGGTCTCAATGCGGACTAATGAATATACATACATGCCCCATATCAATTCTCGGGCATGTATGTTTAATCACCATGTTTTCGATCACCGCCGACAAGTAATAATTATAAAAAAATCCCTACTTAAGTACAAATTCAATGGTAGCTCTACGCGTCGGGATTTGAACTCACGCCTACTACTGATAGGTGTCGATTCACGACTATGCATCAAGAATATATGCTTGGCTATGAATGTCATTTGTCCGTGGAGTGTTTACTTATTTAGATGTTTATTTTCTGTACTAATTGTGATTTCATTCCCGGTATGGACTTTATGTTTCCCGGAGAATGTTTGTAAAAAATAGATTGTATGGTTAATCTAGTCTCTAGAGTATAAATTATACACTAAGTTTCATTTAAATCCTTCAAGTAATTTTAATAACGGTTTATTTAATTAGAAAGTAAACCTGTTTGTTACCTAAAAAGCAATAACTCTGCAATAAATTAGCGTATCACAGGTGCAGTTCGTCGATCGGATTAACAGACTAGTTTAGTTTTTACCAGTAAATGCGGACAAATCTGCGGGTAACAGCCAGTAATAAAATAATAGCATTAGCAGATCTTGTGCTCGGGCATACCTCAAAAACAATAAAGCAGATGTTTCAAAATCCAAGGCAATCCGGCAAACAATAGTCACAGTTGAAACATAAAGAACGAAGATTAAAACATGGCAGGTGTTAATATTATAACATTTACGGAAGCAGATGAGTTCACGTCGCCTGTTAAATTACGACTACAAAGTAACGTTGGAACTTTAAATAATAATTTGAATTTTAAAAGATCATTACCTGTAACTAACTACTTAAAATTTTACATTAGGTCCCGATTGAATTAAATTCGGTCATTTTGTTTCCATTAATCATAACTATTTTGAAACGGTATAAACAATTATTATTAAGATCAAGGGATAACAAGAGTATTATGGCATGAGAGGCAAATACATGGAAGTACATGTTCATGAAGCCTCATTTGAGATTCTATCTAAACAATAATTTTAAATCAGTGGTACAAAAGCCTTCCGAAATTGCAGCAAATGACGATAAGTCCTAACCTTCAGGTAGGCCGATTATTTATTGACCAACTAGGCCACAAATAAAACACGGTCAAACTAATTTTTTCCCAAACCAGTGAAATTCCTCGAGCCTATAACGTAAAAGGCAGGTCGTAATCAATTTAGCAAGCCGGCCTTGGATTCGCCGATTATGACGAAAACAGCGCGTGCAAAAACAAGCTAAGCAAGCAACAAGGAAAAAATGGAAAAAACGTTTCCTATGTTGTGTATCCACAAATTTCATTTTTCAGATACCATATCGAGTGTGAAAGAGAAGTGAAACAACAGAAACAACTTTAAAGAGAAGGCGACAAACAAGCCCGAATGGAAGAGGATGCTCGACCAGGCCTTGGCCTTGGCCCACCCGAGGTTGTAGAGCTATAGATAGATATTGTCGGTGACTCTGCAGATGTAAACAGGCCTCTTTCAAAGCCACTACCGGCGAATTTCTTTAGTCATCAGTCCACCTGTTTTTAGCCAGTTATCAGTTTTTAGCCAAATATGGCCTGCTAACTGGCATTTTAATTCGCTGTATTTTGAGATTTGTGACGGGTTCTTTTACGAATTTCTGGGTTTCCGATCCTACAAAGAAACTCCAAGCATAGCTCTTTACATCCTTTGCTGAACGACTTTGAACTAGTGGATCAGGTCGTATTTGAAAACGAAAATATAAAAAGAATAAACAAGACTGATATCGGTTGCATTTTTAAATATAAAAAACAGTATCCGGAGTAACTAAATACGGAGAAACATTTTGTGTTTAGAGTTTCAGTTGTGTAAACTCGAGTGTTGTGTTGCTTTACGCGATGCCGTTGCCGTTCGTGACGTGCAGGATAAATCAAGTTCATTAAGTTTTATTTAATTAATGTTCGTAAATCGAAGTAATCCTTAGTCCGGGGCCTTCCTTCCTTCGAGAAGATACCTTCGGGACGAATAGGTCCCGATGGTGTCTTATCTGTTCAGAGGTGGTCTTCTATTCGGATTCCCTATCACATCGAACTAATGGGGTCTTTCGTGGACCCCGTAACCTATCGTCTACTCTTGATCTTCAAATATGACATTTAAATTCAGTCGCAGAAACGTGTTCCACGTTTCCCACGGTGTACGTAGCTGCGTACACGACTCATTCCGCATCTCACCAAGCCGTAACAATGGCAGATAAGCTACATGATGGATTCTTCCTTCTCATTATAGGCTATGCAGATGTCGTCATCTGCCATGTTTATCTACAGACTTCTTGCACCGAAGTTCGCAAATATTTCTATCAATAATCCCGGAACGTCTATTCTAAACCCATGTCAACTTTTATTAACTCATATTTTGGGAATAAACAAACCGTGATCTATCACAGAAATACATTTTACACGGTGACCTAATTTAAACAGCCAGCAAAACTACGCAGGTCCAATCTGATTGGATATTGATTTATTTTAGACATTGTTTTAACTGTCGCGATCGTGATATACGTGTATTATATTTAATTTTGTAGATAGCGTGTTTCATTTCAGATTGTGGAATGATTAATCTTCACTCGGTAATGTAAAACAACATTGGTTAATTTGAATTGCTGTTTAACTGCAGAGTATAATACATCAAATGGTAATAATGTTTTCACATGGTGGAATACTGATAGTCGTTTTACGTGTGATTTTCAGATATTTCACCTACTCCTAATTTAATGATCATGAAAAATACTGGATATTTTTTTGTATGTTAGCGTAAAATTCAATTTTAATCAGGATATAAGACATGTCTCTCCACTGCTATATAGGTCTATCCGGGCAGCACACATCTTCTGCTTTTCTCATCCGTTCACTACCGGTGATTCATTAAGTCCTTACTGCACCTTTCCAGAGTGCGTCCTACATTACGTTTGCCAGTACATCGGTTTCATTCGAGGACTCGTCTACCCCCATCGGTTATGGCTTATTTACACAAGCAGAGTTACTCGAGCAGGAAAGAACATCGTTCAAAAGCACTTATTTATAAACAACTGTTATCTGATCACTGCTATCGGTGTTACCGTTGAGTTTTTATCATCACGTGAACAGTCGTAGGCGAGAATTGCATGTAGTTTGGTCGCATACGAGAACATTCTCGCACGAACCGTTCGAGAAACTCTCCTTGTGTAAACAAGTTTTTATACATTCCGCGGCAGATATGGCCCGATCGCTTGCCGATATTTTGAGCTGTCGGCAAATGTTCTTCGCAAGGATTTCTTCGTTACAGACTTTGTTCATCAAAGAAGTATTCCAAGTATTCCAAGTGCATGATTCATTACATCGCTTGCTAAGCGTATTGACTAGGTACTATCATATTACCAAACATAGGGACAAAAAAAATATTATTGCCAAAATAATTGAGAATAACAGTTAATAAAATCCGGGCGTTGCTCGCGAGTACTATGAGTCACGAAACTAGGCAATATTTTTAATATTCAAAAGCAGAATTTAGTGAAACAAAATACGATACGATAATGGAAAAAGACAAAATTAGACATTTCTAATGTTTTCTTTTTATTTATTAGTTAAGAACATGTAACAATAATAAATTTTCATAAATGCATCCAAGTCCAACCATCATCAGAACAAACTTTCTCTAACAGAAAGCGCATGGGAAAAAGGATTGGGAAGGATGGGGAATCTCATATTATATGAACGTACGAATCGTTGTTAATTCAAAACGACATGGATCCTCAGTCAAGTACATCAAGGCAACAACTTTTTCTCTTTTTATAGAGACCACGAGCTGCTTTTAGTGGCACCGAAAAACTTATGATAAGCAACGTCTACAAATACGTATGTGAGAAGAGATCTGCATTATTAGTTATTGGATCTCCGAAAAAACATGCGCGTCTAAAACAGCTGAAATCTTGGGAATTAGTTCGGCCACGGAGTCCCTACTCCGTGGCCGAACTAATTCCCAAGACAAAGAGTACAAAGAGTTTTAAAAGAGTACAAAGAGAATAAACAATGTAAGTCTCCTGACAAAAGCTGGACCGACATAGTTTCAAGGATAAATTGGATAACTTTGCGTTTGCGGCTATAAGACGAAAAGTTCACCAATTCTTTTATGTAAATGAGGCTCCCACTTGTAGTAACGAAACGTGGTTCTGTTCTTAATGTAGTAACGAAACGCAGTTCCGGGGCTCTCTCTCTTCTTTCGCGCTCTCGGCTCACACAACCAGACGGGGCTACAATGGTTCAATAAAGAAATACCTTAGGTTAGAATAAAGACTGTAATTAATCAATATACGTCACACGTTACAACGCCACTATTACAAAGGTCAGTTTAGACATTTATTTTTTATTATTGTAGATTATGATCTCTGTCTAATTTTGTTTCCTTAAGGTTAAGCCTAAAGGTTCTAAGTATTTTTAGGGTTCTGTAGGTACCCAAACGGTCCGAACGGAACCCTATTGTTGGCATCTGTTTGTCGGTCTGACAGTAACTCATATGGGCCGTATTTTTAAATTGCAATTTTTTGTTCTTTTGATTATATCTCTGTAAGTATCCTTTCATCTTTATTTTATTTTTATGATGTAGGTCAGAAATATTTTCTTTCATCTTTTCCCTATTGCATTTTGACTTCCTCACTTTGAATAAAACGTGTATTTTTTTATTACTTTACAGATTCTTAAAGTTGTTAATGATAAGCCGGACTTACCTATGATGATTACCTATTTTCTATGATCTATTTCTATTTTACATGAGATCAAAACACGAAAGTTAAAATTTTATTTTATATTTTTAGAAATATTTTTTTACAGCATAAAATCTAGTTAAATTTCTAGAAATAGGATAGGAGGAGAGTATTGACGAGATCATCTCTAATACTTTTCGCATCTTCATCACTATTTTTTTTTTATGTACATTACTAAACATATAACTGGGAGATTTTTTTATTAAAACCTACAATTAATAAAAAATAGTACTTTGATTGGGGACCTGTTGAGTGAGCGATTCAAGTCAATCCTTTTGTCACAACACTATTTTTATTCCATCAAAAACTGACAACCCAGTAAACGACAGTTCACTCCAGCTAATAAAAAATACAGTTCTACCGTCCAAACTCTCTTATCCACCCACCTTAAGCTCTATATAGTTGCTGGCGGTTATATGTAAAATGTACCTCTTTTAACTATTAGGTACCTGCAGAAATTCTAATATATATTTTAAGTTTTAGTTTTAATGTTTTAATTTAATAATTATAATCATGTTGGTACACGAGAGTCTGCTGTGAGAATGAAATAACACGACCAGTCGGACGTGGGTTGCATTATTCTCCACTATGTATTAGAATTGTTCATTGAAGCAAACAACTCTTAAAAATCAGTCCAAAACCATGGTTATGCCGTCAAACTTCAAGGAGTTCCCTCACCCACCTTCGGCTTCAGCATCAGGTGCCGACCGTTATGTGTTAAATATATAATATGACTCCTTAACTAATCACCACAGAAAGACTTATTCGAATAAGTAGATTCGTTTAGGAATTTTATGTTATATTTTTTTTTTTTTTTTATACTTTATACCGCGAACCCGTAGGCTGTGGAACGAACTGTCTCAAGAGGTCTTTCCATTAAGCTACGATATGGGGTTCTTCGAGAGAGCTGTGAATAGGATTTTGCAAGATCGGCGGCGCGCTCGCATACCCAGTGGTGTTGCAGGTGTCCATGGGCGGCGGTAACACTTACCATCACGTGGGACCGCTTGCTCGTCCGCCCACTAGTCTATAAAAAAAAATTGGAAAGTATTAAGTACAACTTTTAGCTTGGTACAGCAGCGCCCAAGTTAGAACCACAACGCCCATCCTCAAATATGCTCCAATGTACAATTAAATGTTTGCAAAAACAGCTTCTAAATCGCTCCTGTCATTTCAGAGAAAAGTGGTAACAAAAGAGTACACAAACATATATACATACGAGTACATTCTGTTACCCCAAATGCATATACCATCTCCTTTCCGTTGTGGGTAAAAACTTAAATGAGGAAATGGACAAAGAAATAAAGTCACCGATGTAGTTTAGAGAATCAGCAAGCTGAAGTGACGAGTCCTTGAATGGAGATAACGTACCGCGAAGCGCAGTGTGGAAAACCGTCTGACCAGATAGACTGACGACTTGAAGAAATTCCGCGGTAATGGATCAAACGCGGAAGACCGTGTCTAATGGCGAGCCTTGGGAGATGTAGTATATTTATACTCGGAACATGGCTCACGGTAAAGCATGGAGTGGTTGTTAAACTTTACAATATTCGCCAATGGTGCCACCACAAATCTATTTGAAGTAAACACAATTATACATTTATTATTAAATCCCCATACATTTATCAAATGACAATTAGAACCTTTTCAATTTACCAAAGCACTTATCGACGTACGTAATCGTGAGTATACTCGTATAGCATTTTTACTATTACGGGTATAATTATTAACGGAATAGCTTACATAATGCGGACTCTAATGGCATCGGGCTACACTTGGTTACGGTTGAGGTCGGGTGGGTGATTTGCAAAATGCGTTAGCACATCAATCGTTTACCGGGTCTATGAGAAAATTAGCAACAGCGCGGGTCATAGGCGGAAGCGGGTCGATACACAACATACAGGTATATCTAGTTTTCGGGTTTTGTATTTAGCAAATTTGTATCAAAAATCCTAACAGTAAGATCCGAAACAAAATTGACTTTCGCGACATTGGAGCAAACAGACAGACGTCTTTTTATATGTAGAGTAGATTGTCAGACACCGGTTAGGTAGGGGGGAAAGTGCATGCTGCATTCCCGCAGTCGCTGGGAGGACTCAACTGGCCACGTTACCCCTCTTTCACAGAAGACTACCTTGAAATGTACTGCATTTCCTACTTTATCGTATTTCCCCAATGTACGTGTGTTTCGGTAGTGAGCGAGATATGCCAGAGTCCATTCCCATCCCATCCTCTAATCTGTAAAGGTAGGCAGGCGCATCCGGAGGCGTGCCAACGTTTGTTATTCTGGACTGATGTTGGCATGTATCGCGGTTGTCTATGGACGTCAGTATCCACTTACCATCAGGTGGACTGTATGCTCGTCTGCCACATTTTTGTCTATAAAAAAACACGCCTCTAGCACGTAATTGTTGCATGAACGAATTTAATTTTGTTTTTAACCTGCTCATATTATATGCTATACTATATTTTAATCCACTGACGGTTTTGCACAGAAAAATGTATTAATAAATACAAATAGTTAAGTCAAGAGTTATTAACAAACTCGTAGCTTCTATGGCCGTAATGTTTTTTTTTGGGAATCGCTCCAAGTTTGTAACTTAGGACGATTTACCAGCAAATTAAGACGATAAGCAAAAGAAAATATTTACGAAAAATATAGAACCATTAAAAAGAGCGATTCACAAAGAATAGTTGACTAATCTTTGTGAATCGCTCTACGCTTGTAATTTAGGCCATCCATTAATAAAGATGATACGCGCAAAAAAATATTTTTTGAAAAACAAAAACCATATTATAAGCAGTTTTTGCGAATTGTTTCATGTTCGTAATTAGAGACGGTTCTTCCGTTAATCAAGACGGCACGTGTAAAAATCGACACACCCACAAATGCCTACCCAAATTACAGATTTCTGTTGGAAAAATAATTGCGTATGTTTCAAGTCCATTTTCGCCGCAATGTCGACGGAATAAAAGCCATGGTTATGCTTGATGTGCTCATTGGGCCGACAATGAATAAAGGAAATTATCTAATATGTCGACAGATTTCAAAGAATTTCTACTTTTGGGCGTATGAAAAAGTGACCTTTAGCAAATATTAGCAAATATGTAGAAGCTCAATACCTATTAATACCATTAGCCTGTCTCTCCACTGCCGGATATAGGGCTCTCGCAAGGTTCACTGCCACAAACGATTTTCCACTTTTTTCATCCATCCACTACAGGAGAACTAATATTATAACAGTAGGTATGGCCGCTTGATTACTTTCAAATTTCAAAAACTACTAGACTCATGAGTTAATAGTTATTTTGCTACATGTAAAGATCAAGAATGCGTGCGGATTAGATTGTCAACCGTTGACCATACATAATCGAGAATGGGTTAAAATAAACTATCAAGTGGCCAATATTTTCAGAGAGCAAGAGTCCTGTCCTACTTGTGTTTTATTGAGTAGCTTTTGTATTACAAAGTTGATTGATTGTTGAGTTTGATGTTGGTAATTTTGTTGCTATAAGCTTGTGAGACCTTATCTCATCAATGAGATCCTTGGCCTCACTATAAGTACAGCACATAAGACTACTAGCCTATATGCGTTAACGTAGGCAAAGATCAGGTGATCATGTCTCCAGTGAGTAAACTCAATTGACTAATTTAAGGACCCTTTCTGATAACATTTCATTTCAGTCTACACGACATAACGATTTTGCAATCAATTTTGAAGTACATACGACTGCTCAGTCGCAAATACTTACCGAAATGCTTACAATAGATTAGGAAACCAGAGTGAAGAATTCTTGAACAAAATGGTTTACAAAGTTTGGCAAGCGTGGAAATAGGGCCGATAACAAGGACAACACAAGGCGAAGCAATGACAAATGAATCCCAAGAAAATCGTCTAAATATTTTTACGTAACCCTGAAATCTAAGTTTTAGGCGGCGATAAAATCATCATCTATTGGCGATAAAACTGCGATTTTCGCCCCCACCACAATAATTCGTCTTCTTCTTGTAGTGCCTCTCCTACTAGTGAAGGTTGGCAATCAGCTCCAAATACTTTGACCTGTTTCCCGCGAGGCGAAACAGTCTGGCAGCTCTCGCGATGCCAGTTCACTCTCATAAGTTATGCAGTCATGACGTTACCTGCGACCAACACGCCTCTTTTCGGCGATATTACCTATCACAATCAGTTGCAAGATTTCGTATCTTTCATGCCTTAGCACGTGACGCAAATACTTACTCAACATTTTTGTACATGGCGGTCTGCAAGAGTTCGACTTTGTGGCCGATTCGTCGCAGGACTTACTCTTTAGTGAACTTCTGCTTCCAACTAATGGCCAGCATAGCACTATAATTAAATCTCGTCATCAGAACACCTACAAAATTTAGACCTTAAAAGCTCGTAATTTAACAAGTTGCTTTGAAATGTTAGTGCACGTGACGAGCAAAACCGCCGATGGTTCAGCGTCATAAACCGAGCAACAGTTTACAGTTTGTCGACAGGTAAAGGAGTTTTAAAACCTAGGCCAAACAAGAAGTCAAGAGCTCGTCGGAAAGAGTCCGCGAAAGTACCGCGCGGTCCAGGGACTGATCAAAGGCTCTTGAGGCCCGGGCTATGCGTCAGGGCTCTTTTAATTAAGGAGGCAAAAACTTTTTCGGCGTCCCCCCAAACTTGACTCTCTCTTTCTGCCGGTTATGTGGGTTCGGAGTGCGCCCCCCAAACTTGACACTCGCTTTCTGTCGGTTATGTGGATTCGGAGTTGAACTCAAGTTCTTATTTGTTTTGTTTTTAACTATTGTTTACTTAACTTAACTATTACTTAACTATTTGTTTCACTCGTCTTCCTTAGGTCGTTTTCAAAATTCTCACGATAGACCTCTAGACCACGGGGTCCTGGGTTAACGACTAAAATCGCCGACGAGTATCGGTGTGCTCGCCAATGGATCCCCACCTTTACGTCGGATAGGATTCTCCAAATAAATATTTGTAGGCTTTTATTTCGCAGTGTATGAAACTCCTTATCTTTAATGGCATTGGTGCAAGGTCAAGTTAAAAGCGAATCTCTAATTACTCAGAGATTCGTTTTTATTGTATACACAACTGGAAGTGATCATTGGCGAACTATTGTTTTGATTCCATTGATTTCTATAACTAGGCTTCCATTAGAAGACGCGTCGAGGCTACTTGTTCAACTCGGACCAACGACGCTGAAACTATCGGCCAAATTTTACCGGTTCAATTTCTTAGCCCAGCAATGTATGGTGAGAGCTTAGAAAATTTAAGGAGATGCGAAAGTCGTTGATAAAAGGCGTAAACTTCCAGAATATAATAATATAATTAAGATAAAGTGTACGGTGGTCTCGAGTTCCGAGACTATTTAAAAAGATCCCAAACTTTCGGCCGCACACGAGTAATATCCCTTTGCCTGACCAGTCAGTTGATGTCATCGGCGATCGGTCTCTTGGGGCGTAAAGTCACAGTCGAGTAAACGGCCAAAAATGCCACTGTTTTTGGATTGCACATCCGTCCATTTATTATTTTAAAACAGGACGCAGTTTCGACAACAAGCGATTCATTTACCAGTCAGAGTTAATGCCAATCGAAATATGGTCGTTAAGGTATCGCGTGGTATGTAATTGAATACACAAAACGGTGTCGATGTCAAACGACACGACCTCGTTGACCTAAGCATTGCGTTGTACGCAACTGCATAGAAGCAAGTTATATTCACTCGTCTCAAAGAAGTGTTTGAATCAACTCATGGGGAAAGGAAACCGTAGTTAGAGAAATTCGTAAAAAAATGTGAAGACATCAATGCAATGAGAAATTCTTTACTTATTTTAAGTGTTTGTCAAGTATTGGCATTTATTTATTTCGATTTAGTTTGAATACGCTATTATAGACAAGTTCCTTGATGGAGATCATGTATCAAGGAAACGTGACATGGGACGTCCTCCGATCAGATAGCTCAACGACTTATGAGAATCGCCGGTAGTGGTTGGATGGGAAGAGAGGAAGATTGTACTGTAGCGTACCTTGGGAGAGGCCTGTATCCAGCGATGGAGACTGCACACTGACAGTAAGCATGTTAAAAATTTCGGAATGGAAGATTTTTGAACGTACAGAAGAGAAAATCTGTCGAGAATATGCTTGACCAGTATAAAAAACAACTGTTATCTGTTATCACCATGAGATCAACATTATCATAGAGTTATGGTAATGTGAATAGTTGCAGGCGAGAATCGTATGAAGTTTAATCACGTATGAGAATCATATAAATATTCTCGCTCAAACCGTACGAGAAACTCTCCACGTGTAAATAATCCCTTACGTATTCTATACAAGTAATATTTATATTTTAAAGATACCCATTTCCGAAGGAAAGACGAGGTGCTGATGAGGACTCTCAAGCTAAACAGAATGGATGCGAGTTTAACAGAATCAAATTGATAGCTGCCGTATAACAATTAGAACTACAGGTTTGTGAGTCTTCAGTAGCTAATTTTTATTTAAACTGATTTCCTTTTCCTTTTTTTATTGTTTAATTTAGGTTACGATGGGGCTGAAAAGTGGCATAATGCCTAAAAGCATGAGAGTAGATTAAAAAAGTTCCTCATCTGTGGTTTGTTATGTCTCAACCATGTTTTATATTGATTGGTGGATCAGAGAATCCCAGTAGGCAAAGATCTAACATCATAATAATATTAAACATACGTTGTTTCATTCGGGTAACTAAAAAAAAAACAAGCAATGTGTACAGGATCAGCGCCCGTGTAATGTCGGACTGCGTGATTAGAGAATCTAAGACACAGTATACAAACAGTAGAGAATTGTAAAAAATATAGATTTTTTTTTATTAAGAACTAACTGCAGAAATAATAAAGAAAGTAATATAAGAGCATTGGCAGTCTGGTCAATATGAGCAGCAACTGAGCATAACGGCAGCAACAGGGCAACATACAATATTTTGTGCAATATTGAACTGATGTTTTACATTTCTCTCTGGCATTTGTGAATCGATATGTATTGATCTGGCTAAGATCTATAATATATGGAATACATCGACGCACTGCGTTTGTATGCGTGCATCTGTGTATCAAAAATATAGGCCATTTAAACGAGACTTTAGAAATGACGCATCTCGTAGACTTTAGATGAGACATAATATTTGAAGGGGCATGTAAGAAAACGCAAAACGAAACTTTTGCAAAGAGAATTATGAGATGTTACAGGTAATCAACCCAGAGGAAAATCCAGAAAAAAAGTAAAACTGAAGAGAAGAAGATGTTTGTAGTTGAAACACTTTCGCTAGTGCTTTTTCCAAAAGGAAAAACATCTGTTAATTATTTAAAGCTGTTGTGTCCAAGGGAAAAATTGCTAAAATGATCACCAAATTGTGAAGGCAAATGCCATGCCATGGCACCATAACAAGACCTTGAATTCACTAGCGTCAGCACGTCTAAATTATGCAAAAGTTGCGGTACTGTTCGTCGTATTTACGCCCGTTCGGTTACATCACGACTCGACCCGCGGATCGCGACCTTACCCACTACCCCCCGCCTCACTGCGTGCGCGCAACGTGACACGCCCACAAAGATAGTCGCATGCTTAGTTTATTATCGCTTCGCATGTTTCAGCTTCGAGATGGCCTTAAAATAGGCTAAAAACAAATAGCCTATATCATCATTGGTCGTAGGAAACAGCCGAATAATATTGAAAATTTGTCGAAAAAACATTTAAACTAGTCTCTGATAATTTTGAAAGACACTTCTACAACATCGTCATGATCGTCATCGTCATTGAACATTATCAATAAACATAAAGGTTTATTGATGGTTTTTTTTTTTTGGTCGGTGAAAGTTTTTCATTATTGCCAAATGACAAAATATTTGTTCTGTTAGCAACCATTTGCAAAATTCTATTGGAACTTTCTTTTTGAGTTGTAGAAAATAATAAGGTAATAAAACAGTTATATACCCTATTGTTACAAGTTCTGGAAGCTTGCTTACAGAAATATTTACCATTGGAGCAAGTATTTACAAACAACATTTACAAAGAATGAATTAACAAAAACAAATCATAAAGAGAATCCACATCAAAGATGAAAAAATTCTTTCCTTCTTTTTGTAGTAAATAAGAATGCGGCCATTGGAATGTGGATTCCGTACATAAATTTACTTTTGTACTAAATGAAATTGGTAATAACAATTGATCCGAGACTCGAGAATAGTAAAAAAAAAAATATATTGTAATGTATTCTGAACGACAGCTTGTTTTAACATTGATATTCTCAAGGTCGTGCATCAAGACGGGATTAAATTTTGCCGTGTGGACGGTCTGTCGGTCGCCTTTAGGATAGCACCCACCCCATCTCTTGCGGTGTGTGTCTTAAAAGCAGAGATGAGTGATTTATATCAATTTGATTAAATCATGATTTTAAGTGTTTTTTTCTTTATATTTTAATCAATGATTTAAAACAAAGTCAAGGAGGGGGCAGAATTCACTTTATTACGATAGAAAATTACACAAATATGAATCTATACTAATATAATAAAGAGGTAAAATTGTGTGTTTGTTTGTGGGTATGTTGGGGATAATCTCTGGAACTACTGAACCGATTTCAAAAATTCTTTCACAAATAGTAAGCTACATTGTCAGTGTCTAATATAGGCTATATTTTATTAGGAATTTTGAAAAAAAAAAATTGAAATAAAAAAACTTATTAACCGAAGCGAAGCGAGTTAAAAATAAAATAAGTATTATCTTACGTTAATCAACATATGAATAATCAAATGATGACGATTTAATCAATTAATAATCAATAATATGCCCTGAAGAACCATACCACCTCTAAAAGATTGGACTCGCCAACCCGTTTGGGCAGCGCGTGGCGTTTAAGTCGATACATCCCTCATGTACATGAGGTCACCAAATCCAAATATTCGAGGCCAATATTCGGTGACTACACCCAAAAAATCCAAACATGTGGCAATTTGGCAAAAGATATCAAAGTATCAAGCATTGGCAACAGCTACACTGCAATTTAATAAACTTGTATTAATTAAATCGTGTTACAGTTGATCGAGCATCCCCCTCGCCCTCATCAAATTTAAATGGCGCTGGCCCGACACAAATCATCAATGAATAATAAACGAATCGACAGACGGCCTCATTACACATTCGGAGCAGCGTGTGACAAGGAATAGAGTAGCGACCGTGGTCGCCGATATAAAAGACTAAAAAGGTTGCCGTCTGGTTATTGATCAGCCGTTTGTATAATTCTTCGTTGCGGAACAGAGCTTCGTGTTTTTTTATTATATCGTATTTTTCGCGATTGATTCTTCAGTACTCTTGGAAATAAATGTGTTTGAGATAACGTGGCGAAGTTAGTCTATGTTTATTTTGGTGTGAGCCTACTTTTGGAATAGACGTTAGGTGGACTACGTCGATGTCCAATTACCGTAAACGTAACTAGCATTTTTAGAATCCACTGCTGGACACAGGCTTCCTCATGCACATTGTTTTGAACATAGAGATGTAGCGCCTTAAAAGGTCACGCTGGCCAAGCGGGTTGGCAAGTCCACTCTTTTAGAGGTGGTGTAGTTCATCAGGGCTTGTAGTCGCTGTTATCTCTTAGTCGACTTTTACAGCACCCACGGGAAGAAGTGAGTGGAGCTATTCTAAAGCATATGACCCCGCGCTGAAAATTACGACTCGCAAGAGTTGTCAAGTAAATTTTACAACATTGTCAAACAATTTGTCGACTTGGAATTCACCTAGTAGTTAAAATCAAAGTACTTTCCTTAAAAATCGTATCTGCTATTCTGATTGGAGTACTATCTAAAGGTCAGAAGCACATTGGCAAAACAAGGTCTTTATTGTTTTTTTTTTTATAGAATAGGTGGCAGACAGGTGGGCGGGGCCACATGATGCTAAGTGGTCACCGCCGCCCATGGACACCTGCAACACAAGGGGGTTTGCGGGTGTGCTGTCGACTTTGCAGAGTCCCGTGCACGGCTCTAATGAAGAGCCCCATGTCGTAGCATAACGGAAATACATCAGCTGTCAGTTCATTCCACAACTTTTGGGTTTGCGGTATAAAATATCTTTTTGGTCATTTTATATGCAGCGACTTTGTCAGGAAAATGCGGATGAACCGCACGACGATGACGAGAGGTGCGATGGTAAAACCTGTAGTTGGTATCAAATTGGACAGCTCTTCATAACATTCCCGATTATAAAGGCGGTAGAAAACGCAGAGACGCAACATGTCTACGGATGTTGAGTGATTCTAAACCGCCAGTGAGAGAGGCATTGTCGGCAATTCGAATAGCGCGTCATTGGACGGAGTCAAAAGGATCCAGCTGGTACTTCTGTACACCGGCCCAGAGATTTGAGCAATACTCCATGTGGGATCTAACTTGAGCTTTATAAAGCAACGAGCGTTGGCCGAAGAGAAGTACTGCTTCGCTGTATTCGTACACCGAGCTTTTTACTAGTTAGTTTTGTCTTCCTCTCCAGATGACTCCAAAACTAGATTTTGCTAGAAAATTTCGACGCCAGGGATTCCAAAACTCAGATATCTTGAGAGGAATGTTCTGAAATCATATATAGAGAAGATATATGAGAAATGTTATAGACAACCATCCGACAGTAAACCTTTCAAGTATTCAGTGGACTGCAATATATTATACGTTATGTCAGTCCACTTAATAGTAATTAATGATTTACCACCGTATTCAGTTGCCAATGGCATCGGTAATGTTTTTGACTGATACAGCAGGTGATTAAATATCCCGTTGGATGAGGGGCATAGGCCCTCATATTTAATCACGTGGGGGTTTCACGCCATCACATTTTCCATAAAAAATCGAAAAGCAACACAAATATTTAAACTTCCTCCGTATCTAAGAGGTGTCGACATGCGAATCAGCGATTACGTTAACGTTACCTTTCCTGTGTTTCGTACGCTATTGTTTAGATATTTTACTAAACGTAAAATGATTTTTTGATCTTTCTGGTTATGCTTTGGTGTATTGTTGAAGGATATTTATGGGATAGGTGACAGGAACCATTAAACCTAGTGGAGTGGTTTATGCGACCTGTAACACCGGGATATATTGCTAACCAATATATCCCCATTAGTAATCCCTCAATGTCCTCAAAAATGCCACTAATATTATAAACGCGAAAGTTAGGATGTTTGTTACTTAATCACGTCGAAACAGCTGAACTGATTTCGTTGAAACTTGGTAAATAGGTAGACTGTTCTATATATGTATATTGCGGGCAAATGTTAGTGTTCAATAATATGAAGTATCCTCATCACAATGTACTGGACATCAAGACTGAACCACTTAAAGAAAGATTTTTTTTATAGAAAAGTGGCAGACGAGCATACAGTCCACCTGATTGTAAAAGGATACTGTCGTCGATAGATACCCGCGATACATGCCAACATCAGTCCAGAATGACAAACGTTGGCACGCTCCCGGATGCGCTGCCTACCTTTGCAGATTTAGGAATGGATTGGGAAATGGGGAGGGAGAGGATGGGATGGGAATGGGCTCTGGCATATCACACACTACCGAGACACGTACCGTACATTGGGAAAATACGATAAAGTGCAATACATAGGTACGATAAGGAAATGCAGTACATTTCAAGGTAGTCTTCTGTGAGAGAGGGGTAACGTGGCCAGTCGAGTGCGCCCAGCAGCTGTGGGAATACAGCGTGCACTCTCCCCCTACAAACACCATATCCAATGGAGAACATCTCGAACCAGCAGAGCTTACCATTCAGCCACTATTTATGTATTATACGCTAAACCTACGCTAACGAAAGCGAGCCGCAGGTAATCGCTAGTGCCCCTGTCATTTTCCAGTCAATTAAAATCAATCTTTACATGGCACAGGTACCTACTTACGTGCTACCACTTTTGCTTACCTATTTTGAAAACCGCGCATTGGTTTTCTGAACAAATCACGAGGTTCTCAAAAACTTACTTCGTGACAAAGAAAGGAGGCTATATCCAGTAGTGAGTGATTATCAGCCGAAATGATGATCCAAGGGGCATGTTATTAATGAAAGCTGCAATCGATTATCTATTGTTCAAATCTAATGAAGCGCAAGACGAGAAATTGATTCATAAATCATCGCGTGATGATTGCAAGGCGAATGGTCTTACAACTAACATATTATAAGAGGCGTATGAATGAACTGGTTAAAAACTGGTTGCAATACAATGAAGATATCGTGTGGCCACATAAGAGCACACACGAAGTAATGATACTTACAGAATTAAAGCGAGGATTGCAGATATTACGAGAAATTATACTAAATTCTGATAGGTTAGAATAAATCTGGTTACCAAAGCTTTTTGGTGCAAGATGTGGCGTTAAATTAATTTTAAACGCCTATCTCAAAATGCGCAAAGAAAGAATGTTAGGAGATATTTGTATGTTCAGATCTGTGTGAGTTCGTTGTTTTTACGTTGTTCATTTTCTAAAATTCTATGGTAGGTACTAATAATAAATCATTTTATTTCGAAGACGAATGGAGACAAGATCACATTGTCCGGTCTCCAATTAGTATCCACCGAATATACAAGGGTCGTGTGGTGTGGGCCGGATTTAGAATATCACTGGCCTATCTCTTCTTGTGGGTGTCGTCAAAGATGACTGAGGGATAACAAAGCTGCTAGCACAAGCGCTGAGGAATACACGATCTCTAAAAGATTGGACTCGCCAACCCGCTTGGACAGCGTGCCGTTTTAAGGCCATACATCCCTTATGCACGGGACAATGTGCATGAAGAGATCCACGTTCAGCACTGGATGCTAAAGCGGCTAACTACTAGCTTCACACCAGGCATATACTTGAATATAAAAAGCCAATCTCGAATTATAAGATTACATCATCCGCTGTCACTGTGGCCATACAGCTAAGCGGATTTCTGCGATAATCCGTCATTGTCAACCTTTGATGAATCGGCCATTCGCCAGTATTAGCTGTGCGGGTCGTCGCAGATACATCATCGCAAATACATAAGGCGTATTGTATCAAACTACATTTAGATACGACTTCAGGGAGTATATCCACTGTAACGGTGTAAAGATCTACTGAGAAAGAATATCAGAAAATGCCACGAGGCAAGTCTATGGTATAATAGACCGAGTGTTGAGAATACGATACTAGAACGCTTCTAGATCTCAAAACTCTACGAGAAGTTCAAAGTTGTGTTATGTTAAAATAATGTAACAGTTTTTTTAATGTTGACAATTAATTTATCTTTATAATATTGTACGCCTACACGGCGAGTTATAACGCCTACACGGCGAGTTATAGTCATGTATCTATACTTTCTCAATATCATTTCAACTCATAATGCAACTATGCAACTGTTCAAATATGCAATAAATCTAACATTTGAGATTTTCGCGTTTTTAACACATATCTACCTATTTAAACGGGTCTCAACGTGTATTGAGTGTTGTGTGCCTAAATTTTCCGGTCTAAGAAGAACAAATGCGGGTAGTTAATAAAATTGCTGACAATTGTGGAGTACATTCCTCTTCAGTTAGCTCGTGACCATAGTTGGTGGAACCCAACCGAAACGTCGAGTAAAATAAATAAGGTAAACAATCGCGTTGAAACCCGTTTAAATAGATAAATATATGGAATAAATCATTTGACTTTGAAGATGTTATGCACATGCTTATTATTCTTTGCAATGAACATCCTTTCTAACCTTTCGAGTTTAATGTAGAAACAAGGACATATAAATGGAATAATTAGTACGTATCGAAGTGAAAAGAAACTTGATTCACTGAGGAAGAAATTCAAAACAAACCGTAACCCGATGCTTTCTGACAACTCCAAGTAAACACCTAAGCACAGTTGCTTTTAAAAAAGCTGTTTAAAAAACCTTTTTAAACTTCGTGGAAATGTTTACACAGTTAGGACTATTAATTAGGTAATTAGTATGGTAACTAACTAAGTAGTAGTACGGTAGTAAGTAAGGTAGGAACTAAGAAGAAATAGAAGACTTCGAAAATGTATCTGGTTGAGAAGAGAGAAAGTTCGTGTGGTGTGGGGATTCTTAGCGGTTTAGATATACGAAAGGGAGAAGCATAGACATGATGATATGTTACAAATGAAAGAAAATAGTTTGACAAAAGAAATGTGTCACAATGGTATAAGTAATTCGTTAGATGGCAACGTTTTTTTAAATTTGTCGTAAATTGGACTTGTAGTGGACTTTTCGGCGGGAGCCGGAGTAGTGAAGTTGAGTTTTTGTTTGAGTAAAAATTGTAATATATTAGGCGTTTCGTGCATGCTGTCTGTAATGATCAAATAAAAGCGTAGGACAACGTTTTTCGTGTGCTTTCAAGGAGTCCTCTTCTGTTCTCAATAAACCTACTACCGTTTTACTGAGCGACTTCTGACTTACTTCGACAGTACTGGACATTGGTTTAGATTTATAGTCTGAATTGTTTATTAAGAAGAAAACTTGACACTGGCACAATGTGCTAATTGCACCATTGCCATATATGAAGCACAAAAAAAACTTGTACTGCACTATAAACATGTTGATACTTTCCATTTAATTGTTTCTTTTGCATCTGTTAATTGAGTGGGTTTACGTATGGATCAAACAAATGCTTAAATTATTGAAAATGATAATTAATCATGAAAATGATTAATTATTGAAAATTATTGTTACCTGTGTAAACTACAGGAGGCTACGGAATAATACAACAGAAAATGAATAAAAAAAAATAGTTTTAGAAGTAATAAAATATCAAGTTCATTTCGGCCTGACCCCGCAGGGTGGTGGGTTAACAGTAAAAGAACTTTTGAATTTACTCTTTTTTTAATACCACGCAAAGTAGGAATTAGACTAAACGCTCGAACTTACCACTTTTTTGCGGTTCGCAAACAACTTATCGAAAGTGACTAAGGTTTAATAACAACGTTTTTTGCGGTTGCGATCATGTAACAACCTATAAGTTTAACTGAATAACAAGCTGCAAAGGGGTAACAAATTCTTTAACAAGTTCAAACATCTGAATAGAATATGATTATATAAAAACAAGAGATATATCACGGCGTGCCTCACGGATAAACACACATTGAAACACATGACTTGTGTTTTTACAAGCTCATTCATAGTCATAACCACAGACAATACATTTTATTAACACACTAGATAATGGCGGACCCCTCATTTCAAAACCCGTTAGACCTGTCTACCATTTTGTAACAAGTTACATCAGACAAAAAAGGAATTTATGATAATGCTCAGGGGCATTAAACATATGCTAAAAATGTCTTATTAATTATCACCTACAGATTCGCACACCATCTTGAATGATGATCCCACGGTATGGTGTCCTTATGTTCATTCGAAAGCTGTAAGAATTTCTCATACATATATGCGTCTGTATTTACAACAAAACCACTCCTTTATAACACCTTTTTACCGGAGCAATATTTCGCTTCGAATATATCACACATTTGAACAAAGGCATAAAAAGATTTTCGACGTTTTCCGTCCATTCCACGTCTCGACCCACCCACTGCACGCGGCGCGCAGTTTTCAATGGATAAAACAAAAACACCTAGCTAAAACTGAGTAACAAATTTTGTCTTTGTGGTAGAGGTTGGATGCCCCTATGTCGAATGTTGGATGGTTTATAACGGACTTCGTAGGCTTTATTTTATCCGGATTATGATGACGCAATCACTAAGATGATCTCTGCCCGTTATTTTTAAAACTACTGGATCGATTTTGATAAAATGTACCCGATCCGCCGTGTAGTGTCGGCCGGCTTTAGAATAGCACTATCCCATCTCTCCCCGCGGGTATGTCGGCGGAGGCCGCTACCACAAGCGAAAACACTCTTTTAGAAGTGGTGTAGTTACATTTAAGTGGTTTTAGAAGTTGTGTAGTTACACCACTTCCAAAGGAGTGGTCTCGCCAACCCGGGTGGTTAGTGTTTTAAGGCCATAGATCCCTCATGCACAAGACAATGTGCATGAGGAGACCCGTGGACGATAAAAGAACTACTGTTATAACCTTCCGGTAAACAGCTTATTTTGAATTAATACATGAACTATCGTATCAGATACAAGTTGTATTACTCTGTCAAATATGTTTCGGGATTTTATTGATAAAACAAAAAATATTGCTTCATTCGTGTAAATTTATTTTGTCGCCCTCGAAATAGGCTCTATTTGACGCAATACACTTTCGACAGCAAATAATCCATTCGTCGAAACACTTCTTATAGACATTTTCCGTTATGGCCTTTAGATCTTTCAGTTTCATTACCTCAACAAACTCGAAACATCCGCCACGACGTGGTAATTTGAGTCTGGGGAATGAGAAGAAGTCACACGAGCCCATATCTCGCGAATATGGTGCTTGGTCGATGACATTCGTTGGATTGTTGGCTAAAAATTCCCGTATGATGAATGAGGTGTGAGACGGCGCATTGTCGTGGTGCAATATCTAGGAATTGTTGTTCCACAAAATCTGGTCTTTTCAGACGAATATTATCTCGTAATCGCTTCATGACGCGCAGATAATAATGTTTATTGACAGTTTGACCGTAGATTGGCTGTAGTGTTTGAGAAGGAATTCTGAGTGGACAACACCATGATAATCAAAGAAACCATTTAACATGACTTTGATTTTTGGGTGGTTTCAACGTGTTTTTTTTAGTTTCCAATCCCTATCGAAGCTCCATTTCGAAGCTTATTGGCTGGTTTGCATGTCAAACTCATAAACCCACGTTTCGTCACCCGTCATGATGCGTTTCATGAATGTGGGACCCGCATTGGCTCGTTCAAGCATGTCTATAGCAACCTGTTGGCGGGTATCTTTTTGAAGAAAATTCAGTTCCTTCGGAACAAGCCGTGCCGCCACGCGTTTCATACTTAAACATCAACCAAAATGGTGCGAACGGATTCGATCAACTTCCTGAGCTATCTCTCTTAAACTAGCGCGACGATTTATCATCACCATATCCTTCACCTTGTTGATATTTTTATCAGTCGTAGACGTTGAACGTCGACCAGAACGAGGCAAGACTTCAATCACTTCTCGGCCTTCTTTGTACCACTCATGTGCTTTTGTTTTTGATAAAGTGACTCACCGTAGGCCTTCTCTAGCATTTTCAACGATTCCGCACAAGAAATATTATTGACAACACAAAAGTTGAGGCAAATTCTTTATTCGATATTTTTATCCATTGTAAAATTCGCAAAGTACACTCGAGGTCGTCTAGCAAATATGAAAATTTTCAAACAACTATTTGACAGATCGCGCTAAAACTATACATGAAAATTAGCTGCAATAGTGCCAACCTAATAGCAATATATTTTTACGCAGGTATTTTACGCGGGCATTCTTTTTTCATAATTCCCGATACTTATTTGACAGTATGTATACCACCCTTATTTCATTAATTAGGAATCAAATAATGTTCTCTACTATTTAGCCCTTAAAAAGATCCAAACTGTGCACGACAGAATGAATAAGGGCGTAGCACAAGTGCAGTACAATTAAGATATGTATTATGTAATATGTAAATATTATGTAAATAAAATCAAGTGTACATGATATGTACGTACTGACATCGCACGGCTCGGGGAAGAAAGGGGGTTGTCTCACAAGGGTTGCGCAACTAGCGAGGTGAGGACGAAGGAATTCTCACATTACACTAATAGAAGCGTACGAGACAAATCCATACACCTTTCCTACGAGACTATGGGATGTTAGTGCGTACATTTATATTATATTTAAATGTCTTTGTTTATAAACTGTATGTTTGTATTAGCTCTCCATGAATGTATTAGGGAAACTAGGTTACAGGTCAGGGTATAGGCAAAATAAAGGCTACCGCCCGCAGTGTGTTTTATTGAGCATTGGATTAAACATATAAAGTTGCGGGCTAGATGACGAAGTTCCGGTATCGGCGCCACTATTTCCCCTTTACCTTCAGTCCTCCCATTCCCCTTGCTACTCAACGAAGGAGGGAGGGAAAAAACGGCTAAATTGCCCAAAGAAATGTAAATCATCAGGCTTCGTCATCGAAAATAGCCTTGTTCTCCGCATAAGAGGAGAACCGACCCTAGGATATGTGACTTGTAGCCTAGAAGTTATGTATGACGTTGGAGAGCGAATAGCACAATAAACTTCCCCAGGGAGCAGGGGGATCGCACGGGCAGCGAACTTGCTATAAAAGGCATATGCATAGGCAAAGTAGTAACTTGAACTGCTAGTTTTACATTTATCACTTCAAGCAGTGACTTGATCCATCAGACTCCTCATTGTGGAGATACCTAACAAGTTCATACAAGCAAGCTCGCTGCCGACTGCCGCTTCCTCTCTGCGCCCCTGTGGTTCAATGTGAATTAGAGCAGCGTTTTTATTTCCGTATTTCACCCCTACACCCCCCCCCCGTTGGAAGGCAACGTGCGGCCTGCAACATTGGCCCTGCGGTATAACATCGATCGCGAGCACCGCCTTATATATTATATATATCGTCGCCAACACAAACCCTATTTTCAACCTTGATGGGTCTTTATTGACATCATTAAGAGTCATACACCTGCGTTACACCTGGCACTTCGCATCAACACTCAGAGGGTCGAACAACCCTTGCAAAGAGGGTCGGTTTGCCCTAATAAAGGGATGCGTTTAGTGCACTTATTCCCGAAATGATTCGCTTTCAATGTCGCAGTGCCGTTGAACTTTTAATCTGTAATGCAAAATGGAACCCGAATAGTGAAGTGTAAACATTTTATTTTAGTCTTTTGCCCGCGGCTCCGCTCGCGTGGTACATGCAGTGGTACATATTGTAACCGATATCATACAATTAATTTTTATCTGCAAAAACACCTCCCTATCTACTTATACGCCACCCTTATTTTGTACGTTTTTTTGTTTTTTTTTCGTATTATTTTGTAAGTATGCTCAAAAGCTATCGTTGAAGCGCAAGAAAAAAACATAAGTTATGGGTCTCGTTTCTGCAGTAAATTAGAAAAGAAAAATACGTACCATATTTTTTTTATGACGTGTGGTATCGAACGCCTAAAGAATATCAACTACCCTATCTTTCCCCGCGGGTCTCGTAAAAGGCGACTAAGGGATAACAAAGCGGTCACCACACGCCCTGGGGAACTACACCACCTGTAAAAGAGTGAAGTCGCCAACCCACTTGGGCAGCGTGGTGTTTTAAGGCCATACATCCCTCATGCACGGGACAATGTGCACGAGAGCCATATCCAGCAGTGGATACGGAAAGGGCTGGTTGCATTGAATTGCATTGCATAATTCTTGTATTAAATTTCTATTTTTTTTGTTTTGATTGCTATTTTTCTTATAATAAGTCTGTCAATATTTTGGAATAAGTTGTTTAATTAATGGACGGTTTCACTCACCGAGATTATAAAAAAAAATATATAGACGCAAATACACAAAAAAGCTATAAATTTTAATTTCCTTCTTTAGTTTAAAAATCTTGTGAGGGTTATTTAGTACAAAATGGTGTGAATCAGTTAAAAGCCAGGTAAAAGTCTTAAAGAGCTTTAAAGTGCGAGAAACATCTAAAAAGGTTAAAAGAAAAAGGGGGAATGGCTTGTACTGCCTATTGTACATTTTACAAGGTTGTACGACTCGTACAGTGTAGGTACGGCGAGTCGTGTTATAAAACGTGCTCGGATATATACATAGGTTGAGTGGTAGACAGGGTAGATTTTTTATTTTAATCCGATTTTTTTGATAAATGTTTTACCTATCTATCTAATTAACAAAATAATTGAGTTTTATCGGTGGTAGGTTGAATAATTTGAGAAAAATACAAACTTTTGGCCAATGTATGTAATAGTGAAAAACAATCGTTACACTCCATACTACCGCCCCCAGAAGGGAACTGTTCTATTCACCAGTAAAACCATATAAATTATATATTTTTGCAATATGCTCACTAAAACATGTCTACATTTATTTTTGTTACGCGTATTTTCGTGTTTTATATCCGCCATATTGGATTTAAAGTGACGTCATACAGTCTACAATCGCGGAATGTCGAGACGAGTCCCACTACACTTGTTTGTCTCCTGATATTTTTTTATATCACGTCTTTTTAAAAAGTCGTTTTCTGTTGATTATTATTCTGTTGATAAAGGATTATTCCTTCCTGTTAGACTGATTGTGGAAAAGAGCTCGTCAAGAATAAGTGTGCCAGACAACTATGTATGGCACACTTTTTATTACAACACTTTTGAACGAAACACTGTGTATGTAGCCTATAGTCTGGCAAAAACATCAAGAACCACGTAAAAAAATCATGAACAAATGTTGACATAGCAAATGCCTATGTTGGTATACCCGAGTGCTATTTGCTTGGTGTCAATGACACAAAGCTGTGCCAAAATTTTTTGCTTACTACAAGCCTAAATAATAACTTGGTAATGCAACAGCATATTGAAGAACCAGTGAAGAATCTTTGTACAAAACCAGTGATGCAGTGCACACACAGAGAAGCAATATCGACACCAGGGGCCACTAGCCCAGACAGTTAATGGAGATTAGGGCCCATTGTTAAATAAATAGTCTTTGTAATATCAGATAGGAATGTATGGCCTTAAAACACCACACTGGCCTAGCGAGTTGACCGAGCCCACCCTTTTAGAGGTGGTGTAGTTTCCCTGTGCTAGTTTAAAAGCTTGTGCATGAGGAGGCCCCATATCCAGCAGTGGCTACTGAAAGAGCTGATTGCAATTTCAGGTAGATAATCTGGATATTAATATTGTATCAGCTATTCATGAGATTGGACTATTAAAATGATTATTGCACTTTACATAGACTAGTCTTACTTCCGAGCTACATATCGGTGGTTCTTCTCCATGTGTGAGCATAATAATATCTAATACTGTTTACATTATAGGTTCCATACTAGATCATCTACACATTGTGGAGGAGGTAGACTAAATGGGTTTGTGTAATTCCTGAATAATATAGATAAACTGAAAAATATGGGTATTTTGTAAACAAGTTTATCTTAACATTAAATCAGTGTTACTAAAATGTATGATCACATTTAGTGACTATCACTTTAAGCCATACAAAACCTTTGCATTGAATGGAATGCTGCTATCAAAATCATGCTGCATCTCCTTTTGTTGTGAATAAAAGCAGCATATTTCGATTGTCAATGATTTTTGCATGTTTTGAAACTCATCCTCAATATCCAGTCTAATTTTGGATAAAACCACTTCTGGGGAACACCATTTCTGGATTGGACCACTTCCTAATATGTCCATTACTTATACGGTGAACAAACACAAATGAAAAAGTAAGTTTATTCATAATTATAAATATGAAAGCTTCAATTAATCATGAATTTTATTTAATGTAAAGAGAACATAAAATCTTCTGTTATAAGAAGATAAGAAGTTGTCACTGACCGCAGAATCAAATGTCCAAATGTTATATGAAATTATATTCCATTTCATGTGGATGAAGTCAATTGAGGTTCCTAGTCAAAAGCATTCATTCAAAAGCCACATTACTTAAAGAATTTTAAGACATAGGTTGATAAGAATAAACAATATCCTGTTTTAATCAGGGGTGATTCAACCTACCTAATTCTAAATTATTTCAACTTAATGGTTTATGATCTTAGTAAACTACATCATTTTCCTGATAGAGTGATGATAGCTATAATAGACTCTTGTTTGTGAGTTCGAATCCTTAACCTTCACCACTGCTGTTTTTCAAAAATTCATTTTTAGAGAAAAATAACACAGTGCACCAAGGGATAATGTGCTATACCTACCAAAAAGTACAAAGACAGACTTTCGAGACACAACCCATGCGTCAGTGAAACAGTGAACACTGCAGACTGCTTTAATTACAGAAGACTAAATAGCCAATGTCATCAACTTGATGACATGTTTTAATTAAACATTTATTTATTTATTCTTTATTGCACGGAGTGACAAAAGGTGGACTTAAATGATTTAAAGCATTCTCAGTCAGCCATTGGGCAATGGCAATGGCCAACAGTTAACATTACAATACTAAATTATATATTAAAGTGCATGTATGAGCAGGCAGAATTTTAGTCATTGACATAGGGTCAGATAAGACTTTACTAGACCCCTATTATCTAACCTTAAAATGAGTGGTCTAGTGAAGTGGTCAGTGTGTGACAACTTCATACAAACCGCTTTGTGTCTTGGCTGACCTCATGTCAATAACTGAAATTCTTAGTGGTTAGTGAAATGCTTTAAACACTATTGAAATGTCATACGAGGCATGATGTCAACGGATCTCTCGCTGCTATGATATTTCTGAACAGTGAATTGAACACTATGGGGCACAGACCTCCCTTAGTAAATCTAGGAAGATATCAGGCCATAATCTACGAAACAAGATACACATCCGTCAGATCTTCTTTAAATTTTTAAACATACATGTCTCCTCGAGATATTTCCCTTCAAGTCCAAGCTAATTGATGCTCTGTAGAAACTCCGTCACCTCACGAATGAGAGTCGAGAATAGATACCCCGAGGGTAACACAGCTACATAATAAATAGAAAAAATATGTTTTTATTGTATTTGACCTACAAGTGTCCTATTCTGCAACGTAATAGACGAAACTACATCATAAAACCAACTAAAACAACAAAATATTCAATTGACTAATTAAATCTCTATTCTGCATGTTTATTTCAGGATATGCAATAAACATAGGCATTAACCCTTGCATCTGTTGTTTTTATGTTTGTAGCAACTAAAATCGGGCTTCAATATGTTAATTAAAGTTTTACGATTGTTTTAAGACGAGTATCGAGAACATCTAGAAAAGCCGAAGGAACTTCGAGTGCTGTATTTCATGTCATTACACATATATGACTTGTTTTAAGTAAATTGGAGCGTGTGAAGCGAACAGCTGCTTTGAAATACAGACGAACCGGCGACCCGGCGCCAGCGGCAGCCACGCCACGACGAAAACCCGATATAGACAAATAGGTTACACAGTGACGAAATACGCGATACATCCGATGGTGAAAAACGCCCAAAAACACATAAAAAAAATTCGTACTCACGTCAAATCACCGGTATCATCCAACAACAAGCATTATAACAGTCCAACAAGGACCGTCACTGCATAAATAATCACAATTCCACACAGAACAACTTAACATAAATGCCATCCAACGTAATATTGCACAAATTACTTTATAACTAACGATAACTCACAACGAATTACACGAAAACATTTACAGAGCACAAACACTTAAACAGGTATATATTTATAACGTTTTATCACAAATTAGTAAGAAACATCACTAAACTAACAGAAATCACTTTTCGACTTGTCCTTGCATTCACATAAATTGGCAGCCATCTTGCGTTCGTGCGAAATGAAAAAATGTTGTCAGTTCCGAGACATCGATTTCCATTTTATTATAATATATTTATTTATCTTTACAAGCTGTATCCGCGACTTCGTTCTTGTGGACTGAAGTCCAGGATACTGTATAAGAGTAAATGTTAGTAGTTTATTGTACTCGTATCTTGTTTTGTCTCATACCATCCCATCCCATATCCCATGTAATTCCGTTCCGTCTTATCTCTTTTATCACATATCATGTAACTAACTACATACAATCTTCTTACATTCAATTCAACGGCATCCCATCCTCTTCCATCCCACCCCCTCCCATCCTGTCTCATTTCATTCCACAACTCAATTCCATACTATCGAGTAAAGTATGTAATAGGGGACAGTAACACTTCATTCCACATTTCATATTCCCCATGACAGCTTTTCCTGCAGTAAAAGTGTCCTATATAAGGTAAATGTATTCATAAAAATCCTTCCAGTAGTTTTTATGTGACGTGTGTTATGGTATATGCAGCCTTGATGATGAGAAAGTTACCTAAATATTACCCCGGCACATAACTATGCCAAGTTTGGTTGTAATCCATAAATTGGGTGGTGCACTTTCAGACCAACACCGACAGATAGACGGACTGACGGACAAAAAAATAGAGTTTTAGGTTCCGTATCATTCATAGTATACATTTCATTCTATATACACACATGGCCTTATTATAGATACACGATTATAGATAAGGTAATTGTTTGAATTGAAATTTTGAATTTGTCTGAAAGGACGAAATAAGACAGACTATACCAAAGAACATTTATGACGCAATTTACAATTTATTCGAGATTATATTAGTGCATTTTCATACTTGTGCCCTATATTTGCTGTTGGGATTTATTTTCCAGTAAGCGCAACAAATAAAAAATAAAATAAATAGAAAAACTTTATTGACACAATACAACACAACATGAGCATTAAAATGAATAATAGGTTAGATTTTTTTTCTGGAATGGTAATTTTAATTGTGAATGGTCAGTGCAAGCAACTGAAAGTCTAATTAGAAAGTCTAAATTCTAACTTCGTTATATTTCAGAATAGACTGAATTTAAAAACCGTAAAGAGCCTAGTATGCACAATATCGCATCGAACTCATATTATAGTTTAAAATACAAATATTTTTGATCTCGCTTTCTATTTCAATAATAAATATATTTTCTTTGAAAATAGTCAAAATACTTAATATGGCAACATAAGGTGAAAAGCATAGACAATGTCTTTATTTAGGCGGTGGTTTTAAAATCAAAACGCGCCACCCAGTAATAAACCAAAAGAAGGCGCTTTAAAGTGTAAAAGCTTATAAACTATTAAAAGTTTATAAATTAAAATATAATAAATACAGATGTGTTTTACTTGCCTTGATAAATGATTCTCAATTGAAAGACATTGAAATGTAAAAACAATAAATAATTTTCTCCCACTGAACATGAATCGATTAATTACATTAAAACTATAATAGACATACAATGACATTCATAAGAATAATAGGAGTAATGTATTATAATCTTGTTGTGCAACCATCGACATATAAAACTAGAAGTGCCCTAGCTGTGGCAAAGTATTCCTGAATAAAAATGAGATAAACATAATGTTTGATCCATCTCCATCGCTCTCAATACGAGTATAGTGGCAATCGCCTGCAACGATGAAGATATTATTAGCCAAAGCCATATGCTGTCTTTCATTCTCGTCAAACCAAAATCTTACTACAACTATATACAACTGGGGCATGTCAAGCTTATTCTGTTCAATTTGTGCCATTGACGTGACACTGCAATTGCCGGGTGACACGGTAATTCAGGTCCATCTTACAACAAAACACGGTAAACGGCAATACAATAATTACCGTGTCTAAAAACACATCTACCTATATTTTTTAAGTTTTGTGGATTCTATAATAATATCTATGTAGTTGTTAATAGAAATATCTAATGCCAAAATTTATACGGTAGCACTTAGTGAGAAAACCCGATACATGTTCCCTATGTTAATGCCGGTAGTTGAAAAACTACATATGAAGAACAACAAGAGATGAAATACTCATCAGGAAATTGATGACGAATGGAGAATTCTCCCTTTTGTGATTAAAGATTCCGAATTAGAAAGTATCACAAATGAAAACTGATATCTTCTGGTCTAAAATTTTAACTCGACCTCAGCTCGATTGTGAGAATTTAGCCAGTTTTGTTCTTAGTGTTTTATCATTTTCGCACGCTAACGCCGACTGCGAAAAGATTTTCAGTGTGGTCAATTTAATCGAAATGAAAACTAGAAACAAGATTACTTCGACTATAAATGATATTTTGCTAGCAAAGTACTGTGTTCGAGCTCAGGGAAATTGTGTAAATATTAAACCGTCGAAACAAATGATTGACTACATGAAAGACAAGAATAAATAAAATTTAAAGAAAGAAGACGGAATTTTGATTAATTTACGAAATTTATATTGTGAGTGCGTCCTTTTTTTACCCACGGGGTAGGTAGATTGAGAATGAATAGGTAATATGAAGCAGATGCGTGGCAGTAAAGAAAGCGAGATTGATAGTCGAAATGATAGTAACAGCACTAAGTCAGTACGCAAGTATTGTGCGCGCGAGCAAGTAGAGACTGTCTGTTTCTATCAGCCGTGAAGTCACATGTCAACCGGTGTTATTTTTTTATTTTTTTTACTTGGGCTTATTAATAACTTTATTTTTGTTAATTTTGAATAAATCAAAATGAGATACGGCAATTTCTTGGTTATTATTCCAAAATACGGCAAAATCAGATAGCCGGAACACGCTAAATATTTCTTTAAATGGCATACCTCATGTCGATAGATGCAACAGTATTATATCTAGTCCGAATCCAAATCCAACATTGTCCTTGCGAGAAATGGGTGCATACTTTTTTAGTCATGAATTCAAATATCAAAATTATTTTGTAATAAGATAACCTTTTAATGTTTGTTTTTCAATTTGCTGTGCTTTTCTAGTCTAAATGTTAATTTGCCATACTTTATGTCTCAATAACGAGTACTTGGTACTGTTTGCATTATCGTTCTTTTTGAAGATTTCTGTCCTTGGTAGGTATTCTTAAAAGGACCGGATAAATAGATTCTCGGTCTATAGATTAGTGACAATCACGTTATCACCTTAAGCAGTCTGCATAGAGGTTAGTTTCCACACAGTCTAAATGTAAGCAAAGCACGGTCTTAGAATCGTCTATTTAACCGGACCTTAGACTGTTAAAAGTAATACGGGTAGAAAATAAAACAAAGACATAGTTAATTTTTTTTATGTTAAAATAACTTACAGACCATAGGTCTTACATATTTTTAACTTAATTGTTAACATTATTCGAAAGGAAAAATTATTCCAATAGTTCAAGGCAAGGTTTTAGAAAATGCAAATTTTACTTATAATTTAGAAAACAAAAAAATCATTAGTTTTTTATTCATAACATAACTATTATGTTTGATTATCACAAAACCATATCTACGTACATAAAATGTGAACAAAAATCGCCTTCTAAAACGAAGGAAAAAGAAGTATTTAAGTCTAGATTACTATTTATGTATCTAATGAAGGTTTTGGAATTTAACTTTCACTTAGATTTAGTCAATAAACATTTTTTTTAAGAAAATAAGTACCAATTTAAAAACCAATCAACTGCATACACACATTGGAATGCAACTTTGCGTTAATAAATCCGCAAAATATATGAAAATGCATTTAAGTCCTGACTAGACGATCACACACACACTTTCTCTGTTAAGGCCACACTTCACGTCTCCTTTTCCCCGCGAAATTTGACAGTTCTTTTTATTTCACTGTCTTGTCTATGACATCTGTCAAAATTGCCGCCACGTCATCGAAAACCGTCGCAATTTTCTGAAAACTGTTTCCAAATTCGGTTTGCCTTCGCTCTGAGTCAACCTTCATAAGTCAAATATGTTCATTTCACTATAAGACTTGAAATCCTCTGATATTCCACTGGTAGAAAAATGTGCATTAATTTCTCGATTTCGCTTCGACACAGAGGGCAGCGGTTACATCTGTAACAAGTAGAAATGGATAAAAATTATTATTTTTGCTATAGAAAACCTCAAGAGTTTTGAGACCGTTAAAATCTTGGATCACAATGCTCACGAGCGTTTAAAGCTAGAGTCTCGAAGGTTCATTATGGGTCATTAAGTGAAAAAATCTACCAATCTGCTGATGATAATCTTAAAACAATATATCACTAGTTCGCATGATTCAGAATTTTAAATAAAATCAACAGCATGTGTATTATTTCAATAGTTTCGATGAGATGGCCCTGCAATGGGACGTTAAAAACGCTGAACAGAAACACAAGTGAAAAATACTCAAAATACATTTATTGCTTTCATATCATTATAACATTTTGCAATAATAAATGTATCGCATATGAGCCCCTCAAGGCCTAAATGCAATGCAACCACCCTTACGGGACGTGGGCCTCCAATGTCTGGGCCGTGTGGTGCCTATAGATTATCACCACCCCATCTATTCCCGTGGGTGTCGTAAAAGGTGATTAAGCGATAACAAAGCGGCTACCGCGAGCCGTCAGGAACTACACCACCTCTAAGAGAGTGAACTCGCCAATCTGCTTGGTCAGCGTGGCGTTTTAAGGCTTAATACTTTATTTTAACCAATAATAAAATAAAATCACAATAAAATGGTCACGTACCTGGGCGCACAGTCGCCGCAGCAGACGACGTGTCGACACGGCAGGAACAGCGTGTCGATGGCGCCGTCCATGCACACGCGACACGCCAGCGTCTCGCGCGACCGCGACCGCGACCGGGGCTCCTGCGACAATAGAGAACGGCGCTTAGCAGGGCTAGCCACAAAAATTATATATTATCTTTGATGACAAGGCCCTTTATTGGGCACGGGCCATTTCTAAAAATTTAACGAGTTTGAAATTTGGTTTGAAATAACGCCATATTGGAACGGCGCCCCTCGCCATCTTGTGGAAATTACAACATATTGACAGATCTATCGGCGGGTGTTGCCGTGTAATAAATTCTACCAAAGAAGACGGACAAACAGTGTTTAAGAGCGTTGTAAGCGTTTAAGAGGAATCTAGTGAAGATTTAAAGTTTGTTTATTGCACGACCGGTGACTCATAAAAGGTCACTAGGGCCACAACAATATAGCCATTCGGAAGAATAAAAAGTTTTTTTATTTGTCGTAGTTAATTATATTTAATGAAAAAATAATATTTATATTCAGTCCAAACATGTATATTTGACAATCCTTAATGTTCACTATCAAAGAGAATAAAATAATAACACTTTGGACAACAATGTCTACTGATAGGTCTAAAATTAATCGGAACTATAAATTAATGCGATTATTTATATATATTCCTTGTATAATTTTTTACAGAATGTTTAAAAAATAAGTGTTAACGGCTTTAAACAAGCAGCACGCGTACAGCGACATCTATCGGCGGCAATAAGAGACTGTAAAGCTCTCTAGATAAAAGTCTCACCTCATTGTCAGCCCCTTGCGAGCGGCGGCGCTCTCGCGGCGCGTGCGCGTGCTGCGCGTGCGCCGCGCGCCGCGCGCGGTCGTGCACCTCGCGACACGTGCGTCGGATGTCGAACACGTACCGCCGTCCTAACGTCGTCGAGTCGTTGAAGATCGACGCTATTGTGCCCTGCAATGAAAGATACAACGATAAGTATTCGTCAGCTATAAATTGAGACTCTTTCAAACATGCAACAAGACCTTCCACAAGCAATCGATAAATCTACAGAGTCAGTCGTATTGTCATAAGTCACATGTCGACATTTAAACAATGTTTTAATCGAGACGCCATTTTAGGTCGGCTGGCCGCTCGGTCGCGTGATCGTGTATGAACACTAAGCGGCCTCATGCAACTCCTTTTGAGCTATTGGGTCGCCACGAGCAGCGACACCGTGATCTCCACGTTTCAGTATGTGAGTGGCTTGAGAGTGGTTTTATTTGGTCTACTTGGTAAACAGTAATATGCGGGTACTTATATAAAGACCAACCGACTGAAAGATTATTAAAGGTAATAACAATATTAACAACCGGTCACAGTTTGCCGTCGTTGGCATAGTTATTACGTTTAACACACCGCAGTTTGATCTCTAGAAAGAAAATTGCAGACACTCCCACAGAAAATTGCCCACATAATGTGCCATTTACCAATATAGAGTCATCTCATCACAAATAATGCTCTGAAGAAAACTCAATTGATTGTTTAAAATAAACTCTTTAAGATACAACAGGGAGACATCCCATCTAAAAATACTTTCAATAGCATTGCTATGATGTTGCTGTCTAATTAAAGAAGTCTCACCAAGGGTGTACTTGTCTCAACAATTTATATAAAATTAAATTTACAAAATTATCTTAAACCTACCTTCAAATCCCTGATGAACTGTTCGGTGACGTCACTCCGAACAGTCTCACAGCAGTAGAAAGCGTGCTTCTCGGTAACTGCCCGGTACAATGCAGCAGCCTGACCCGAGCGAGCCATTTTGACATGTAGTGTCGCTTCTGTGCCTTTGTCGGTGATGTATGACAGCTGGAAGATGCGACGAAGAGGTTGTGCTCGGTGGATCGAAGTGTATGGGATGCTGGAATAGAAAAATTGAAGATTGTTAATCTCAAAGAAGTAAGGCGAGGAACGAGTAGTCTGATGAAGAAAATGCGGTGTAACCAGGCCTTTTAGTATCCACTGGACATGGGCTTCGTCATACACAAGACATGTATATGCGGAAGCCTATTTATGGCCTTATAACGTCACGCTGGCCAAACGAGTTGGCGAGTCCACTCTTATAGAGGCGGTGTACTTCCTCGGCGCTTGTGGTAGCGGCTCTGTTATCCCTAGTCGCCTTTTACGACTTCCACGGGAAGAAATGGGATGGTACTACTTTAAAGCCACACGTCACTATCCACAAATTCAAATTACTATTTAAAAAAAGTTGCTGTTTAAAGAGTTCAGAATAACAATATACCGTTGAGCCACATTCCATTGGCTGGATTATTTATCATTGATACCTCATTTTAGACATTCCGTGTTACAAAGAATCGTTTAAATAATTTTAAACTTTAGAACAAGCGTAATTATCTGTGAATTGAGGTTATACCTGTAGCTGAACAAAGTCCTGTCATTCAAATTTATAATAAATGTTCACGACCCCACAGTCTTTTTACGGTTTAAAAACAATTGTTCTTAAAAACAGACCAAAAATCCACCTATTTTCATAACAAAAACGCCCGTTTTAGAGTAAACAGGGGCATGTAAATAAGTTTTCAACGTAATACACTTTCAACCTTATTCTAAGGAGCTAGAATTGAAAATAGATAGATATAGGCATAGAAAAACAGGGTCACGACATGAATAAATCTTTGAAATGATGAAGCAAGCTCTTAACACTATCTTATCACACTTAAATAGAAACATATCGGAGTGTATCCAAGAATAGACGACTGTTATGTCTAGTTAACATGCAGCTGGTAGGAAATTAAGGAAATCTAACTATCCAGAAGTCTATTACCAAATGCTTACTGTATTTTCTCAAGGTGAAGACAGTCGGAAGTAAACGAGAAGTTAAAGAAGTCAGAGATTAAATAAGCTGAAGCGGTATTATCCAGGGGTCCCTAACTATCCTGATTCACACGCAATCCGCACTATTTTTAACGATAAGTACGGAGTTAATTTGTAAAATAGGGAGTTTTCAACATTAAAGAAAACATCGGGATCATGTCGTCAGCGACTACGGTCCGAGAACCCATTGTAAATACAGAGGGAGGTCTGTATTATCTATCAGTCTTATCTCCTTTTAGATGGCTATGAAAATATAAACAGGTAAAACCAACCTTTGCTTCTCTACGCCAATTTCCTGGTCGCCATTGCAAGCTGGTCTGTACACGACGATGCCATGTGGTCCAACTCCGACACAGGTACTCAATCTGCACCCACAACCACCAACATTCTGCCCAGTCGCCAAGCAACCAACTGTCGCGCCACCATCGATCTCCTGCTCATCTCTTGTCTTAGGCTCTTCTACTTGCTGTGTGTGATATAGAAGATGGCTGTATAGGTTGTGAGCATTATTGGTCTCTGTGACAGGTTTGCAGAAAAACAACTCCTCTCCAAAGGATTCCAACTTCGATATCTCTTTCAAAAGCCTGTATTCGGCTTGAGAAGCACGCATATCCGCTATCTCGCAATGATATTCAATAATCTTCTCGAGATGATCCTCCGGTTTCTCACCCTGCGGTCCAATTCTGTCGCACTCTTTGTAGATGTGTGTTGGTGGGAGTTCAGGGTCGCAGTCGCCTATATCAGCTTGTGCTATGTAAGCTATCAGTCTTCTGGCGATTTCTTGGTCTGCGACCACCAGTCTGCCTTCAATCAAATCGAGTTTTGCGTGGAGGTAGAATTGGTGACGGGTTGGTTCGTTGATGAGCAGGTGTGGGGGCACCCAGAATTTGACTCGGAGGTCGAGTCGCCCACCGGAGATGCGGTGCGGGTCGAGGGGGTTCCGCAAGTTAAGCCACCTTCCGGGTCCTGACCCTGAGCACACGCGGAGCCCGAAGTAGTCCGCTTCGGCGCCTATCTCCAATTTCTCGCATATCTGGAACAAGAACAAATCAGAAGTAAGACATGTTATGGTCGTTTGTATCAATTTGGGCAAAATGAATCCTAGAGGACCTGATGGTTTCAGGAATAGGTATAATATTTTACTGTATTCAGATGATTTATAAAAAAATAAGCTGTTACGCAAAATAGCATAAAAATTTGTGAAGTATATCATAAATCCCGTAATAATCCAATTAAGCTTAATCCAAATACCAGTTATTAAAAACAACACAACAGGCCCAATTAATAGATAGTTGAAAATGAACGGATTATGCTTCTGGCTAGTCTGGCAACACTATTCATAGACGAGAAAGTGAATTGCAAATTAGAACCTATCATTAGTGGACATTTCGTATGATTTGCGGTTTACTGGTCATAATGCAGGGTGCAGTGGATTTTTTAAACTTCAAAGCTCCGATCTGTGAATTTGGTATATTTTGGACAACATTTGACCGATGGCCACTACAATCCGACTGAATAAACAAACAGTAAACCCCATTTTATATATAAGTATATATGCAAAAGCAAAAATTTAGAGAGTTAGGTATACTGTTTTCTGAATCTACATGAAAACCTTGGCTACGCTATGAGTTATCTAAAAAGTTCTAGAACAAAACCGCATGTTGACAGTAGCGATTTATTAGATCCTCGTTTACTATAAGTCGCGACATTTTCTACAAAGAAAACGTATCAGTGTCAAACAGCCACAAACAGTATGTGAAAGCAATAATCGAGAGAATCATCGATGGAGAGTATCGAGTCGTGAAGCAAGACAATCGAATCATGAATATATAATGTTTAAACAAAGTTATAAATTTACCCAGATGAGTCGATGTTTACCCAATAATAATAATAAAAATGGATAACGTGCGATTACATCGCACGAAAACAATCGGAATAAGATATTTTCCTGCGGTAAAATGGAGCCTATATTTTAAGTTAGACCTCTAGCAATACACCGGTGAAAACTGCATTCAATTTCATGCAGTAGTTTTTGCATGATGCGTGTACAAACATACATACAGACAGACAGACAAAATTTCTAAAAACTGTTGTTTTGGCTTCTGTTGCTCTAATAAAGACCTGCCCATATTAGTTTTTTTTCAATATGTACAGACATCGGCCTGTTACAATTTTATTATATGTATAGATAGATAATTGCAAATGATATTAGGCACTTATCGAGAAAGGTAAAGATGAATTCAGAGAAATTAATAATATTATGAAATTTAAGAGACAGATTGATTACTAAAGCCTTCAAAAATCTAGACATCAATATGGAAATGTACTAATAAAATTGTATTGGTATTATTGCTACTGTACTGGTTGGATGAGAAAATGGGAAGGTCGGTGGTGAGCCTTGGGAGTAGCCTATATCCAGCACTGGAGAGACATAGGTTGATGGTACAGTATTACCCCATTTAAAAACAGTATTTCTTATACTTGGTCTTGCTGCGTCAGGCCTCCCTGGAAGATATTCAATGCGTCTAATATGAGTAGACAATTTTGTAAACCAACAATATTAAAGAAGAAATCATTAAATCCTACTCTATACAGTAAAACACGCACTTTTAGATAGCGTTGAGGTAGAGATGGGTAACTCCGGAGTTAATGAATCAAAAGAGTTGAATCCGCGAGAGGAGCAGAATCCCCTAATTGTTCCATCGAATTGTTATTCATTCCGATTCCGGCGCCAATCACGATCGTGAGTGTAATCGCGCATCGGCAGTTGTCGCGGGCCCAAAATCGAGATGCAACGATGGCATGACCTTTTTTTGCTTATGCAAGTGAATAAGTAGGTGGATCAAAAGAGTTAAGGAGTAACTAAGAGGAGTCGGATTCGCAAACGGAGCAGGATTAAGTGAGTTAAAACACTCCGAGAAGTCTTGATTACCCACCACTATCAAGGATGCACAAGTAATTACAAGTCCACGTTACGGCATAATACGTCTACATCATAAGTATCATAATTATTTATGATGTAGATGGTTGAAAGGTAAATATTTACTAGGAGTGAGCAACGCAATATATTGGGATCGTATGACAATGGACGGATAGTGTTCAAGGTCCATCGATTCTCAGACAGTTTGGAACCATTCTAATTAGTAACGATTGAATTATTTTAATTCCATTCAGATAACGTTCGGCGGTCAATTTGGGACGGAACGGTTATTTTATTTGATTATGTACAAAGGTAATTTGATAGGTTAATCATTGTTATTTCTGTTTTACGTAATTTGTGATATAGAGGGATGAAACGAAAGTAAACGTATTTATTGATTTATGACAAGTCAGCGGTTGGTTCATTTGGCTGAAAGGGAAGGAGTCCCAGAGCCAGCTCTAGCCCATGTAGCGCCTGGGTGCAATCAATACCCTGGCGCCCTCTAGTAGGCTCTTTGGAGGCGTCGCGAGCGGCACTTGGCGCCCCCTAAGACCCTGCGCCCGTGTGCGCCGCACACCCTGCACCATAGGTAAAGCCGGCACTGGAGTCCCATGCTATGCTTCCTGATACCTGGGTCTCGACTAGAGATTCGTATAGCTCGTTGGTTGTCAATTCTGCGACAGATGTAGCCACGTGACTGCCACTTCAGCTTACTGATTCTATGTTGGTCACTTTAGTTCTTTTACGAATTTGTTCGTTTCAGATCTTAACAATCAATGTAATTCCATCCAGCTCTGTCCATTGCTTACTGAGCGACTTCGAGCTCGTGGATCAGGTTCATTGTTAGAGTTCCTATTTCGTAAATACTCACAACCTCATAATGCTCTTTAAAGACAATTATAAGTCTTTAAATATTGTGGTTTAGGAATCGGTAGTGGGTGGACTAAGAGACGAAAATTGTGTGTGGTGATGGGCCTTGGAAAAGACTTAGAGGCCGGTGAATTGAAGTACACTCGAGCTTAGAAACAAAAAGATTAACATTTACAACAAAACGCTAAGTATTGCAAATAACATAAGTAACCTAATAATAACATAATAGAAGCCAATAATGATTGCTAAAGTGAATTGGAGGTTCACTGCATTAAAAGTAACTGATCCTCATATAGTAATTCTTGGATCCTAAACGAATGTGATATCTTCACGTGTATGGTCGTACCTGTCTATTCAACACATCCTCGTGTATTTATCACGTGGCCATTGCATGTTTTTCTAATAACACATAATAAGTAATACTTGCTGATGGTGCGCATAATAATTGCTGCAGGCGGTATGCGCATGATTACAACTTGAATTTACATTACTAAATAATACAAATGGAAATTGTCATTTATTAGCATAGGACTGGTTGCTCTTCAAAACAGATCTGCTTAAGTGGATTTTAATTTTTATATATGATGTGACGTTATCTAAGCGTTACTGTATTTTCGATATGGACTAATTGAATTTGGTTAACGTTTTCTAACTTAAAATTCAGTTGTTTCAAGATGTTGTTTAATTAGAAACACGGTCTAAAGTCTGATTATTAAACTAAATTATTAATGGTGTATTTTTTTAAGATTAAGGTGTATTTAAGATAAGATTAGTATTAAGATTATATTTTAAGATGTATTTGTCAATATTTGGGAGACTAGATTGCACAATAAGGTTATTTTTTTAGATAATGTCACATATTGGCTGATGTTATTCAAGGAAGCATAATAAACAATTTGATCCAATATACGTGCTATTCAAATTTCGCTCATTTTTGAGTTTAGCAAAAAGTTTAATAAAAATAAAAAAAAGGGTTGCTGAATATTTACAGTTATCGGCTTCGTTTTATTTTGAAGTTTATTGGTAACTTTAATATTGACGCAGAAAAGAACCAAATAAGCCAAAACAAGTAAGTACATGGAAGCCAGCAATTTAGTAATTTGGCACTCAAGGAGAAAATGACAAAATTGTGATCCTGATTCCTGGAAATTTCGGTAAAACTGTCATTACCCTTAATCGTTTCTTGATGCACGATTGACGACTTTGACGCAACTTGCTGTAACTTCAAGTTTTTGTTGCTATCCACGGTGTTGATAGCAGTTTTTACCTTCTTTAAAAGAACACCGTTCAATTTTCTGGCAAAGAAAACAACGATGTTTGATATTTTGAATTGAATACATGAGAATATAATTCGCAACTCTTATAAAACAAATGCTATAAAGATCTACGTACTATCGCATGAAAACAACGACTCATTTACCTTATTATCTGATGTTGATAAAGACAAAAATAAACATTTAAGGCGGAGTTTTGCACACTTCCCTTACAGAACTTACGAAACTCACCTTTACGACTATAAAAGTGAAATGTTTGTATACTTTGTCAGCCATTTTGAATCTGTTTTAAAAGCGCACGTGGTCCGTATCCTCGCAAGGAGTTATTCGTTCATCGACCTGCGCCAACAATGCTTTAAACTGGTTAATAAAGTTCCTACAATCTATTTTAGGGCCCGTACTTCGCAGTTTAACAACCTTAATATTTAGGATTCAAATCTTCCTAAACCTGATATTTTTACCAGAAGCTCTTTGTATTTCAAAGTTCAAAGGTTTTAAACATAGGTAGGTTTTAAACATAGGCTATTCAAAAATTGAATATTTGAATAGCATTTGGGTTTTGATTGATACATATTTAACAAAATTAATTTACTTCTCTTTTCATTTTACTTATTAAAGGTTTCCTTGATCTTAATGAAGACTCTAAATTTCTTTGTTAAAAAGGCAACGGTAGATAATATATTAGCACTAGGTATTATTATTACAATTGCTCGTTCACTCGTTAGTCTGGCACTATTATAACTGATACAAGCAAGGACGTTGCTTTTCATGCGAATATAACATTGATCTAGTTGCTAACAAAATAATGATCTTGTGATAAAACAGAAAAAAAATATCGGCCGTATCAAATGTTATTAAAAATAGATAAAAACGCTAATGTTTTTGTGATTGATGTAATAACATTACTGATGATTTTCTGGTCCTTCATTAATGTTATCTCCTCATATTTACTACTACCGATTTAGTAGAAAAGATAAATTTACATTTTAGTGACATTTTATATAGCAAGTGCTGGCTAAAATAGACCAACAAAAAAGAAAAAGGCCTCGAAAACATACTAATTCAGAGGCAAAGCGTCCCATCGTCCCAGATGTTTTCTCTGCGTCTCTTTCTAGCGTATGCCTCCGTTACTGTCTCACATCACAGCACAGTCACGCAAACAACGCGTGCTCGAACACGCACGACCAGTCCACCGACCGATCGTAAGCTTCTTACAATATTATTCCGTAATGCAACTAGTTGGACAACAAGTCGAGCATCTACAAACGTTGCTGCCAAATATACATATATACTCGTATTTCTGTTTCGCAGCGAAGCTTCATCATTACTTTCGAATGTCTGCTCAATTTGCCTTGAATTTTTAAACGAAAATTTGATAATTTCAACAGAGAACCGAAGTTTTGTGTTGCGACATAGCATAACAATAACATGGATTACCTTCACGATTAGTTCCACCACAAGGTTGGAAATGTAAAATGAATATACTTAGTATTTACTATTTACATTATATGATAGGAATTTATTAGAGTTTATTCTCTCATATTCGCTATAATAGTACCAGGTCATGTGAAAACAATTGCTACACTGGTGATCCTTGCTTTTTTTAGAACTATAATGCTGGTTTCCGTTCTAATTTTCGTAAAGACAAAGAGGCGACGCGGAATGAGGTCGTTGTTATCGCTGAGGTGCATGAGGGTGAACGCTCTTTGAATGTGTTTTTAGACACTTTCCTGGTTTGTTAATATTTGTGTACCTATTTACAAGCTGTATTTTAATGGCAATATGCAAAGAGAAACTCTTAAAAAGATGCCAACTTTATTTTGCTTTAACATTCAGTACGGTAAGAGAATATTACTTATTGTGATAAGATTCCAAATATTTTTGCACAAACATTGTTTCTATATCTTTCCTTAGATTCTCAGACAACCAGTTCAGAAAATCGTCTTATTTCTATACTATTTGTTCACGACTGACAGAAACCGCTATAAGAGCCTTTACGGTGTATCCGGGACTTCGTATGCGTGACATGGTTATTAAAAGTTATTAAGCCTAATCAAGTGAATGCGCGGGCTTGCCTCACCATTTATCACATTAAGATTAAAATAATTGACAAAATAGAGCCCTCGGGTTACAATAGACATTTTTACAACATTAATCTACCCATTAAGGAATGAAAATATTACAACTACCATACTTTTGCACGGATATTCATTCAATATTTCCCAGTTTTTTTATACACCTTTAAGATGAGAAAAAATAAGCCAATTCCAAAAGAGGTAGCATAGAAAACTTGTCCAAAGTATTTATATGTCCATGAGGATATAGTCTCGTGAGATATAAACAGGTTTAAACTTTTAGGCGCAGTTGTAATCAAACGAGAAACAATCTGCAAACAGACGATGATCTAATGTTGGACTGGCAATTGTGAGTATGTTTGTATAAAAAATACACGGACAAAGATTGCTCTTTGGACCTAAGCAGAACAATAATCATCCTAAGTCATTAAACTTAATTACAATTTTAAGAATCGTTTTATTAAATGAACGTCAGGATTTTAGCGCCTGCAGACAGATTTTTGCGAGTTAAAAAACAAGATTTTAAAACTTGTACGACACAGTTTTTCGCACATATTAATAAGTAATGGATTATTAATGATTAAATACAATATTTTTATTCAAAATCTGTCTGGTGTTAATTCACTTAAGTGATTAACTCTTTTACAACAAAAGATAAAATTTGATTAGCAATTAGGACGTACCTAACGTAAATTCCGTTTCCATCTTTCACATATAAACATAATGCTAATTGTATAAGCAAATTTATTTGACACTAAGTGAACCTAATACATGTGACGATTTTACACGCTAAACGTAGAATACACAGAAGTCATTGCGCTGAGCATTCTATTTACTTGATGTTACAGAATATGCTTATCTTATAGTATAAACATCTATATCATCATCATAGTTTCAATATTGATCATTAGGTGATAATTATTTACAACTATAAATAAGTATAATGAATGTTTCTTCAAATAAACATCCCCGTCGTGAAGTGATGAAGAACGCTGTGACGTCACCGGAGGCGTGTCCAGCGACGCATCCAGTTCCCAATAAAATAAACATGACAGTTTATAAATTCATATTTTCCTTTCGTTTACATTACGGATCTTCACTTCTTTCATCGTAACTTCTATGAAGTGGATTACTTTGATTTGAATTATTTTGTTATTTTAAACAGATAAGCGAAACAGGTGTCTTCCAAGACTCACCTTGTTACGATGATGTCAGTTGATATATATCTATTATATCAACATTATTATATGTAGTCAGCATTACAAATGTTTATTAGAAAATGCTTCCAAAACTTCGCAGTTAAATTGAACTGGAATATTTAAAGTGTCATTTAAACCTACTTCCGTCCATTAAAATTTAATTATATCAACGAAAACATCATATGTAAAAGAGTTTATATTAATATTTGTTTAACTGGCTAAAATTTGAAAGGATAAAATGGCGGATAATTATTCAAACTATGTTGAAAAGTATAAACTGCGTAGTTATTGAGTCGCAATTATCCGGGAGCAAAGCCCAGGTGCGGATTATATAAATGTAATCAAATATGTATTTTTAAAAGTTTTTCCTATTTTAACCCTTCAATCTTACACATATTACTCGTAGCATTGTCTTAGTTTTGGTGTCATTTGTTTTGTCAATTCGTTTGTCTTTCCATTTTATTGTTTGTAGAAAAAAAAACAAAAGACATTTACTCTGATATCTGAAGCTACTTCATTTATATGACATCCACAACCAAATGGACCACATCATAGCCGCGAATAAAAATCAGAAAATGAGAATGACATAGGCTAGAGATAAGTGCGATAAGTGACATCACAGGAGTTATTGTAATGAATGACGTTACTTCAGAACATCACAGAACCTGTCTTACAGCCTGTTCATACTATGCGTCGCTGGAAATCGACGACATCAGATATGTAGTTTGATTTTGACCAATATCTTTACCATTTTATTCGTTCGCGTTGGCACCTTATTTACTTAGTCTCAAGGCTTATAGACTAGAATATTAGATACGGCGTGTTTCTATAGTCTAGGGAATAAACAGATCATTCGAGCTAATATTGATTATCATGAAATACTTAAGAATGATATAAAAACAGCTGTTCTCATATAACCTACTTTAGAAATTGTTTTTATGAGCAAAACCTAGAAGATGCTTAATTTTCGTATCTGGAACAAGGCTGCAACTCTGTAAAACACCTAATCTATATATATATTTTTTCATGGAGAAGGTTTTTATGCTATCCACTTTGTTGTAACTCGCCACTAGATAGCGCTATAGCACATCAACTTCCATACCGTTCAACCGATCGCCATGAAAATTGGTATACATAGGTATTTGAGCACGGAGAATATTTTCGAGTTATCAACTTTGTTGTAACTCACCACTAGATGGCGCGGTAGCGCATCAACTTCTATACAGTTCAACCGATCGCAAAAATCATATCGACGGCAAAACAGAATAATTTGTGATTTTATATACAGAGGTAAATAAATATACACAGGCAGGACAACGTCTGCCGGGTTTTGCTAGTAGAATATAAACATCACGTTTCTGGAAACTAATATTAAAACTAAATAATAATAACTACATTCTCATAAATATTTCAGCGTCCGTCGTCGATGTGGTTATAGGTAAATTCCAAAGTACAACTATATGCAAATTTATTTGTACCTTTAAAAATATTCAATAACATAATTATACGTTTAAATATTCACAAGTGTTATTGCGTATCATATAACAAACAGGGTCCATTATTATTGCATTGTTATTACTTGAACTATCGCTATGTGTGGCTGTAAACAATTTTTGTCGAGATAAAACTAAATAAAATGAGGTTAATTAGGAATTGTGTAAGAAAATACAAAATTATGTTATCTTTTTCCCTAACAAGAACTTATACTTACTTCAAGATTTTTCTACATTGTATCAGTAAGAATTGATGACAAATTATAACCAACTCTCACAGTAAAGTGGGTGTCACTTAACAACAGACGTATTTCATATCTCGTTTTCAAATCTATTTCGGTCTTACGCGCTACCGCCACGAGGAGCTAGCGAAAATGTTCCATTCAAAATCTGCAAAGATATTTTTGATGTAAACAAACAATAAAAATAATCTTGGCGGTGGCGTTTCTTCGCAAAATAGTAGAAATGAATCTGATCGGTTACCAACAGCATACCAACAGGTCGTAATACAAAATGAAGACTGGCCTTCGTAGGCTTCATGAACCCGCATGAGTTAATGTGACGTTATTTAACTGTATCAAGAGGAGAAAACGAAGAAAGACGAAAGCGAAATGGAAGTCAACATAAAGATATAAAGATGATGGAAAGAATATAAAACTACATAATCAAGTTGTTATTTTATTATTTAACTAGCGACCCGCCCTCACTTCGCTTCGGTTTATTAAATTTAAAACAATCGGAATAAGATATTTTTCTGCGGTAAAACGGAGCCTATATTTTAAGTTAGACCTCTAGCAATACTTCGGTGAAAACTGCATTCAATTCCATGCAGTACTTTTTGCGTGATGCGTGTACAAACATACAGACAGACAGACAAAATTTCTAAAAACTGTTGTTTTGGCTTCTGTTGCTCTAATAAAGATCCCCCCATATTAGTTTTTTTTTTCAATATCTATAATGTACAGACATCGGCCTGTTACAATTTTATTAAATGTGTAGATAATAAGTAGATTCCCTTAACCTGAAATGACTTATACGACCTTGTACTTTGAAGTTAACAGAATTTCTATAATTACTTACTGTATTATTCATTCCATTTGGGAAAAATCGTCATTTGGAAACCCCCGCATCTGAGAATAATGCAGACTACAATAATGCAGAGATGACTTCACATTAGTTAGTCATTACAGAATTGCAATGCAATGAGGCCTTTCAGTATCCACTGCTGGACATGGGCCTCCTCGAGCACATTGTCTTGTGCGCGAGGGATGCATGGCCTCAAGACGCCACGCTGGCGAAACGGATTGACATTACAAGCATTCCAAGGATGTTTTTTATCGATTCTGGTAAAAGTTAAACAACGGGGAATAAGTTATTTTGCGTCGTCGAAGTTAAAACTAAAAGTTATTATAACTGATGTGATCTTTAATGTCATCTATTGTACTTCTAGACCAGTGATTCCCAAACTTATTTCGGTCGAGGACCCCTCACCATGACAAAAACTTAACTGTGAACCCCCGAGTGAATTAACTTCTATGATATAATAAAACCTGCTAAAAATACTTTGTTCTGTCCTCTCTGATGAGATAATTGCACGTGGGTAGGTAGGTTGCACCTGCACCAAGGGGTCCACACCACTTTGGGAACGACTGTTCTATACTAATATAATAAAGAGGTAAAATTGTGTGTTTGTAGGTACGTTGGGGGTAACTGGAACTACTGAACCGATTTCAAAAATTCTTTCACAAATAGGAAGCTACGTTATCCGTGTCTAATATAAGGTATATTTTATTTTGAAATTTAAAAAAAAACATGTATTATATATAATATATATAGTGCGAATCATTTCGGCAATCGTATTAGGCAATTCGGCGCCCACTGACACAAATGCAAAGCTCATGTGTCGTTGCGAGGACTTTAATAGCCTATTATCGAATCAGACTCTTGTGATCGTGAATGTGGTGAGTTCGAATTCCGATCCGTATCTGTTAGTTTCTATTACTTTTTTGTGAGCCTGTGTCTGTCCACTGTTGGACATAAGTCTTTCCCAAGGTGAGCCAAAATGCTCCATAGTTCATCTGTCGGGAACTAGAGACCATTATGATGTGTCACATTTCTTTTATGAGAGTTATACAAGTTTTACAAGACTGCTCTGGCCAGTACGAGTTGGCGGGTCTACCCTTTTTGGTGTTATTTTATTAGATTCCACGACTTGTGGTATCCGCCCCGACAAACCAGGGAGTCGGGTTAGTTACCGCTGCCCGAGATTCGGCGTGAGTTGTTGCTAATTTTGCACCAACCGAAGCGAAGCGAGGGCGGGTCGCTAGTCTTTAATACTTGTGGCTTCTGTGTTTCTGTTTCATCATATATCTCTCTCATATTTGTGTCTCATCCAGTTTGTACTTAATTGAGATTATGTTCTATTCTTTTTAGTAGGGGTTTTACGACCGCTTTATTCGCATTCCGCATTCGCGTCTCTTTTAAGATTTCTTATATTATTTTTATCTTCTCCAATAAAATAATGTAGGTAACCTTAATGCTGGACACACGTGTGTGCAATATTTTATACATGGCGTTGGCGCCGTCCTAGTTTAGCTTACGCAAATGATGCAAACTTAATCGCGTTTTATAAACATCTCCCGGTGAGCCCCCATAGTTACTTATAGTTTTACGCCATAGTCAACCCATAGGTCTTTTAGTTTCTTTATTCATCTTTGATTCGATATGAACCAAGTTTGTTTAGGATGCTTTGCATAACAAATTAATTTATCTATTTGTTTTATAGCATATTATTATGTCCGTAAAGAAGTCCCAAACCTTCGTACTACAGATAAAACATAATTTAAAGGACTCTTCGAGCTGTTCTTGTCGATGTCGAGTTTCAAGTGTTTGTTACTGTTAAAATGACGACTTTGATTCAAATTGAGGCTGGTGATGCGGAATTAATTAAAATTCAATAACGATCAGTAAGTCAGTTGTCATTACCTGCAAAGGTTATTTTATAAACACACAAAGAAACATCTGGAAATTGATTGTTTTTAAACAAAGAAATAATTGAACGATGAGAATAAGGAATGCCGCGTGAGGCGCCATCCGGCCAAGTGGTCCAATGATTTGAAGAAGTGGCTGGATGAGACGAGCGGAAGACCGTGTGTCGTGGCTAACCTTGAGAGAGACCTATGCCTAGCAGATCTTGGAGAGATATAAGATGATGGTAAGGTATGGTAACTGTACCCATTCAGATGGTAATGACAAGAGCGGAAGATTATGTGTAAGTGCGAAACTTAGGAGGTCTATATATACTAATATATACATATACTAATGGTCATAGATATACTAATTTACTATTGCTGATGGTAAAAATAACTAGGCAGGCACATAACAGAAGGTAAATAACCATTAAGATTTATTTTTCAAAAAGCCTTCAACATTTTGAGCATTCTTAGTTGAGGTCTTCTACATTTAAAATAACATCATTAATATACTTTGTTATTTCAATTATCAAATAATTAAAGTTCACCTCGATAAAATAAATAAAATAATAAGGATATTCATTTGCATTATGCAAATGAATATCCTTATTATTTTATATAAGTACATTAATGGCGTTTAGTCATCAACTTCGTCGTAATAATGCGCTTTATTTTCACGAAACACCCATAAAATAATAATAAAACGTGCAAAAATAGTTAAATAACTTAAACAATACAATTTGATGTTGTGTCCTTCAAAATGTTGACACCCAACGAGTGGACGGCCTAATATTATGCGCATAAAATATAGTTTTCGTGCGGAAACATGGCGGCCATTTTGGTATTATCGCATTCCGTTCCACGCGCACCTTCGGCACCTATTTTAAGCCTATGTTTTTTATTATGGTGATAATATTTTTGTGTTATAATCTACACCAAATAAGTGATACGAAAAGGTTATCGTCCGTATCGTGCATATGTGAGCAATGCTGTTAATAACAGTACCTACCTTGACACAAACAAGTAAGTGCCTAGATAATGCAAATGTATTTTTCTCTAAAATTACGTAGGTGCCTAAATCTTCATAATAAATAATAATCCCTTATAATCCAAGAGATTAAGTGTTAATATAACAGGAATTATGCATGTACATATGTATACATATAGTACCTACTCAAATAAATTACACATAATATGAGTGTTACCCGTATACCTACATGTATAATCAAATCAAAGAATTTACAAAGACATCTTAGCAAATATCGACCATATTTGAAATGTCTACTAAGTATTTTACAAGTCAATTTATAAGCAAAGCACGTAGATCTCGCCATCTACGGGGGCCGTAAATTCAACAATAGAGTTGTTAAAATCTTTGTTACAAATATGGCAGTCATTCATCATTGTTTCCGTATTATTTTGTTACTATATCTGAAATATTCATACTTTGATGAGTCTAAAAACAAATCTAGGTAATTTCCCGTTAGAAATTTTGAGACAGATGAAAAATGTTATAATAATAGTAATTAAGATTTATACTTTTCAAAACTTTATTACTGCCTTACGTTTATTAACTTTATTACGTAAAACTATGTCACACTAAAACAGTACCGCTATAAGCTGGGAATAGACATATTTACAACTAGCTGTTGCCCGCGACTTCGTCCGCGTGGACTTTAGTTTATAAACATTTAATAGCATTTTTATCGAACAAATGTTCGTGATTCTTTAAATTGATATAACTTTTTTTATTTATGAACTGATTGACATAAAACAAACACTTAAGTGAAGCTTACCACAATACATTAGTGAAAACCGCACCCAAATCGGTTAAGCCGTTTCTAAGATTAGCGCGCACAAACGCACAGACAAACAGACAAAAATTCTAACAATCATTGTTTTGGGTTCTATTGCGTTGATAGAGGCCCCCAATAATATTTTTCTCGTAGGTATATCTTCCATGTACAGACAGCGATCAGTTACATTTTTATTATATGTATACATATAGATTTTTCCTTAACACTATGAACTGTAGAAAAAGAGGTCTAGAAGCAATGACATTCTTTCTATACATAGATACGTTACTCACGCTCTAATAATGACAATATGAAAGGAAGGTGGAGTTCTAATATAGAGAATGAAATACAAGCGATGAAAAGATTGAAAATAGATGTAAATAAATAATAGATATATAACGAATATACACTAAAATATAGATTAAATAAAGATAGGATCATAGTCAATCAAACCGAGTATAAAGGAAATGTTACTCGCAATTAGTTCCTACACGAAACCCGGAAATTAATCAATTAAGGTAACTCTTCTGACCTTACAACTGAATACAACCTTGCAAGAATGAAAGGTTACAAATTGCTAGATAACCATCCAAAACTAATAATTTTGGATTAGAGCCAAAATATTCACGCGACAAACGCATGAGTATTCCCCAAATTCTGTTGAACTAATGACAATTTGGAATTGTTTTTGATGATTGAACCAACGCTGAATTTCACTAATTCTTGTATACATAATAATATGTGACATCTGAGAAAAGAGACCTCATAGTCGATTTTAATTTAGATGTTAATGATATCTTTAAAAAACACTATTTTTTGTATCTTTATTTCAAAAAAATGAAATGTTTTAGCACGTTTCTATCTAAACAGAATGTTGAAACAACAAAATTGTAAGTTAGTAAATCTTTACCAAAGTCAGTAAGCACACCCAAAGAATGTCATGCCTAACCAAACGCTAGCTGTCTATAAGATCCTATACAGGACAAACTAAGCGTACAGTTGCAGAAAGGGTCAACGAACACATTACAGCTGTAAAAAACTGCCAAACGAGTAAATTAGCAATAGACGAACACATTCTCAACGCTGGAATTAATCACTGGATAGTACTCTGCACTCCAAAAATCCTATCCATTGAACGTCACTATTATCCTTAATTATCCTGGGATTCTACGTGAAGCGATTGAAATTAAGAAATATAAAAAATTCAATCGGGATTCAAAATATAAAAAATTCATCATTCAATCATGCGTGTAAAGTGTCATCCATGTGGAATTCTTGGATTTATAAGTAGAATTTGAACCTTACAATTATTCGTCGAATACGTCCGCGGATATTGTTAATATAATATGGAGTAGTGTTTCGCAGCCTTTCTGAATGTGGGGCCTCCTCCTCAGGCAAACAAAAGCTTTTAATTTCACGCGTTCAGACCCGATTTTTACAATATAAAATCAGTAAGTCGATACCGACAATAAGGTCCCTTGGGTCAGACTTTCATTCATTACCACAACCATAAGTTCGAATAACTTATATTCACTTGGTTCTTTCTTCGGTAACACTAGAATCTTAGAAAACCTAAAATGATCGATAAATACTAACTACCTACCTAATTAGTCCGTCAATTCCTTTTTCTGTATTTTCTTGATTCTTGTGATGTCACTTTATTAAATTTTAGCCGGTTCTTTTGCTACTCTAAATAGAACTTTTTACGGTTTTAAGTGCTTCAATCACTTTTATGACCATGCCAATCTCCATAGGTTACAAAAAATAACAACTTACAAAAATTAACGGTATTAATATAACTACAACCAAAAGCAGGAATATCAAGGTTGTTTGTATAAAACACCAAGTCTCAGTGTTTGTCATTATTGGAGTTTGGACTTTGCTTAACCAATAAAAATCAACTCATTGCTGCTTATTCAGCGAGGCCCGAAATGTTAAAAAGATCTCTATTTAATCAAACTTGTTTAGCATAGGCTGTAGACATAACGTATACTTATACGCGCCAATTACATGTTGCTTTTATAGACATAGACGACAGTCCTTCAAAAAGATTAGACATTTTAGGAGTAACTGGTGATTATATAAGTAATCTGGTGTTGTTTAGCCAAAGTTATATATGGTATAATTGGAATGATGTAACATTTTTCCCGCAAGCTCCGTCATTTTTAATTAACGCAAGCTCGTCTCATTGCGCTATGAAGAAATTTTTAATATAAAATCTAAGTTTCTTGCAACACAGGTAAATTCTTTAGTCCGATTGCACAACAAAGTACATTAAAATTACATTAAAAACTTGTAAACAAATAAGTATACAAGTGCAATGTCGTCTTGCAAGATATGATATAAATACAACCAAACAATTGATAACGAAAAAGCTTTTTAAACAAAGAATTTACAACTAATGCCACAGTGAGCCAAATACTCAGGTCTTTGGTCGATGACATCTCCGTAAAGAAATATTTGGAAAAGCTCCAAATATGCACGCTATGTCCTCGTGGGGCATGAAACTGGGTAGTATTCCCCCCACGTGATTACTGATTCAGAAAACGTATGTTATGCAACAGTTATTTTTAATGTCAGAAAGTAATTTGACGTTAACACTATACACTATACGTAAATATAGTATACAGTTGTTGATGTCACTAATGTCATTATGGAGAAGCATAGTAAAGGTTTTCTTTTTTTGAAAAAAGGTGGCAAATGAGCATACAGTCCACCACAGTGGTAAGTGGATACTGTCGCCCATAGACATCCGCGATACATGCCAACATTAGTTCAAAATGACAAACTTCGGTACGCTCCCGGATGCGCTGCCTACCTTTGTTGTTGAAAAAATGGATTTGGAGAACGGGTTGGGGACATGGGAAAGGATAGGATGGGAATGGGCTCTTGCATATCTCACTTACTACCGAAACACGTACATACATTGGGAAATATGATAGTGGGAAATGCAATACATTTCAAGGTGTGAGAGAGGTGTGTGATTCTGTGAGAGAGGGGTAACGAGGCCAATCGAGTGAGCTCAGCGGCTGTTGGATTGCAGCGTGCACTCACCCCTCCAAAACCATATACTATATTCTACCACTCTAAGCCACTTACTACTTTTATAACACGTTCTTTTACTCTTTTTAGCCATCCACTGCGTGACAATCATTGGCTACAGGTAAATTTGTCCTTTCATTTTATCGATGACTTTTAGATTAGATATTTATGTAGAAATACTCTGTTTAGATCTCGATATTTTATTATCTTTTTTTTTCTGAATTCTGATTTTAGACAGTTACACAAAAATTACTATATAGACAAGGATATTTTCCAAGGCTTCTGACATATTTTTTTTAATGAATTATAATATAGTGGAAATACCTAAAATTAAAAAAGGGTTATGAAAAAATCACTACAATAATAAGGTTCAAAAGTCAAACCTGGGGTTAAATTGGTATTAACTACATAACAAGCGGGTCAAGCACTTGAACTAAGTTCAATATTGATATTTCACTAGCCACGGGTTTTAAAATTCAAATGTATGTAAATACTCTCGTACAATTGAGGTGCGTGAAACTAGGAAGACAGATAAAAAATTACAGTCCAAATATCTAGGTAATATTAGACTTATTGGCAACGCTTATTTTGGACTGAATAAATCCGTTTTCTTTTAACTCTATTAATTCTGCTTTTATTGTTTAAATTATGTTATTCGTTTCAACTTTTTCTGGAAAGAAAGTGGATTACACTGACCCAATCTATAAAATATTAAATAATATAACAATAAACCAAGGACATCCGTTTATCTATTAAATATTAATAAATTGGAAAGCGAGTGGTGCATATGCAGTAACATAGATGAATAATACGAGTAGCATTCCCATATTCTTAAACTTTTTCCTAAAGATCGGTAATAAATTAGTTTAATAGTGTAATAATGAATACATATTTTCTCATGATTACACAAAAAATATGCTTATGCGAGCTAAATAACTAAATATACAGCACAATTCAAACAAAAAGTGATAAGCAAGAAGCAATCAGATCCTACTCACACAGCCGGTCCCGCGAAGCTGTTCGACTTCTAGAGCATACGGCTTTGGATTCTATGAAAACGCAATAAAGTATTGATTGGTTTCCATGAGTTGGTAAGTGGTTCTTGGAGCATTGCCTTGTGAATGTAGGCGGCCAGTGCAAGTGGGGGTAGGTGTACGTGATCGCCTTAACGTACAGAAAATCAGAGTACTTGAAAAATCTAGGATATATCTTAGGGGATAATATTTAACTTTTTATACTAACGAAAGATACTTGAAGTAAATTATAGTTTATCTGTGATGTTATAAGATTTCTAAATAACTTTAATTGTTACAAAATTCTGTTGAAATAGAAACATGCTCTAACATTTTAAGATAAAGTAATAAAAAGAATATGGTAGTTCTTTAAGAAATCAAGAAATGGATCCCAAAGCATTGAAGCCCAAGGAACAGACCGAAGAAAGAAAGAACAACTAGGAAAGAACACTATCTGAAAGAGAGGCAAAGGAAAGATGGTTTTGTTTAGTGGAGTATTAATTTGATTTGGGTTTGGATATGTATGACGATTTAAATATTTGCGTATTGTCTGTGGTTTGTCAAACTGGAGTACTTACCACCCTATGACCATAGACTAAAAACGCGCTCTTGTCAGGTGACCTCTGTAAGACACACATGTTTTACGTAAAACATCTAATATTAATAAGTTAGTTATTTTTGGTTATCAACTGTTTTAATAGACATCACATACTAAATAATACAATTTGTGCACCGTTTTAAAGGAGTAATGAGTTATATCTATCTCAGTGTAATATCTATTTTGTACAAATTTTATTATTATTATTTTATGTTGACATACTTAATAAGCTTAATGAAAAATTTTCAATTATTATAATTAGTTATTTTTTACTCAAAGCGTTTGTTTAATAAATCAAAGGTAATGTACAAAATATTCGAACGGCCTTTCAAAAGCGTAATAAAGGTTTCGAAGTTACCAAAAGCGATGCTTAATGAATGATAATTAATACTGCCCTTTAAAAGATTCCACTGAACCTTTTCGAGGGTAACATGGCGGCATCGGCTGGTAACATCGGTTGCCCACTTTTGTAATCTATATTGGGCAAGTGGATAGATAATAAAAAGTAGTACAAATAGTAATACACAATAATAATTGAAAACGTTATCTGTGTTCCAATCGTTGCTAATTCTGATTTTAATATCTAAATACGTATATTAACCTAAACTAGCGGAAATTTAGAGGGTGACTTAGAATTAATCACTGAGCATGTTTGTCAAAATATATTTTGGATAGCGAGAAAACATAAAATATTTTACTGGTCGTACCGATGCGCGGACTCATCCCTTCCACAGACGTCCAGCGCTATTTTTACGTGACGATACCTATACGTAGTTTTGTAACGTATTCAGGAACAGTCAATTAATACCTTGTCGTTGTAAAAAAAGAGTAACGTAGGACGTTGTTTGATCAAGTGGATCAATGATATAAAGGAAATCCTTGGTACAATAGCCACGGGCATAGATAGGGTAGACATTTAGACAACGCAAGCTGTCCGTCGTTGCGTGCCAGAAGTTGGAGATAAGCTTCTTCTCGCTGTTACGAAAACACAATGCCTATTTGTGCTATAATCAAATGTAAAAAATCGTCAAAAGTGGGATATGCTTCATTTCACCAGTGAGTGGTTTGTCATCAGTCATCACTAATGGTTTGCGTTGTCTATCTACGCCTATGGTAGTAGCATAGTGGCTGGATGAGATGAGCTAAAGACCGTGTGTGGCGGTTATTGGATAACGTTAGTGGAGATATTGATTTTAAAAAGTCATTTACTATCCTACTGTGGAAGACAAAGACCATCCACCAGATGAAGACTACGATGATGTGCACATACCTATTGTATAGTGTTTGCATAGCTCTCATTACAACTGCATACCTTACAGGACTGAGTGGAATAAAAACCAATGACCTATATAGAAGTCATTGGTTGTGCTCGTACATGTACATTTTGCACATTGTTTTAGTGTACCTAAACATGAGAACGATAAGCTAAAGTCAGTTGGGTTCTCGACTACGCGGCGCAAACTAAAACAATGTACATGTAAGATCACAACCACTACTAAGAGTTACCCGCCTTCGTGAAATGAAAGAACTATACCTAAGTAAAATATATCTATAAAGTAATAATTTTGTGACTGACAAACAGGACATAAGGTATAGGCTTTAGATCCGGGTATACAAATCCGTGGAACGTCACTTATCGTACAATAATCGCAGTTGTTCTTTACGATAAGATTACGAGGGGGCAAAGTTTACTTTCAATCATTTCCTTTAGGCAATTTTTTACACGATCCAATCATTTATTTATTAAATAAAATGATCAATTTCTTACCTGTCATTTCAAATTAATATGTGACGTAATTTGAACAAACGGACCTTATCGTCGGTATGGACTAATTAATTTTGTTTATGGTTAAGTTAAAATTTCATTGTTTCAAGATTGTTTCAATTGTTAGAAACGCTCTAACATTTGAATCGTTTATTTTTTATATGGGCTAAATTCCACTGACTACAAATTTTCGGGAGAAGGTTTAAAACTGTGTACTGTAAAAATGTACTAAATTAAATTATTTGAAAATCATTCTTAAAGATCACTTAATATGTTTAAGTATTTAAAGTTACTTTAAATTCTAGGAGAATATAAATATTGGCTTTTTTACGATTATCGGAATTAGCCCCCCTCTAGACACTAAACAGTATAGAGAAAATTGAAACACAAATTACATTAAATCTAATTTACATCGTATATTTAATAGATGTAGTCAAAATAATACATAGATAACTGATATAATTACCGAAAGTAGGTATCCTGTATTAGTCACTTTCTATAAATACATCCACTTTGCCACTACGATACTTTTAAATATAAAAGTGCGTACCTACCGTTCATGGGGAATGTGACATTGTACTTTCTTCAACTTCTTAATCTTTTTATCGTCTATGGGACATTTTCCAATTGAATAAGCTACAGGAATAGCCGCGTTTTGACGTTATCACAACGTTTTTGATACGAAGCCTTTGCTTTCAACAAATATAATTTACCGATGACAAGGATAGCAAAACACGAAAAAAGTAATATGAACAATAAACGATTCGTTTGATTTTTAGCAATCAATAAAAAATGGACTTGGCGTCCTAACAATTCTAATCATTTGGTTCTATCTTGGACCTCTCTCTTCAAGGTGCTACTCTTCTCATGTTCCTCAAATATTCTAAACTAGAGATAAGCTGTCACTGTTTGTCCTGAATCGATATATAAGCGCGCATCACCTGCTGGAGGAGGTTCCATCTCGAGCTGACCTCCAACGTAATGCAGCGGTGTCACGTGATATACGTTATATTAACAAAATGTTAGCGAGGCGTCTGAGCAGATATGCAATGGAATTCTTAGAGAAATCGTTATAGACGAATGTACGCATTGGTTTTTTAAAGTTTTTATAAACTGTAATTAAGTTCTGTTAAGTTTAAATAAATAAAGCACTAGCTCGCGAGAGATAAAAATGAGCCAGCTCAACTCGTGATTCAATCGTTATCTAGTTCACTGTAGCTCTTACTATATCCGTATATCTAGTTCACTCACTCAAAAGACAATATCGCGCTCTATCGTTCTCTATCGTTCTCGTTGATGTGAAAAATGTAACAACTTTTCTTTAACGCTTATCAATGTTTATGTTTCTATGTATTAATTGTTATTATTTTAACATGCAACAAATAAACCCAACTGAGAGTTGATCATCAGTCGACCTCACATGACCGCCATTATGTTTATATTATTTAATAATTATTTTATTATTATTTTATCATCGATATATGTTGCCTACCCAACGATGTTCTGATATCAGAAAAACCACACTTATTATCATTCCAATTTATCATCGCCTGGTAACCAGTTTCAAGTGTGATGTTATGGCCATTTATTTTAATTATTCTTAAGTAAGATTTTTTTTTATATACTAGTGGGCAGACGAGCAAGCGGTCCCACGTGATGGTAAGTGTTACCGCCGCCCATGGACACCTGCAACACCAGGGGGTATGCGGGCGCGCCGCCGGCCTTGCAAAATCCTATTCACAGCTCTCTTGAAGAACCCCATATCGTAGCTTAATGGAAAGACCTCTTGAGGCAATTCGTTCCACAGCCTGCAGGTTCGCGGTATAAAGTAATTTTTGGACTGAACAGTGCGCGACACCTCAGTATCGAGGAAATGCGGATGGACTGCACTTCCTATCGATTGATTTTTCCTAATGCTTCGGTTAATTGAAGGCTGATTAAGCCGTTACAATAAATTACAATAGATATCTATATACGAGTAGAATGATATACAATTATACATATACTTTGTTCAAAAACTCCAAAGACACTCGGTCATATCCAAATGCAACTACTAAGCATGAATTTTTAAGGGATTATTGTGTTGGGACTTGACATACCCGTCAAAAGTTGCCTTCTATTAGGAATCTAGGCAGTGATTTGTGACTTGATATCAACTTGTAACGTCCCAGGGCATGGATTTCAGGTCACAAAGATTATCTCCATTATCTCGCGAGGGGGCGACATCAACTGGCTACCAAGATCGTGTGATCTAACGCCCATAGACTTCTTCTTGTGAAATTTCGCTAAATTCCAGGTGTATGCAAATCAACCGCAAACAATCTTTCTGATTGGGAATTTCGACATTATAAATGATCCCAGTCTGTCAATAACAACTAGATCTCGGTTACCGTATAAAGTGGAGGAAGATGCGGAGGAAGCCAAGACCCACCCACAAAGGGCTGTAGCGTGCAAGGAAGTAAATATATCTATTTGAAGACAGGTAAAATTCTGTATAGCTGTTAGACAATTCAAATTAGTTTTCTACTAACCGTGCTTTAAACTGACACAAAACGCAATGTACTTCGAGATATTTATATTGGTGACTCAATAACGAAAGGGTTCAATGTTACAGAAATAGGTTTTTTGTTAGGGTCACTTAGAATTGCACGTTGAACATTGCACGTGAAGCACGAGAGTGCGGTATGATTTGCAACCTTGGCATACATTGTTATTATCTTATGCACCGGCGTGTTCGCGACCTTATTTCCGCGGGAGAGCGCTAAGAATTAATAGGAACAATTTAGACGTGATGGAAAGGTCCTGGTCGCATTCGCTTGTTGAGTCAGCTCAGTAAATTAATAATTAGTATTTGAGCACCGATATTGTAGTAATACAAAATGTTTTCGCTATCTTATGATTGTGAACGATAGATTGCACACCAAATGGTGATTTTACTTAAAGAAGATGTAATTTTTTTCTATCAGATTCAATGGATATTTATTAAAATTGTAGCAAGTCAGCGGTTCGGAAGGAAATTTGTCATGCTATCCTGATGCACATGTGCATAATAACTACCAATGAATAATAAGCATTGGATGCAAAAGGTCAGATAATGGACCTTGTTGAAGATTACTGTGAGAGAGGGGTAACGAGGCTAGTCGAGTGCACCCAGTGGCTGTTGGATTTCAGCGTGCACTCTCCCCCTCCAAAATTGGTAAGAAGTGAAGGGGTTTTGGTAAGACAATATTATCATAGGCATAAAGGATCAACTGATGATAAAAATAACAGGTAACTTATGCTTGTCGGTATCAAATATTACAGATGTTCTTTTGATTTAACAAGATAATAAAAACGTTAGTGTTAAAAAAATTACACAATCAGAAACCCAGTCGCATTTGAATGGGAGTTCCCCAAACTCGTTCAATATATGGAAGCAAAAAGAGCGAAAAGTTTGGACAATACATAATGAGTAATGACAACGTACTTTTGCTGAAACTTTTTGTGTATGTCCAAATGAATGATGTAAGGTGAAAGTAGCGGCACACGATGGCGGCGGGTCAGCTTACATTATAGGATTACAGGATTCAGACAAACAAACAAACGCGTGTTTTTCGTTATTATTATCTTAAATACACATTTTGTCTTTACAAAGAAATATATTATATTATTTAAATAATAAAGAGACAGCTCTGCACAGTTTAATTTTAATCAGTGGGCAATATAAATGTATCAGTCGTTTTGTTTCAGTGTTTTTTGAAAATTATGTGTTCATTATGTAGATTTCATTTATTTATTGCCTCTATTCATTTTCGGTCTTTATTGTTGGAATATAACTATAATTAACAACATTAATATGTATTTTGAAATTGTTATTCAGAAAATTGAGTGGTTAATAGAGGAGTCCAAGATCTGGATTGTTGTAACTTACTGAACAAGGCAAACAGGAAAATAATAACCGCATATAAATTATAGGTGTTCTAATTAATCGTTTCGAATGTTATCAAATGTACCAGGCGCCCATAATCGCTTGAAGGATATTGTGACAAACAATGACACGTTACCCAATACAGAGGGCATATCATTGTGATACAGATGACGTCAAATTCCAAAGTCCAACGTACCAATTGGAAAGTTCAAACAATAGCAAAATAAGGAGTGACAACAATTGTAATTCAGTACATTTTTTACGACAGCGCGCCTATCTACGTCTGCAGAAAATAAGGCTAGTGCTAAGTAATTTGTTACGAAATGCGATGCTTTGTTTTCTATTAAATGACCAAGATTGCTTATTTGAAGTTTCTAGCCATCAGCTATTTTTGAACAAACAAGTTTCGCAACCTACAATTTGTTTTTTACAATGAAAACTGTTATTTTTTGTCATCAAACTTACCCGATCTCATAACTGTTGCCAGGCCGCCAAGAGCAAGGAGATGTTAAAACGATACACCTGTTAACCCGTTTACGTTGCTAACAAAGTTAAAGACGCTCTCAAATCGAGTTAAATATATTCGCTTCGGCTTGGACTTTGCACCCCACTTGCTTGTAATGTGTTCGTAAGGTTATATGCGTCAGGTTTAATATTGGCCAATCCAATCACGAATCAAGCCCTAAACGCTGGGACGTAGCTCAAGTATAAATTTAAATATTCTTTTCCTTGTTTCTAAAAATGATTTCGTTTATCTACATTGTCCTTCGCCTTTGTACTATTTGATACGGGTAATTAGGTGCTGTCCTTTTCTTCCTTTGTCCTGAATCGATGTCTATTACTCAGGTCCGGATAAAGTTGATTTGCGGTCTTTGATAGTTCGAATCGTGTTTATAGGCGACAAAAGCTAGTCTCTATACAGTCCGCATTAATATTATCTATTTATTTAAACGTCCTTGCACAATGATAGGTACAAAAGACGGATTTAATGCCATAAGGTACTCACTACCAGCCAACCACCAAATTATACACAATACTCCAATAATCCAATAAATGCAGCTGATGCAACGGACGGGTTTTTATGCGTTAAACTAAACGAATGTATCATCCACTGAGTATTCATTCTATGTAAGGCAAATAGAATACCATTATACTATGTTATACCATTCTGGTACTTATTGTAGCCGTTATGTATACGATTAGGCAATTGTTCTCTAAAAAAATCTTTTTTTGTAAGAAAAGTGCTAAAATAAAAATAGCATTGAACTAAGGTCGCATGAGGTTGGAAACCGCAAAACCGCATGTACTAAGAATGCGTAGGGCTTTAAAAAAGTTTGGTCCTTTGTTTATTATTTCAAGTTTTAATATACATTCATGTAAATTTAATAATTAGATTTCATAATTAGCTCGATGGACCAGATACGGCGGAACGCTCAAGGACGAATAATTTTCAAGTGTAATTGTCGTAAAGAAATCATCATTACTTGACAGATCGTAATATTATTAAATTACATATTATACATTTTAATGAAACGGGAATACTATGGCTGTCAGTTACATATGAGTTTCTGGTGTAATGTTGAAGATTACATAGTTTATAAACGAAAGAACATTGAGATATTCCTAAATATTTAATTACAGAACCAGCTCAATATTAATCTGTTAACAGTGGTTCTTAATCACGTAATTAATGAGCTTAACTCTATATCACTTACATTATTCTTAAATCCTCAACTATTTCTAAGTTTATAATAAGATTAATGCAAGCGATAGAACCGCCATAACGATCACGCACTGCGCACGTGTTTTGTAGAGAGTTCACAGCTGTATAGTTGGACTTTGGACCGTGGTTACAATCACCACGGCTAATAGCGCGTGGTAACCGCCGACTACACCTTGATTCGGTGCCGATGTACTGAATCATTTAATCTCTCATCACGATCGAGATTACTTTTATTAATCACTTTTAGATACATTTACATATTTATAGGCCCTGATTAGCTGTTGATTCTGGAGACTAATTACTTGCAACGTTTCGTAAGCTATTGCAACATTTATTGCTAGGTATTGTTAATGTAAATACATAATTGCAGTTTATAAATAAGGTAAATAGTAAGTGACACATTTTAAGTAACTGCAGGAAGAGAATTCTAACGTACTTAGATTAGAATAAAAAAAAAATCGAAAAACTGCCCTAAATTCAAAATATTTTGGAATGATGCCAGAAAGTGATTTGTCCGTGCTGTCTGAAGTGTTTTGGCGCCGCAAAATGCCACAAAGAATTTACTATTAAATTATTTTGGTACTTACACAGTACAATTCACGAAATACAATATTCGAGTTTAGATATCATAATAAGTGAAGAATATATTCAATGGCAATAGACGGCAAAGAGTATGAATACCTTATCGGGGACGTTTTGACGAGGTTTTGGTGAAATAGGAATTGTATTCAAAATAGAATTGCATTTGATTGAACATTCACGATGGCAAAGCGTGAACAGCACATAACGTTGCCGGGTCCAAAGTCCGCAAAGTAAAACTCAACTGATCGTGAGGTTGTAAACGTGTTTGTAGACACGCTCTTGTAATACATAATGCCTTTAATGTTAACTTCTGTTACAAAATACTGTACAGCGTCTATATTAATCTCGATTAATGAACAGGCCACAAATGTGATCATGATTTAAAGAAAATTAAAACTGTTTTGTGGAATCCAATACACCAATTTTAAAATTTATTGACAAAGACAATATAAACATTACAAAATAATAAAATACAGGAAAAAATGAATATGCAAGAAATGTAAATAATGTAAAAAAATTATAAAATTGAAAGTGAAATCATCCTAAAGGTAATTAAAAACAAAACATGAGATAGAATGAAGAATGTTACCTTCTCCAGGCACTCCTGTCCAATGGCATTGGGATCCACCTTGACTTCCAGGATCACAGAGTTAGGCTGACTAACTAACCACATTTTTAATTTTAGGAGAAAACCGTAAAAAGAATCAGAAATGTAAAGAAGGTCGATGATTTTCCGTCAGTACTATTCAGGCGAACACTATTAATTAATGTTTATCTCACTCGCGTAAAGAATTTGTTTAAAAATGTCTTTCTTAATTCGCTCTGTGCAATGTTTATCGCGTATTCTTTGTGGAAGTAAAACTGTGAATACTTCCAAACGACGGCCATACTACGATCAGTTTGCCACTGAAATGATTGCTTGATAAAGAAACAGTGACGTGACGCCGACTGGGGACGCGGACTGTGAACTTTACACCACCTGTTTAAATAATCTTAATGTACACGATGTACATCGCCGGGGCCATGGAATTTGTTTGTACCATTTTTGAGTAAACAGCTCAATGTATAGCGTACAATTACAAGTTCATCTAATAGCAACGATTTTGCTTATTCTGTGTGCGGAGTGAATTCTCCATTTCATTTATACGCTTGTGGGCAGACAGAGATAGTAGAACATTAGTGATGAACGTGACCATCTAGAATGAAAAGGTATGGTATTACGGTGTACCTGGTAGCTATAATGGTACATGGTAGCTTATAAGCTTACATCATGTATGTAAGTTACATGGTAGATGGTAGCTTACATAGTAGGTACATATACAGACTTATTCAATGTAAAATAACTGGTATTGTTAAATAAAAGGTGCAAAGTTGGTATTGGCTGGACTAGTCACATTAATTGCTACATGTTAAAAGATCTATGGGCAATTATGCCTATGGATATCGTGGTAGATTTAGAAGTTGATGGTGGGATGAAATTGATTTTTATTGATCAGACTGCGCCTCAAAAGTATTGAAGTGAATGGAGTAGAAGAATGGGAGAGGTTTTACCCAGCAGCGGGAAAATATAGATTTATATACATAACAAATTCAGTTACAATTTAGCAATTAAAAAAATAAACCTATAATATTTACCAAAGGTTCAGAAGACTTCATATCAAACAGTATTTTTTATTCCATTGTCGATTTATTATTTTAAAAACATTTGATGTGCTGGCTTCTGTACGATACTCGAGAGCAGTTTTCGCGTGTCAACCAATTTACCTGAACTTTATTGGGACTGAAATTTGGGATGTGTTGTGTAAATTAAAAAAAACGAGTTTTACAAAGCTTTTATTGCGTATTTTATCGTCGTCTTAGTTTAATTTTTTAACCGCCATCTATAATCTGACATAGACAGCCCACACTACTCAGTTGACATTTAATTTACAGTGTTAATGTTAATGAAAATGGCATTAAAGTAATTATTTACAAAATAAATTGTCTGTAATAAAATTTGTCAAATTTTCAATAAAAAGCGTAATAATAAAATCATTATATTTTTGTAATTGTAACTAATGATCAAGCTTTATGTTAAGTACTTATTTTTATTTTAATTAAAAAATGACATTATAAACTTTTATTAGTGTTTCGTTACACAGATATATTATGCAATATAATATTATTATTACTTGGATGAAACATATTTTCAGTACCTGTACAAATTTCAGTTTTATATACTTGTAAAAAAAGTGTAAGATTATGTTTTGTCCCAACTTTAGAAGTAATTTAAAAATATTTCTAAATAATCTTTTCGTCCCATTTTACGCAGATAATGCTAAGCACGAGCCGATGATAGCGCCAACCGTGACAAAATGGTGGAACTAAGGTAATCATATGACTTTCGTCACATCGATGTTCTTTACCTATTGATTTGTCTCTTGGTCTCGATTCTAGCTCGACAAATTTTTTGTGTAATTCAGAAATGGCGAGCCAGACCCAGGGAATCCAACAATTGTTAGCTGCTGAAAAGCGAGCGGCTGAAAAGGTCTCCGAGGCCAGGAAGCGTAAGTTTTATGTCCAAATTATTTATTACGTCTTTGTTAATTCTGTCTCGTAGAATTAATTTACTACCCATCTTCGATGATTACCTCGTCTACTACCTCATAACTATCTACTAATACGATAGAAAATTAATGTTTTTTATGAAATTATTGTGTTAAATGCAGTAATGCGTTAAATTCTAATAGGTCACATGATATTAATATGACCCTGGTAGGGTTTTTAAAATCATAGAATTGAGAAATAAGTTTCTATTTTACTGTCATATAGTTACACTACGAATTTTCAATGTGCTAAATAGCGCTTTGTGTGAATAGTGCTTATTTTTTCTTAACACATTCCATGTTCTCAGCACTTGTCTTTTCTTTATAGTATGGAAAATGCACCATGGCATCGAATTAGTTAATATGTGACGTTATCTGAGCATGCTCATTATGGTCTTATTCAATAATGTTATTCTCAGTATGGAATTATTGACTAAGTTAAGATTTTCTAACTTAACATTTCATTGTTTCAACATTCTGTTTAAATAAAAATATGCACTAAAATCTAAATTCTAAAATAAAGGCTGAAAGTAATTGTTATTTTTTTAAGATTTCACTATAATTCTCAATATCTACCCAGATACTACAAGACACAAGACAAGACAGTTAAAGGAATTTTTCTCACATTATTCCATTCCATCAGCCTCTCTCCACTGCTAGATATGAAAATCTCCAGTGGCTCGCCAACATACACAATCTTCCACTCTTCCCATTCCCCCACTGGCAAACTTCTTCAAGTTGTTAATCCATCTAGCTGGAGGGCTGACAACTGATGGGGCAGACTTGTTCTTGAATGGAGATTATGTACCGGGAAGTGCAGCATGGGATGTCCTCACATTATTAGTTACTATGAAATTAAATAAAATACCTGTATGACTATCCTTTGTTGATTTTTTCATCAATATATTGTAATGTCACTTCACAGTCATGACTAATGGCAGTCAAATGTACTTACAATAAAATACATTTGCTGAATTTTCCCATGCAAATTCAAATAAAAAAAAATAATGAGCTTAACGGGGTAATGCTAAAGGAAAGTTTCATAGTGTGAAAATGGTTTTAAAAATATCAAATCTAAACTTTTGTGCCATTAAAATGGGGCGCCACGATAATTTTGCCCATAGCGTCATCAACGCTAATGCCGACACTTGAGGTATCGAGTTAATTATGTAATTCAGTTGTAACTGAAACTTTTATATTAAACTATAAACTGACCATAAAACCTTTAGTGTATAAAACTATTTTTGTCCATTACAGGAAAAGCAAAACGCCTAAAGCAGGCCAAGGAGGAGGCCCAAGATGAGATCGAAAAATACAGGCAGGAGCGCGAGAGGCAGTTCAAAGAATTTGAGGCCAAGGTATTTATTTATTTTATTTGAAACATCAAATGATTATACAATAAATGCAAATTAAATAGTGTTACAACTGAGTTTTCATTATTGTATAATCAACAAGATGTTCACTAGAGTTAAACAACAAGGGTAATTTAGGTGAACAGCCTTATTGCAGACATTGTACTGCAAACAGTAAGGAGTTTACACTACACACACCTGTGAGTCTAAAAAAAGGTAACAAGATTTTATTTATTTCTTTATTCTTTATTGCACAAAGTGACAAAAGGCAGACTTAATGCTGAGAAACATTATCTCCCAGTCAACCTTGTGGCTATGCAGAGATGGCGCAGTAGATTTATTGTTGATATTAGTTCAACAAATACATTGAAAAATTTTTTGTTTGCATCTGCCAACAGAGAGGTTACCTGTATCAATAGTAACAAAATAAGAATTATATGTGAACATGAGATGGCGCAAGGGTGGGTGCAAGACGCGCAAGCAAGACACATGGCATCACAAAGCATTACACAGTGGAATGCGATCAAATTTATCATGCCAAATTCCATGTAAAGTCATACATCCAAGATGTCTGGATTCTAATGACATCATTTTGTATTTAGTTAACTGAAAGTAAGAACGCCAACCCGGAGCCATTTCAAGTGAAAGCTATATATAATTTCTTTTCTTCATAGTTACAAGTTCATTATTATATTTTTTGTAGAAAGGGTTGCAAATAACAGCTGCATTTTCAAGCTGTGATAGATTATTGAAGTGTACACAGATGTAAAAAAGTTTAGGGAATCTTGAAGTCTTTACTAGATCTTATAATGAATCCATACTTTTGTAAGCTTTGATAAATATTTTATGAATATGTCTGTCAAAATGATTTGAGCAATCAAAGGTAATGCCAAGATTGCAAATAGTGGAAACGGATGTTAATACAGTTACCCAGGGATAAAGGAAATGTAATTATTTAGATTTTTGGTAAATGTAATATGCTTACATTTTGATATACTGAGATAATTTTAAATTGTATTTTTTAACATAATACAATTTAAAATTATCTACATCAATCTGAAAATGAATAAAATCATTAACATCTTGAATGGCGTGGTATGTTTTCAAATCATCAGCATATAGTAAGAAGTGACAGTATTAAGACAAAGTATAACAGGATAAACAGCAGAGAACATAAAATAGACTCCTGTGGTATGCCAGATGTTGTCGCAACAGCTTCTGCATTCTCACAACCCTTTGCATTCCATTACATATGTAGGACAGAAAGCAGCGTAGCAGGTCACCATGTATACTTACCATTGTATGCAATTTTATTTAAAAGTATTTTGTGGTCCAGTTTCTCAAAGGTATAGTGCTATTGTAAACATTTATAACTAAGTATATTTGTGGCGATTCAATCGATCACGCATTCTAACGGACACTATTTGGACATCACTAGTTGCGTGCCACATCACTAAGCCGAGAGAGAGAAAAAGATGGAGGCCCTTAACAACATTGGAAAAATGCACTTCCTGCATTCAAGCTAACTAGTAGGGATAATCAACCTGTGCCGTGTACTCTTACGTGTTAATTACCGGATACCGTGTAAAGGAACAATAAACCAAATATTATAGCGTCGTAACGCCAGGACTTTTCATTTATGACTCGGGGGTGTCTCCAACCCCCACATATTCATATCTATGTTAACATACAACATAACATTTTGTACATTTACATTTGTTTTTTTATAACAAACCTGCTTAGACATGGAGCGTGACGCACACGATTTTTTTTGTAGTTGATCTACAGTACACCCCCAGCTTAAAGATAGATCTTAGCAACATGGTTTTTGTTATCTGTTATTCTTGATATGACTTGTGTTATAACATTATATATAACTTGATATAACATTATTTAACTATTGTATATATTATACTTATTTTTATGTATATGTAGGTTTGTATGTATTGTGTATATATTATAATAAAACAGTATATTTTATATTTATTTCACCATACCGTCTCATTTGAGTGGTACCTCTCACATACCTCTCAATTGAACCTCACTGATCACCCCAATGGTCGGATGGTAAAGAATGCATTAGGGCATTAAGCTTGCGTTTTGTGCAATACATGTGCAATGAAGTGTATAAATAAATAGTTATTGTAATGTAGTAATGTATATTTTCATTGTTATAGCACATGGGCACGCGAGAGGGCGTTGCAGCTAAAATCGACGCAGAAACCAGAGTGAAGATTGACGAGATGAACATAATGGTCAAGGATCGACAGGAAGCGGTATATTTCATTTATTTACTCAACATAAATCTTGATCTACTTATATTTCGTTCCAATCTAATTTTCTGATAACAAAACCAAATCATTGAAATAATATCTCAACATTTAGCTTTAAATCTAGGGCAAACTTGCAGTCTCGATCAATCAAATTATGGATATGATAACATTTCACCTCACTATTTAATTTAAGGTCGTGTCAATTACCTGGACTGCTGTGTTTTTTATATGTTTTGGAAGAAGTGGATTGGAAGGAGGTTATAACCACTAATAGATATCGAATAATTGCTTCTTTTTGCATGAAGGTGATAGTCATAGTAGGATTAGTCACTTAAACGCTCAAATGAAAATATTGTATGTAATCGCTTCTTTTCCACTGCTATATAATTTTCTTAATTCTTGTATTAACTTTCAGTAATTGTTTTAGCTGACTTACTAATTAATCGTACAGTCATTTATGTGAAATCCCGTAAAGCTCTTAGTATTCATGTAATTGAACAATAAAATAAAAACAATGAATGATACAAAGCCACTCTTATAGAAGACTGCCATTAAATGTATCAGTGTTTCGCAAGTTGCCAGAATCCGCATCCCTCATGTAGTGGAAAGTGTTACGGTGGCCGCTTATCTTAATCTGCAATATAAGTTGCAAGAGATGGTATCTCTCACTGCATATGACATTATACCAAAATATGATAATTTTGTTTCTATAACTTTCTAGTAATTATGTGCCAATTCTCTCTTTGATCGATCTATCTCTGAGATACATGTCAACTTATGTTGACATTGATCGAAGATGTCCATGGGTGAAAGAAACTGCTTGTTGTCTGGCAGGCTGTACCTTTCTTTGTTTGCAATCTTCTTCCCAAGGAAAACACCTGGGTGATATATTATATTGTTCTTATAATGGATTTATTAAAAAACCAGGATTGCACTCTTATCATTAGATACGAGAGAGGTAGTCAACAAAGTATGTTTATCTTCTTCACATACATGCGAAAGTTTTCCGCTAAACATTTATTCATAACTTTTATTCATATGAAGAATCCTAAGGACTGTAGTTTTTGAAGGCTCTGTCCTTGCTGATATTTCTTTCGTCCTTAGCTATCAGTCGCTCAGAACTTCTTCCACTAATTTGATGTTGTTTGGAGTGCCTCAACGCATTGACTAGAGCGAGGTTCGTCGTCGGTGGATTCTCGTCCTAAAGGAAATTGCTTACATCAATTTGTGATGGTGGAAAATGCTGGAGATAAATCCCCCCCCCCCCCCCCCCACTCCGTACACATTATTTCAACCTTTGTTTGATATTGGTCATGCTAACACCTTCCTTTGTAAGGAACTTAATCACGGAAACAATATTCCAGTTTAAACATTTTAAAAATGAATTCTCTTTGTGAGAGTCGAGGAATCAAAACTAACGAGAGTTGATTTCTAAAAATTATACACGAATTGGTAGGATAAATGACAGTTAAAATGACGTATAATTTGTTTTTTTTTAGACATCCAAATGTCAGGCCAGACACTTTTGCGACCTCACTGGTACATTGTGACCAAGAAAGCACCTTTGTTTAATTGATGCCTTCACGGTTTTTATTGTAGTCTCTTTTTTCTTTCATTTCTTATATGTTAATAGCAAAATTCAGCACATTGTGTCAATGGCGAGTTTAATTCGTAATTACGAATTTTAATATCATAACGTCACATCAATGTCCAGAGCCGTCGAAGCAAGTTAGGAGTCGGCAAGCAACCAAGATCCTTTGCTCACTATGTAATTACATATTTCATTATCACAAACATTACGCACTTTGAAGTTTAACAAACTATCACTATTCCACCACAAACCGACAATACTTACATATTCTTTTATAATAATCAAACAAAACTTGACTTTCACTTCTTGAGTTCCCGTCAATAACTTCTTTATTTTCGTCTCTTTGACAGCAGCTGTTTATAGTGTTTTTGTTGTTTATTTCAGGTGATCAACGACATTCTCGGTCTGGTTTACGACATCAAGCCAGAACTTCACACCAACTATCGCGTAGTTTAAGACGAAACTATTTAATTATTATCACCTTGTTTTTGTCGCATAAATTATTATAATAAAAACTTGATGCGTACCCAGAATATTTTACTCGTGTTATGATAAATATGTTTTTAATATAGGCAATATGGCGCGGCATAGAAATGCGCGGCTCGCACGCGGCTTAATGTCACTTTGACAGCAAATGCAAGATGGCTGCAACCGCTGTAAATACACAAATATAGCTTGGATTTCCCTTGTGTAATGGAAAATAAACATTCAGTCAATATCAGCTCGATATCATTCCCTTTGAAAACGTATAAAATCCGCTAAAGAACGAAAAATGCATTCAATAATATATTATTATTATAATAATGTTGTTTACGTGTTGTACCTACACTTAGAATTAAATAAAGTTACGAAAATAAATGTTTTTTTCTTGTTGAAGTAGTTATTGCAAGTTGGTGTGTACAATATTAGTGCAAAATATACATATTGATGTAATGTTTTAATATTATTTTATTGTTCCACTCCCATCAAAATGTCCGATGTTTTCAGAGACGTGGTACTGTAACAAGAGAACAATTGTAAGTCATGCAGATAAGGTAAATACTTTTCTTCTTATCGTGATTTTAGATATTAAAAGAACACTACCGAAAACAACCCACGGTATTCGACAATCCTAGACCATCTATACTATAGATGGTCTAGGATTGTCGAATAGATTCTATAGTGTTCCTATTTCTCACAGACATTGGAAATTATTAAAGATGCGCCGAGTACTCGGCATACTCGGCCGAATAACTCCGTTTAAGTGACGAATATTCGGTTAAAATAATATAGTGTAAAAAAAAACTTGATTGTCGGAGAGACACGAGCGTCATCAAATTAAGCATATTTAATAAAATAATTAGCATTTATTAATTTGAATTAAATGAAGCAAACAACTAACGCACGTCGCGATCATGTTTAAGCGTATTTTCGCGACCCATACCTGCGTAAATTGAACCGAGTAATTCGGCCGAGTACCGGTACTCGGCGCATCTCTAGAAATTATCAACTTACCCTCATAACTTTAAAAGGTGAACCGACTAATTCTTTTTTTTTCCGACTTATGGTCGATTTTTTACTTGTCAGAATTCAAATCTATGACTGTCCTTGTCAGAAATAGGGACGTTCTAATGTGAGTCAAGAACCAGTCATTGAATGGAATTGCACCAACCTAAAACAATTTCCACATAACTCCACTACTCACCACATTTAGTCCAGCAGGCTATAGATATTAAAAATGCCTGAACTTGAATCGTGAAGATGGTTTTAAGTTGGCTCTTACGTGGGACTTAGTAATTGGTCTTTGCAAAGTGAAACAAAAGCGTTTTTAAGTTGCGCGCTTGTGGTGATATTGTTAGCATACCATACCATCACCCTGACTTCACTGTTACCAAGGTTTCTACCAAGGCTCGCCATTACATTCCATCTTTGGCTCTTCTTATCGAACCACCGGCGAACTTTTGCAAATTGTCGGTCCACATGGCCAGTGCTCGTCCTACATTGCTTTACACGGTACGTGTGGTCTCCATTCGAGGACTTCTTCTCCATCAGGTATCGGTCCAGTGCCCATTGCCACCTTTGTATGGTCATTCCACTCGTACATTAGCTGTGTTGGTGACTCTAGTTTGGCAAATATCTTCGTGTCGGGTGTTATCCCACAGAGAAACTTCGATCATAGTTTTCTCTATAGCTCGATAGGTAACTGATGGCTCGTTAGATTAGTGTGTTCCGTAAACACACCCAAAAGTGTGTCCAATGTGGGTAGCAGAATAAAAGACGTTCACGGAACAACCAAAATATCGACTTTTCAAAATAAATAAAAATCGTGAGTAACCCCATTATATAAAATTTATAAAGTAAATATTATTTTTAATTACATTGTATAGCGTGTAGAAATAAATAAAATAAATAACGGCCAACGTAGAAAACATAAAAGTTAAGTAGCTCGTGTCGTCCATTTTCGACGTTCTGTGCTGTCTTCTTATAGGATATGAGCTATTAAAAAGAAGTTTGATGCATTAGGTTAATTAATATGGATAGGGTATGATTGGTCGACTTCATTTCTGGTTAAATTTTTATGTTTAATCTGTAAACACAGATTTGTTATTGTTTAACTGGTTTATTTCTATAAAAGAAAGCTGGTACACGAGCAGACAATCTACTTGGTGATAAGTGGATACTCTCGCTCATAAATAAATGCCAACATCAGTCTAAAATGCTAAATGTTGGCCGCTCCAAAGGTACGCACCTACCTTTGGAGGTGTTGACGACCGGCGCACTAATAATAATAATGGCTCGGCAGGTCGGCCGGTCGTATACGAGCGAAAGACGCGCTAGTGCTTGTTACGCGGACGCGGCGGGTGACGATCGACGGGGCAACTGAGGGCCCAACTGAATGATTGTACGAGGAGGCAGGCCGGGTTCTCTTGAGGTGCCGAGTAGGCAGGGTTCTCCCGAGGTATCTTGAGGTAGAAGTGAAACTCGTAGGACTGCTGTGTGACGACTGTATTTTGTGACCCAAATGGCCCTATTCTTATTCTCGATACAAGCTGCTCAACTATATAAGTTTTAGGGTCGTGTAGGCCCCTCGTGTTAGTGTAGCGTGTTATTCCTAAATTTACTTAGGCCTCAGTTATAACGTCTCCCTCGCATTCTCTTTATTGAGCAACTTGTACCAATTCTCTTTATTTGTACATCTTACGCTACTATATAATTCTATATACATAATATACCTAACACATTACACAATACCTATAGGTACTTATTCTACACACCTTACATACTACACAACACAGAACACTGCACAACACATATCATCGATTGTCACGTGGTTTATAGGCTGTCCGCAACAGGAGGTTTAGGAATTAATTTGATAAAATGGGGAGGGATAGCATGGGAATGGGCTCTGGCATATATGACTCACTACTGAAAGACGAACGTACGTTGGAAGAATACGATAAAGTAGGAAATGCAGTGCATTTAACGGCATTTTTAAAATTAAAATCTCACCCTAGCTGAACCTTTTTCTCTCCAAGCTCGCCCAACCAGGTGGATACTGCGCCTACATTGGAGAACACAGCTGGCCGGTCTACTTGGTCGCAACGATTTGACGAGAACGACAGTATCCCCACTAAAACTCCGTCCATTATCGCCGGACCTCCTGCATCGTGCTAAATAAAAAATAAATCTCTTAACACAGACACGCCTGTAAAAGTGTTAAACGGGCTTAGTATGAGGTGATAAAATGGAATCGTCTAATGTTATATTTATCAATTCATATTGATTGTTACGGGAGATCTAAAAAGCATTAAGTCTTGTTATGTTCTCCGAGTACTTGTAGGTGGTATAATTAGTATGTTTCCTTAGAAGCAACTTGTTAAGAATTAATAAATAAATATATTATAACAAAATATAATTTTTGACGATTTGACCTTTATACCAGTCGCTATCATAGACCACTTGCATTTCTGACTAAAACATATTTACACATACAAATAGACGTTTTTACTTTGACATTTTCAGCACACGTAAATCCACTTGCGGTTTCAAATTCCAATATGTTTAGATAATGTTAGAAAAAAGCGGTTTAGCATACATAATAAGTACCCGAGTGCGAAGTCTACAAGGGAAACCTTCATTCAAGTTTCATTAAAATTGGTTCAGTAGTTTCTGAGTTTACATTTAAAAAACTAACATCCCTGAGGCACACGATAATGTGCACTAGGAGGTCAATGTTCAGCAGTGGATATTAAAAGTGCTGGTTGCATTGCAGCCGTAACCAGCTCCTATATCGGCCATTGCTGGACAACCTAGGCCATGCAGGGGCCCCTGGGCACACAGAGTTTGGGGCCCTTTTAGAAAGCATAAAAAAACATCAGAATTTATTTTTGTTTAGTGACTTTATTGGTTGTTATTATTACGGTTAGCTGTATACAAATCAAATAAGTATAAGTGATGTGATTACTGTTTTGAGAATTGGACTTACGTTGATGTTAATGGTTTCTTTCCAGTTGGGTATCAAATGAAAGGATTCGACGAGTAGAATACGATAAAAACTTGTTTTTTGTTAAAAAATAATTTCTTTTTTTATTGATTAATTGGATAAAAAATACATAGGCACTAGATTTCGGCATTTCGAGGGCAATGGGCTAGTGCCCCACTTGACCTTAGGGTAAAGACGGAACTGGCCCTCGTGCAAATTGTCTAATGCTTAAAGGATGTACCTACGGCCTTAAAACGCCACACTGGCCAAGCGGGTTGGCCAGTACACTCTTAGAAGTGGTGCAGTTCCTCAAGGCTTGTGGTAGCAGCTTTGTTATCCCACAGTAGCCTTTTACGATACCTACGAGAAGTCATAGAGTGGTGGTATTCCAAAGCCGGTCGGATTCCTACTTCAAAAACTAACAAATTGATATTAAATGCCTAGGTAACACACAATACTTACTTGTTTGCCACTACGCAACATTACTTGTTTTTGCTATTCTGCAGGTAGTTACATCATCTGATACTTACGTTGCATACATTTTTTGCTATTGTAATGAATCCGGCGCAGAAGTTATTACGGGTTACCAAATCACTGCGAAAATAGGTAATCGTGCAAGAATATGAAATTAAAACAAATCAAGATGCTTATGAAATTTCGTGAATTTTCAACTTTAATGTAGGTAATTTCATTGAAGTTGAAGTGACAGACGGGCAGGCAGTATTTATGATGATAAGCGGTCATTGCCGCCCATGTACATCTACAATACCAGATGCTTGCGAGTGCGTTATCGATCTTGCAGTATCCTGTTCACAGTCCTTTAAATAACCCCATATCGTAGCTCAGTGGAACTCTCAATTGAGAATTTATTTCACGAGGTTCTACTATGTGTCTCATATCGATGGCCTACGTGTTCGTCATGCTATGCGTCGCAGGAATTCTTCGTATCATCTCATACCAATACTCTATGTATCTCCACTGGCCTCTCCTGAGTCTCGTCACCACAGTCAGACATACCCACATATGTATGATGTCATTTTGTGTATTTCGAGTGTGTCAATTATTGCGAATATTTTATATGCCCGTGTTCTACTCGCGTGGCGTTTCCCTACACTTCACCTGATGTTGCGATTGACATTGTTTTCTACTTTTGTATTTACAAAGCACTTATGAAAAGGCATGGGGAGGTCAGATATGCTGAACGATCAATGATAAAGAACTCATATTAGCCCAGTAGGTAATGTTATTCTGTAAATACGATCCGAGATACATAATTCGTCGAGATAAAATAAAATCTCATCGATGCAATGTCGAAGTAGCAGAGTCAAAATTGCCTCTTTTACACGAGTTTCAATAGTGATAAGTAAAGTGTTAAGAAATTTCAGGCAAGTAGTCTTACCGTCCATAAATGTCCTGGCAGTCAGCTAAATCATAGATTGGCACTTCTATTTTCTGCAGCAGTACCTCGCCGCCTGAACCGCCGACGCCCTGCAATTGTTGTCGTGAAGGTAAATACCATACCATCAACTTGTCCCTCCACTGCTGGATATACTCCTAGATAGGCATCATTCAAGTTTCGCCAAGTTCGCCATTCCAAGTTCACACACCATCTTCCTCTCTTACCTTACTCCATGACCGTTAGGACCGACATCCGTAGAAGTTACCTCTCGGGATTCTTCTCGTGTTGTGCTAAATGGGTGACAACATAACGCCTAATATTATCCTATAGCGGCAACTAAACTCCTGGCTTACCAGAGAGCCTATAGGAACCACATTTCGTAGGGTTTAAATAATCTCAAAAATAATTGTTTCGTCAACTCACAATGACCATGTTGAACCCAAACAGGCTGAATCAACCCAATACCATCGTTACAATTAAAGGACTCAGGCTTCGTTGCATAAAGCGATATAAAGCTATTTGTGATTGTAGAGTATGCGACACTTCCTTGTCGAGGATGTGCTGGTGGACTGCACGTCGCGTTGGTGGCAGGAGGTACGGTGGTAGAAGTTCGAGGTTGACATTAAGTGGAACTGTTTCAGAACCGTTCTCTTCTCTTTATCCAAGTTACTGTGGCTAAAATTATTGTGGCCTTTCATGAAAGCTTTGTAAGCTTACCAAAACAGAACCCCAGCCTAGAAAGAGAATATTCCTGTTAGTAGGAATGAGATTATTTTTCGCATATACAATGCTGTTGACTTTCAGCTCATTTCTCCCTAATGTGAGGTTTCTATGCAGCTTCACGACCGCGTAGTTGAATTGCAAGGTTTGTGGCTTGTAGTTGGGGTGGAAGAATATCTCAGTGACTCGCAGGACCTCTCCATCGGCGGTCGCGTTGTCGGAGCCCACTCTGACCGTCAGCATCTTGACGTATTCACGGAAGAAGCGGTTGTTGTACTGACTGTGAAAAGACTAAATTTTAATCAGTAGACACGAGGAGGGTCCTTAGGTCTAAAGCTGATTGAAGTTTATGTTTAAGAAGGGTCTGAAGTTGTGACTGAAGAAGTGATATTATTTAATGATCACTGTACTACCTAAAGAAATACATCTCAGTCATGTGAAATCCGATGGTCTATTGAATATTCTTAACAAGTGCTGCAGAAAAGAATCTTGTCAAGTATAAATATCCATTACAGAATAGTCTACCATTCCGTATTCCCGAAAGTAATGGCCTTAAGTATATAGAGAAAAACTTGTAAATCTCCAAAGGGTATGCTTGCAGTGCATCCCTGGACGAGCCATCGTTTGCTCTACTCATGTTGCTACTCGTATATCGCGGATGCCCATTGGCGACAGTATCCACTTATGACCAGCTTGTGTATGTGCTAGTTTGCTACCTTCTTTCTACATAAATATATATATGTATGATATGTATATATGTTTGCGTGTATGTATATGTTTATTTATATTATGGTATTTAATTAATATACGTCACTATTAACTATAGTTTTATTTAATCTTACCTATCATTACATCTACCGCGCCAACTCTGCATAACCCAAATAATTGATTGGGAGATGATGCTTCTAAGCATTAAGTCCGCCTTTTGTCACTTTGTGCAATAAATAATAAATAAACTGGAATGTTCCCAAAACACCTTTTCTATAAAAAAAAAAAATCCGTCCCTGATTTCGCCATGAGTTTCACTAATTTCAGCCCAGACATTGAGTCAAGAACTGGCAAGTAAAGCTGTACTCCACTAGTGCTTCGTGGTGTAAAGCGGAAAAGCCACTAACCATGAGCTGGTCCAGCCTATTATAGTTACTTTACTTTTAAGCTATTCCTACCATGCCTACTCACAGTTGCAAGCAATGCGCTGCAGTTAGCACTGCGTCACTTTCGATTACGACTCCGCCGCACCACAGGTCGTCGTTGACCAGCACCGCTGCCATGAATGGGTACTCCGTGACTGAGGCCACTTCATCCGGGTTGTAGATGCGCCGGTAGCGACGGCTGAGAGGCGGGTATGGGCGCGCTGTAGATGGAACGTAATATTTTTTAGTTCGATAGGTCAAACAAAAGTTCCGGCAATTGTACAATACGATAGAAAAAACAAAACAAATTCGAATTTTGAAAATGGAACTCTGGTTTAGAGTGTAATTTTAAATAAATGTCGTCCTATTATACTCTCTAATCCCATCTTATCCAAAATTTTTGCTAAGTTCAATTCTAAATCTCCTAAATCTAAAGATACGCGGCGCATTGGTGCTAATGTTCATCATTTTAACTGATGTCTCCATATCACTCATATTCATGGGCGACATTTACCATTAAATCTACTGTCTGCTCAAATGCCACCTTCTTTTTAAAAGAAAAATCTATCAGGGTCCCTTCCATCACTTTTGCTTTCACCACAAAATATTCTAATTTGAAGATCAATTTTCTGCTGTCCAAGGGTAAACATGAGTATGAAATGGCAATTGACAATTATATTCGTTGTCTTACTTGTTGTAGCGATTTCCTTTAAATTCTCTTTTGCCCTTCTTCCCTCTACATCAATAGGTATCCCTTCGTATTGCAACTCTGGTGCTCTCATGGTTCGTCGCTTGACTCGGGGCACTGTCATGAAGTAATATCTACAGTAACCGTAAACCGTAAGCAGTTCTTTTTTATATCCACTGCTGGACCCCCTCATGTCTGCTGGACCTCATGTTGTCTCGTGTATGGGGGATGTAAGGCCTGAAAATGTCAAGCTGGCCGTGCGAATTAGCGAGTTCACTCTTTTAGAGGTTGTGTGATTCCTCAGGGTTTGTGGCAACATCGTTGTTTGCCTTTGACAACACCCATAGGAAGAACAAAACAAACACTAACAAAACACAGCAGTGTCTACATTACCTGGTGGTAAAGGTAGGTACTAGTTACGTGTTTGAGGGGGCATTAATGTTCCAGCGAGTAATGATGAACAATACAAAACCGAATACCGATAAATCGACTTTCAAGTTTACAATGGTGGCTATCACAAACCATGATAAGCATGAATAGCCCCTACAGAGTAAGCTCGTCAACTCGTAATGGTCAGTTTGGTATTATATGGTCTTTAAACCATCCATGATAGAAAAAACGTTATGCGAAGGCTCCCAGTCCGTTTTGCAGTCGGTGATGGCTGGATGCGAAGAGCGGAAGAGGTCTATATCCGGCAGTGATGAAACAGGCTGATTGTGAAATATGGTACGGGTTTCGGGAATGAGTAAGGTAGGCCATTGAGTGAGAAATATAATGGCATAAGACTGGTCTCTCATTTCATTATATTCTTCATATCCTATCCCATCGCCAGTCATTGTGAAAAGAGTAGATATATACTCTTTTAGATAGAGATGATAGCCTAGGGGTATCTATACATAATTCATATTTGTGTGATCGTGAAGTTCAAATCCTCGGTCCATACCACTGAGTTTCTACTTAAATATGGATTTTCAAAAATTGTCACTAACTCGGCGGTGAGGGAAAACATGATGGGGAAGCTCGCATGCTCTAGAAATAAAAAAAAATAACTGGTGTATGTGATCCACCAATCCGCACTGGGCCCGCCTGGAGGATTACGGTCCGAAACTCTCCAATGATTTACTAGGGGAAGCCTGTGCTCTGCATTGGGACTTTATAAGCTGATATATAGTATCGTTATAAGTATGAAATAAAGGAATTTCCATATTCCATTATACACTTTTCTCCCCATCCCCCAAAAAAGAACGTGAGTGGTATAATACGATGACGGAAACTTCTCGTCTCGTTATATTTCCAATTCCTCATCCTTTCCAACGCTTTCTCAAATTCCTAAACCTCCAAAGCAAGGCGGCGCAATCTGGGGCACCAACGTTTTTTGTTCCGGACTGATGTTGTCTTTAATCGCAAATGTCCATAGGCAACAGTATTTATCTCTGACAGGTTCTTTGACAAGTTTGAAAAGTCTATAGAACTGGAAACATTGACAAATCCGTTCAGTAGATTCTACGACCGATGAAATAGATATGCCACGATTGCCACATCTGAACCTAAGTACCAATTCTCTACTCCCTTGGGAAAATATCACAATAGAGTTCTTTCATCTCACGAAGGCGCGCTACGCTTAGTAGTGGTTGTGCTCGTACACATGTACATTGTTGTAGTGTGCGCCGCGGCGTTCGGGAACCCAACTGAGCGTTTTCAAGTTTACGCACAATAAAACAATCCAAATAAACGAGCACAATGAGTACTAAGCGTAACTCGCCTTCGTGAGATGAAAGAACCTATACCTTTGCGAGCTATACTGATTTGTGAATCAAAAAAATGGCTTACTTTCCACAGAAGAACTTTCACCGAAAAGCATAATACCTCGCCTGTTCTCTTCATGGCATTTACTTGTTATAATCACGTTGGTTAATACCAGAAGCAAGAATATGGTATTCCGTTCATTTGCCATTTTGAACCTAGATTTATAAAAATGGTTCCTTATGAAACAACGTTTTATTTCTTATTTATTGTGAAAATATTCTTAGAAACGCGTTAAAATATATTTGATACGATAATGTTTACGACCATTTCACTATTAATATAAAAACAACGAAATAGTTTGATAGCATTTTTTTTGCAATAGAAGAAATAGCGATCGTGATATCAATAGAAAAACCTATTGTTGAATTACTAATTAATTAATTAGTATTTTCTTCATAATACATTTTCGATGTTTACAGTTTACATGAGCAAAATCAGAATAAAATTAATCTTGGGTCCATGAATTAGCCCTTCCATCCCAATCCGCCCAAGCCCAGTCCACCCCATCCTCCTAAACCGATTGACGAAACGAGCGGAGCCTTGAGAATAGGAGCGGAGAGGAGTGGAGCAGTGATTATAGGGCGAATAACGGGAGCAGTCAGAACCGGGCGGATGATAGGCGCCGTGAGGATTGGACGTACGATCGGTGCCGTGACGATCGGACGGACGGCCGGGATGCTGATGCCGTGATTGATGACGCTTGATGTCACTATTGCAGACGACAGCAAAGACGATTCGGCTTCTGTAGAATTAAGACTATTTTAAGACATTGTTTTTGAGATTTTTGTGAATAGCTAGATTCAAATTATAACTGACTATTCAATTTTAAGTGATGGAATTTACACGAAGAATACAGTGTTTTTAAACGAACTGTTACCAGTCTACCATAGGTCCATTGATTTGACTTACGGTTGTGCTGTATCCGTACCATAAATGGAAATGATCCGTCGAAGCACGTACTATAATTTTACCTTATATTATAGTACGTACTACAATTGCTTACCTACAATTGCATAATGCTGTAGACTATCACAGAAAATCACCTCGTCTCTTTGTAAAAGAGAACATTAAGCAGTTACACACGTAACACACGTTTTAGAATCGTGTCGGTATACGGCTTTAAATTGACCATGAAAAACAACGAATTAGAAAGAAAATGTGTGTATATTTTTAAACTTACAGATAAAGTACAATAAAAGTACAGAAATAATATTAGGAATTAGAATTACAACAGTACAGCAAAATAGCGATGTTATTCTAATTCACGTCGATAAGAAGATTTAGCCTTTCCATCCCAGTCCGCCAAGACCAAATCCACCGTAATTTCCCAAACCAACTGAAGAGATTGGAGCCTTAAGAATGGGAGAAGTGATAAGCGGAGCAGTGATTACGGGGCGGATGATCGGAGCCGTCAGAACGGGGCGGATGATCGGAGCGGTCAGAACGGGGCGGATGACGGGAGACGTGAGAACGGGACGCACTATCGGTGCACTGACGAACGGTAGAGACAATGAAGAAGCCAGATAGGACGATTCAGCTTCTGTGGGATAGATTTTAAAGAAGGTTAATGCCATAATTGTTGGTTGTTGATTTTTATTAATAAGGTCAGGCGTATTATGATCTTATAATAAACCACCCATGTTTCAAGTGAGTCAGTCACTTTTAATTTAAATTCTCTTTGTTCGTTACTTATCACAAATGTACACTACCCGCGTTATTACCCCAGTCACAACTCTCCTTCTTAAGGTTAAAAGTTATAAAGCTGGTTGTATTCTCATATACCTACAATAAAGAGTTATTATCTGTCTGCATCTTGTTTTATTTCGTATTTCGAAATTCAAATAAATAAATGACTGCTTTTGGTTTAATTGTCTACCTTTAATAGTCAACAGTCCAGAAAATCAGTGTAGGTATAAATGGAATGACGTTCCACAAAGATCGTTTGTAATGCATTCATAATAGGAAATTGTAAGGCGATTCATTTCACGATGTAAAGTAACTCTTCATTATATTGACCTTCTGAGTAGTTGACTACAAAAGACGATTGGATCTAGACAGACAATAAACCAAAGATTCTCAAGACGAAATTATGAATATGAATTTGTGAATTGTGATTATATTGTGTACTTGATTATCACTAAGGCTGATATAACAGATCGATATCAGTCTATAACGTCCAATGGCAAGACTCAGGGCTCCCCTAATAAATAACAAGGGGGTTGAACAGAATTAGAGGAAAGGAAAAAGTAGATACCTGAATCATCAGTAGCGCTTTGTGGCTGGACCGGATTGGCCACAACCACGCCAATGAGGGCAAGGACAATCGCCACCTGAGAAATAAAGAAATTAAAATCCACGGGAGATAAGCAATCTCAGACGGATCTTATTTATTTGAGTAACTTAAGGATCAACATCCACTACCTTAACATTAAAATGAACCTATGTAACTAGAACTATCTTTGAAATAGAAACCTTTAGTACATACATTTCGAATGTAGTTCGAGATAATCCTCACATAAATTAAGACCTTGAGGCAGTTCTCTTTTTGTTTGCTCTCTTTCATTATGATAGACTACAGTAATTTTTAAAACAAAATGAAATCTTGTAATTAAGAGGAAGAATCCGCGATGCACCAGCTGCACAAATGTGACAGGTTGGTGAAATTCAGAATGAATTTTCTGGGAAATTATTCACATACACCGGACTATTTGTAGGTTTCTATGACTGCCGGAAATATTGAATTACTTGGACATCATTGGGAATCAAAACTAGAAGATATGGTTAAGCGTACACAATAGATCCTATTGGTCCAAGTGATTTAGGATTCCGAATGGACCCTTGATAAGGATAAAATAACGTCTTAATTTTAAAAATACTTGATTAAAATTTGACTTACCGCACACTTCATGTTTGCGTTCTAAATACTCAAGTAAACTGTAAATGGTGTAATTACAGCGTCGTTTTTATACAATTGCTGAAGTCCTGCAGTTCACTACGCTTCAGCGATTGAACTTCCTTCGCTTGTATCCGATCGGATGCGTTTTTCAAATTGTAAATTTAAATTCGTTTCGCAAAGTAGGTAATAGAGATCGTCTAGCTACATACATTTTCGTCGTGCTGTGTGGAGGTACTTAGTTGTTCTTGGTGTACGATGTATCTTCAGAAGGTTGCATAAAATCGTCTTCAATAATAATTTATTAAATGATCACAGGAGTTAGTTGAAAATGCACATCTTATTGACGTGAGGGCGATGATTGGCGAGAACAATGTGAACAATGACGCTATACTGCAAATTGGAGACATGCACGTTCTCCGGTACTGTATCAACACTATCTCCCTTCATGATGTACCATCACTTCCGTCTACTTTATCCAATGATCTTGGATCTCATTTTAAAGTCTACAATTTGGATATGATAAGGCATCAAATGATGATGATCATGATCATATCATGATCATGATAATCCAAATGATAAGGCATTTGGATATGATAAGGCGCAACAGATTAATTTGGACTCGAATAATGGTGTATTTTTCTACATGAGATTCTGCGATACTGTCAAACCTGTTATTTATGTTATTTTGCTCAACTTTTTAAACTATATCATCTGAACCGTGATGGTACTCAATCTAAGATTTGGAGATATTAAGGTGCTGAGTAATTAGTGACAGAAAACTGGTTCGTAATTATTGGCGCATATACTCGTACATCGATGATTAGAGATAGATTTTCTTTATTTCTTTAGCATGCTGGTTTCCTCACTATGTTTTCCTCTCACCACCGCGCTAGTGAAAATTTTTTTATAACCTAGAAACTCAGCGGTACGAGTCGAGGAATTAAATTCACGATCACACGAATGTGAGTCGAGTATAGATACCCCTAGGCTATCACCGCTCTTAACCGCTTTAGTTTAGTTTAGTTAATTAAATGAGATAATTTTACATAATCATTTGAATTTGTATAGTAGGTACTATAAACATACTTGTTTCTTTTGTTTTAAATAATTGAGTAAGTTCTCATATGCACGGATCGCATAATAAATGTCGGTAATAAATTAGGTACCTGGTACCTAGGAATTGAAAAAGTTACTACTTTTAAAAAACAACAAGTAACTCTATGGTTGCCGATACAGATGATATTACTTACATGACAGGTGAATGATTAAAAACTGGAAAATGAAACAATGAAAGTAAAATTGAGAGTAATGTTATAATTAAATTAGAATAAAATCACACTGAAAATTATAAATTCTTGGCAAATCGTGTTTGAATTCTTCTTTTACTGTAACAATTAAAAAAACGGAAAACATTATTTTGACTGACATAAATTAAAATGTAACATCATACGAGCGAAGGGACCATATTGTCCGTATAGATTTTGATTCAATTTAACTTTAGTATTTTTGAGTTCAATTAGTAAGTAATTTTCAGATAAATTAGTTCCTTTGAAAGTTTATAGGTAAAAAGTTACCTATAATTCACGCTAAGCTTTTGCTATTCGAGTATTTGTTTAGAAAATGGCGAATACGAATATTCGAAACATCCTTAAGAACACCCCTAATGTAAAATTTCGCTTTTTCAGGATTATGTTTAAATGTCTCTAAACGTAAAGAAATAAAAGTTTTACTATCTGGTCAACCAGTGTCGGCCTTAGCGGTTTCGCTACTCGGTGCAAGATGTTCGATTGCCTCCTTGTGTCTGCGTCCGTCTTCTGCGTAGAGCGCTTCCAATTTAAAGCGACCTCGACACTCCGGGTTTCGACCCCATGCCTCGGCGCACTCCGGGTCTCGGTGCTTTATGCGTATCACGTATCGCTACCGATATTCGTATATTTTTATACGAATATTTATAGCGAAAAAAAAACGTCGACGCCCCAAAATATTGATTTACTTTTTCTAATTGCGCTCCTCAAGGCGCCCCTCGGGGCTTCAGCGCTCTGTCCGGCGACATGGGTCGCACAATAAGGTCCCTTTCTCATAATAATTTTATGGCATACCTTCCAGCGTTCGTTATCATAGTCCCAAAGGGAGGAGATTCCATCTATGGGATTCACGCGAAGCTCAAGCATCCTTCGTAGCTGTGCCTGCTGGGACGCCTTACAGAAGGACTTTGGTAAAGGTCCTTCATATACTGAAATATAATGCAATAAAGGAAGATGCATTATAGTACCTACCGTAACACAGTGTGGGACGCCCTCCAACTAGGTGGACTTGAAGATAGTTGCCGGTAGTGGCTGGATAAGAGGAGCTGAAGACCGTGTATGGTGGCGGTCCGCGGGAGATACCTACATCCAGCAGTGGAGTGACACAGGCTGATGGTATGGTATGGTGACCGTAACCAGCACTTTTAACATTCACTGCTGTAGATTTGTGCCTCCTCATCCACATTCTCTTGCGCATGAGGAATGTATGACTTTAAAACGCAACGCTGATGGCCAAGCGGGTTGGCGAATCCACTCTTTCAGAGTTAAATGTAGTTCCTCAGCGCTTGTGGTAGCGACTTTATCATCCCTTAGTCGCCTTTTACAACACCCACTGGAAGAGATGGAATGGTGCTACTCTAAAGCCAGCCGACATCACTCAGCCATGCGTTATAGTATTAGTAATTAAATATGCCACTCGGCCATCTTCGTATTTCCGACTGTGACTGAAAGCTACGAGACTGTATTCGAGGTTAGATATTATGAAACACCTGCAACTAGATTTCACCAAATTTCGTGAATACCTACATCAACTTTTCTTCTACGACTTTTTAAAATTCAACACCGAATGCGCGTTATATGAAACCTATTAGTTATTCGGTGGTAAGAGTTCGAACTTAGCCGTTTGTTTACTGCAACGTAAATAAAACACTTAATATTATCACATCAACTAGGAGGATTGTGAGACGTAAATTGAAAAAATGACTATTTACGCTCAACCATCACAAAACGAAAGGTCTTTTAGACACTTAAATGGAGATAAACAAGATGTGTCTTCGTCTGCACTGTTGCAGGGGTGCGGGAGCGGGGCAACGTAGGGATGCGCAGAGAGCAGGCGGCAGTTGTCGTGTGTGGCGCTCTACAAGAACACTCCGCCCCCTCAGCCCTGCAACCGCACAGGCGAAGACTCACCTGTCATGTTTGTCTATAGTAGTGCGATAGAACACACGCAGGCATACTACAGTATATGCAAACACGCACATGAACCTATGATGGAAATAAAGATTGCTTGACGTACCATAATAATGATAAAACATTGCGAACCAAAAGGCCATGGACATGGACATGAGGCAGTAGCCGATAACGAATTTCCAATGACCTGTGGGAGCTTGGAATTCCGCAAAGGTCTGACAAAAGGAAGCGCGATAGAGGGCTTTCTTTTCCTCACAGCATAGCTGCTTCCAGTCTCCCTTCTCTTTTTCACGCAGAGCCTGAAAAAATTGCTAATCCTTCATGCCATTTGTGGTGTATGTGGGTAGATCGATAATAATATGGGTGGGGCGTAACATCAGATAGACTTCAAGCGTCATTATAGCCAGAGCCACCGGCGAGTACGGACGTGCGCTCGTAACCATCGACACAGAAATACTACACCATTATTTTTACCTAATGACGATGAATGGAAATCCGATAAGTAAATCCTTTTTCGAAATCCTCTATTAAATATACAAAGGTAAGCGGCGCATCCGCAGGCGTGCCAACTAGGGTCGCTACTCGCTAACTAGGTAATTTAGGTTGAAAATTAGGGGTAATTTGTTCGGGACTAACCTTTTACCCATGGTTCTGCTCCTGTGATACTTACACTGATGTTAAATAAGTTTTCTCAAATATCAACCTGTCATTGAAATAACGAAAAACTGGAAACACGTCAACTAATTTCATATATACTTATAAAACCATTCAAGACAAAAAAAGTTGTTTTCAGGAATTCATAAAAAATTACATACATTTATAGTGTGTTGTTTTATCTGAAACGTTCGTAGCGCTAATTTCCTTGCAGCGCTACCATTATCGATCGCGATCAGATATGACAGATTTTTCATTCATCTTTCATCTCACGTTCATCTCTTATAGTTCTTTCATCTCACGAAGGCGGGTTACGCTTAGTAGTGGTTGTGCCCGTACACGTACATTGTTTTAGTGTGCGTAAACTTGAGAACGCTCAGTTGGGGCTCCGACGCGCCGCGGCGAACACAAAGACAACCATTACTAAGCGCAACCCGCCATCGCGAGATGAAAGGATTGACTACACATGATAAATGACCGGGCGCCGCGCGCCGGCGCAGGGTGGAGCGGACGACTGGAATCCAACTGCGCGTTAGAATGGTAGTTTTATGGTAGGTAGGTATTTAATTAATATGCGTCACCATTAACTATAGTTTTATCTAATCTTACCTATCATTGCACTTCCAGCGCCATCTGCCATTTGCTTCTTTGTGCAATAAAGAATAAAGTATGAAATTGATTCTACTATCGATCCAGAACAACCCATTTTCAACTTTTGTGTTATTTCAGTGACAAATTGTATAATAATCTCATATTCAATTCAATGGATACTAACACAAATATCCGTAGAATTTTCCTTGAATCTTATAGCCGGGAAGGGCCACAGTACATCATCTCGATAGTTGTAACTGCCATTAATACCATAACCGACCACATCCCGGCACCCAATTCTGCACCTCCCATAAAACATTCGCGCGTTGGAACACCATGGAATTAAAAATCTGGACTTTATAGCCACGAGCGCCATTTTTAACAAATTAGAACTTTGACAGTAAAAAATTGTACGACATAATTGTGGCATGCGTTTTTGTTTTTTGAATTTGAAACAACGGCCAGTTCGAATTATGAAAATTCAATCAAAAATGCTAATAAAACGCGGCACGCGAAAAGAGTCGCTTCATTAATTAAATTATTCATTCATCATTCTTTCATTCAAATTCTTTAAGTGCCAGATTACGGGTTAATTAAAATCAATGTAGCACTTTAGGGCAGGCACGTTAGTCTAAATTTTTGAGGGGGAGAGTGCACGCTGCAGTCCAACAGCCGCTGGGCGCGCTCGACTGGCCACGTTACCCCTCTCTCACAGAAGACTACCTTGAAATGTACTGCATTTCCCACTTATTTATTATTATTATTTCCCTAATGTACGTACGTGTCCCTCCCCATTTTCCCACAACTCTTTCTCCAATCATTCTCCAAATCTCTTTCTCACGGATTTGGAATGGATCCGGGGGCGTGCCAAAGTTTGTCATTTTGGACTAATGTTGGCATATATCGCGGATGTCTAAGGGCGACAGTATCCACTTACCATCAGGTGGACTGTATGCTCGTCTGCCGCCTCTATCCATAAAAAAAAATAGTGTTCTATGCTGAGTAGCTCTCGAATTCTTTAATTCATATGCGTTTTGAAAATGGACCATTCTTATTACGTAGTACTTAAGTTTCATATTTGACTCTTTAATGAGCCCTTCCTCATCTGCTTCACCTCCTTGTAGTTGCCAGCCACATTTCTTTGATAAGAACGTATGATGTGTCCAGCGCCGCCTCTAGCTCATGTAGCGCCCGGGTGAAATAAATACCCTGGCGCCCTCTAGTAGGCGCTTTGGACTCTTTGGCGGCGTCGCGAGCGGCGCTCGGCGCCCCCTAAGACCCTGCGCCCGTGTGCACCGCATACCCTGCATCATAGGTAAAGCCGGCACTTGGCGCCCTCTAGTAGGCGCTTTGGACTCTTTGGAGGCGTCGCGAGCGGCGCTCGGCGCCCCCTAAGATCCTGTGCCCGTGTGCACCGCACACCCTGCACCATAGGTAAAGCTGGCACTGGATGTGTCATCTAGTCTCTTGCCATATCGATGATTACAATACATGTTTTTTAGTTAGCAGAGTCTAAATAAGTCACAGATCAATCTAAAGACTACGCATCTGTAGTAAATTGTTAGAATATAATTCAGTAAATCTGAGGATGTTCGAGGGCGTATATCGGAAGGGGTGATTTTTATTTATTGATGAAAACTAATGCTGACTTTTTGTAGTTGCATGAACTGTTCCAAACAAATAACAATGTATCCATAGATCTATGACTCGATTGCAATTAAGAGTTTGCACCGAGTTTTGCCAGTACTTATATGACTTAGTTAGTCATATATGTTTCCTACATATGGCGTCCATAGGGTAATTGTTTCGTGGTCCATGCATACCCTGCCTCGATCACCTCCTGCAATTTTTACTCGTAAAAATATGCACGCCGACGAGCCAAATTATATCATTATATTAGACATTGGATAAAAATATTATTGAAATAATAACGTGCACGGAATCTAATTAAACTCTAATCTTGTATTATACAGTGAAATCGATATAATAACTTTTATAAATTGGAATGTATTAGTCACATTCCAATTTTCATAAACCTATAAAAAATCCTAATTCAATTTTTATTTTGTGCTTTGATTTCGCAACGTAAAATACGGGAAATTGGTAAATCAAATCGATTATAAAGTGAATACGATTTATTGCAACATTTCAACATTTATAAAACAGATCTGGAAAAATTGAGAGATCGAATACATCCTCCATTTTGAACTTAAAAAACTACATAAAATATGTCTATATTAATATTAGTGACGATCTTCTTATTTTGGAAGAACATCAGTCACGTACAAGGTCTTGCAGAACTGCAGCTGAAAGATAAAGATTTTTTTCCATTTGAAGGCTTGATACGAGACACGACAAATAAATTGTTCTCCAATTTTAATTTAAAAGGAATTGACGACACACAAAAAGCAAAGGATTATTTAAAAGTCCACGATTATTTCGTCTCAATTTCAAAGCAAGATTACGACAATTTAATGGAAATATCTGATATCACAAAAATCGCCAATAAAATCGACAATTCCACTGCAGATTTTATGGTTACAGTAGATGACCTAATAAAAGAACAATTTGGAAAACTAAATAATGAAACATCACAACACTATAATAATGTCACTACACAATTCATATCAACAATAGATAATTTAATCAATGAAGAAATCGACAAAATAAATAGTGAAATACTTGAGATCAAGATTGAAAAACGTATCGAGGATTTTTTGAATAACATTAAACTCTTGAAGGATAAATATGATGTCGATAATACACAATTAAATATAAATAATGAAGTTTTAGGGCATTTAAATAAGGGAGATGAATTATATGAATCGGTAGAAGATAAAGACTTAGATATATCTGAAGGAAATGTAACTGTCTTAGACGATTTTGAAACGTGGGGTAAAACTTTTATGCAAACATTCTATTACTTTCGTTATAAATAACGAAAGTAATAATAGACTTAGATATATCTGAAGGAAATGTAACTGTCTTAGACGATTTTGAAACGTGGGGTAAAACTTTTATGCAAACATTCTATTACTTTCGTTATTTATATAAAACTTTTTATGAATCTAATCTTAACAATCCTTAGAAAGTGGATCAACATTTCAGTAAATTAAATTTTCTGTACCTTTAGCTAACTGTCTAAGTAAGGCTTTTTCTTTTTTGCAGTACCTAGTGGCAGACGTATCTATAAGGGTCATCGTACCAAGATCAAGCATTTCCCTTTCATGGCAGGTATCCTAATGTTCAACAGCTTCGCTTGCGCGGGTTCTATCATCAAATCGGATCTTATCATCACTGCCACTTCTTGTATACAGATGTAAGTTCTTTTACAACAATACATAATGATTGTATTTATATCTCATTATACTCTCTATTTCCCATTCAAGTAAACTATTATAATTACACCCATTACAATTGTGGGGTCGTGTGGTGGTGTTGGGATGATGTGGTGTGGTGGGTGTTGTGGTGGTGTTGGGATGATTGAGTAGCCTCTATGATGGTGGTGCGTGGTCTCTCGACTATGTAAAATAAAAGATGGTAGGTATCGACTCCGAATAATTTTATTATTGACACTAACTATAGATTTTGCGACTAATTATAGATTCAAATTAACAATATCGCGGTCCGGAGGCTACTGGCGCGACCGTACAATCTAAATCAACTATATTGCAGTTTAATTCATGTCACTGCGTCGCTGCAACAGTCTCCAATGATAGGTAGCACATCTGCAGACATACCATTGGTCATTTTGACTGGTTTGACAATTTGACATTTTGATTGGTCATGGAATTCCTACACAAATGTAGATATGTGTGTATTCCACTACTGATACTATGAAGAGTAGACAAAGAGTTGACCACACAATTTTCTACTCTTCATAGTATCAGTCTATGAAGAGTAGAAAATTGTGTGGTCCGGGAGGGGGGGGGGGGGGTATGGTCGGTCTATCACCCAGAGGTGATAAGCACTAACTAATGGCATGTATCGCTAATGCCCATAGATGACGGTATCTACTTACTATCTGGTGCACCTATAGTAATATGCGATGACTTCAAGCTTTCTTTTGAAGATCGATTTTTAGCAGCTAATAAAAAAGGCACGGATTTAAACTCCTCAGAGCCTGGAACAATCGATTCTTCCGCGAAAATCCCGCCTTTCTCTCCGTGCGGGTTGGCAGTAGTTTCTACAACGGAGGCGGTGAGGTTATTCCAGTGTTAGAGATCTACTTTCACCCTAGCTACGACCCTAAGAACCTGAGGCACAACCTCAGCATACTACGACTTGTGAGAAGACTGAATTTCAGCAGACGCAACAGGAGGAGGATTAAGAAGATTGAATTTGATAAGAGACCTTCGCCTTTGTCGTTTTTTACTGATGGGATAACCATCGTTGGATGGGGAGCGAAGACTGTAAGTGATTTTATACACACATTATTACACACGAAGTAAATTAATAAAGGGAAGAATTATTAACGTAGTGGGAAATCCTGGCTCGGTTGGGATGCTTGATAGCAATACGTATTTCTCAAATTAGGGGAGGTCCGGGCAAAATGGATACCTTAACGTTTGGTAAGCTATACCAAGAACACCAATGGACACAAAAATAAAACAAATACTCTTAGTGAATCGTCATTTATTAAAGTTCTTAATGTAATAAACAAAAATTACCCAACACCAATACTTTCATTGTAATTATTAATGATATTGTAACAAGTGCTACTATCCGCTTTGCCCTACGCACCGGGTAAAGTGGATAGGACGATAGGGCAAAGTGAACACACGTATATAATTAACGAAGATTTAAACTAATTGGTGCAGATGTCACAAAAAAATGCGCCTTTTCCTTCATAAGCCGTGCATTTCTCGTGACTCCATTGTTTACAGGTACTGCACTGGATCCAATCATCAACTGGTTTCTTATTTATTTCTATATATTCTTCTCCACAAAAATAGCACGTATACTTTTCTTCGTCATTTTCTTTGTTTTGTTGCTTTGTTTTTTTATTTTTAATCTTTTTCTTTATCGTAGCCGTAGCTTTTGGCTTTGTGTTTAAGTCTTTGTTTATGCTTTTCATTATTTTAGCGTTCATCTTGACAAATCTAACTTTCTGTTCTTCTTTCACAGGCGTACTTGTAAGCACCTCAGATTTCTGCATCTTTCTTTTGCGAGTACCTACAGGAACTTGTGGAGTTGGGAGCGGTCTTATGTCTTTTGGACTATAATAGGCAAAAGGTGAAACAGTAGATAGCCCTGGACCTGTTTTAGCATAGTTCAAGGGTTCCACATCGTCATCACTTGAACAGTCAGTTGAAGAGTTTTCCAAAATAGGTTTTTTTATGTCAATTATGTGACTAGTTGAATACATAGCAGTTGGTTGTTGATTAGCAATAATTGAAGGTGATACACCTCTAGAATGTGTTATCCCGTACACCGACACCATAGGCAAGATACTATTTTCAACTGGTGCTACATTTACTAGCTCAGTAGATTCTGCTCTTATTTGTTCCATTGTTTCTACATCGTCGTCACTTGAAGAGTTTTGCAAAAGTACACTTTGCCGAGAGGGCCTTTGAAGCCCTGATGTAGAAGGTTTTTCGATGTCAATCGTTGTTCCGATATCTTGTCTGGTTGAATCCATAACAGTTCCTTGTTGATTAGCGGTATTATGACTCGTCAATATTGTAGAGGATGGTGCATAGTCTTCTTCTCCCCATACATCTTTATTAGTTGGCCAAATACCAGATGATTGAAAGCCTTTGATAGCGTTGTTGGGAGCGGCGCTTTTCAGATATGCTGGTGTGAATAGTCTGGCCACATCGCACTGATTGATTATCCTACCTGGATGATCCTTTTGGAATCGATTAATTTCTTGTTCGAAGAATATTTTTAGTGGACCATATACACTAACGTCCAGGGGTTGCAATTTGTTTGACGTATGAGGTGGTAACGACAATATGATGACATTATTTTGACTTGCGTACTCCAGAGCTGGATAATGTTTATGGCTTTCATGGTTGTCTAGGAGTAAAAGAACTTTTTTCTCTGCAGTCGGACGTACATGACTAACAAAAAATTTGAGCCACTGCAAAAATATTTCTCCATTTATCCATCCCGAGGGTGAACATGATCCCCGAGTCTCTGGAGGAGAACCATCTAATAGGCGCTCTTGCATCCTTTTACGAGCAAATATCATAAAAGGTGGTACGAACGATCCGGCAGCATTGCAGCAACACACAATTGTTGTTGTTTGTCCACGTTCCGTGCTGGAAATGACTCCAACTTGCTTCTTGCCTTTAACTGAAAGAACCTTAGGTGGTTTATTTGTTGAAGTTTGGATGCCGGTTTCATCGACATTGTAGATTCTGGTGCCATCAATTTGATATTTTTCTGTTTGTACAGTCAATAACTCATAGAATCTTTCCACTTGAGGACGATTGAAACCTTTAACTCTTGATGTTGATGTTGATGTTTACCAGAAGCGATTGATGTTGCTTCTGGTACTCTGAGGGTAATTTGTGGATTTCTACTCATAAATCCTGCTAGCCAATCATTACCAGCCTTTTCATTTTTGTCCCAACTTGGCGGGTATATGATATTATTCTTTTTTGCGTAAACGAAAACCAACGCCTTAAAATCTTCTCGGGTTAAACCATAAAAAATGCTGTCCATCTCTTGTAGATATGTTTGAAGATCACCCTCTTGTTGATCATTGAAAACTCTTCGAAAACGTCCAAGCTGAGCAGTTGAACTACCTTTTTTCCAATGCCTATAAAGAGTGGCATAAGGTAGACCATACTTTCTTGCCGTCGTTTTTACAGGAATACCCGCATTACAGTCTGCTATTGCAAGCATCATACTGTCTTCATTCCATTGGGCTTGATTGCTTTTTCTTTTATATTTGTAAACCATCTAAAACAATAAAAAATGAAATCAATTACTCAGAATGCCTACTAGGGCAAATCGGATACCATATCCGCCTTGCCCGTGATCACTTTGCCCTACAGATACTTTTTGAACATAACTTAACCTAAAATAAAAATCAATAACATCAATCCAACAAAACTCTCAATATTTTAACTAAAAACATGCACTTTGAGAACACAATTAAACAATAATATCATTTAACAATATATTTAAGAGTTATTAAAGAATTACGTACCTTGAAAAATCACAACAAATGTTCACTTTTTATATTTTTAGATTTTAACTTCGAACGCGACGCCACCTACCGCTTCCTCGATTTGTTTACGACTGAGGGGAAGCGGGTGGACGTTATGGCACAGGACCATCGTGTTTTGACGCGCCATTTGCGAGTACATTAGGGTATTCACTTTGCCTGGGCTATCCGCTTTGCCCGGACCTCCCCTAACTGAATTTGTGGTCCCGGTGTATAGGCATTCATGGTTTCTGAACCAAAGAGAATATGTGCAATGCCTATCATCAACTTTGAAAATCAGTTATTTGGATTGTAATATGTAAATAATTATGACATATGATGACATATTAATGAAATAGAGTAAAAAAAAACTTTTCAATCTCCAAACTTATTCTCATAGCATAATAGAATAAAAATTAGTAGAAGCATAAAACGGGTACAGATTTTTAGTTGCCTAAAAACTACTTGTTGGCATGTTTACTCTTTTTAAGGATATTTACTGTAGAATATTATACCTGCAGAAACCCGATATTCGGATCTGTATCATTATTCGTTGTAGCATAACCTGAAAGCACGTGAAGGGCACGGGGAAGTAACTCCTATAGATGCATCCTACTGGATGCAATAGATCCCTTCCACAGAAGAGATATGCCGTTTATGAAAAATTGTTCATGAAAAATCGTTTTCTGCCGCGAAGCTGTGGAACGAAGTGCTACGAGGTCTATCCATTACGCTATGACATGGGGTTCTTTAAGAAAGCTGGCGGCAGCGCACCAGCGTACTCCCTGGTCTTACAGGTGTCCAAGGGTGGTGGTAGCCATTTACCGTCATTTGGGCACGTCTGCCTCCTTTAATACTGTAGCGACAATACGTTCGACACACGACAACACGATCTAAATTAGTTTTTCAGAGTAGAGCTTTTTCTGCATATAATTTTTGTGTGCGCCCTGCGTCGAATGCTCAGCAATCGCCAGTCGTCTCCTACGCTCCATACTCAACAATCCAGTGTAAAAATATTATGTATCACGTGATTAATCGATATAACAAGTTAGAGGATATTTCATTGTTTAATTAAATAAAATTCTGATATAACAACCAACACAATATACAGCCTGTATATTGTCACATCCTCCACATCCTCTAAATTGTGACCAATTTTCTAATTCCATACGTTATTTTCAAAGTAGAATAGGAAGTAGGTGTCAGATTCTGAACCAATAAGTTTCACACATTTTTTTTATGGATGAAGGCGGCAGCCGTGCATACAGTCCACCTGTTGGTAAGTGGATACTGTCGCCCATAGACATCCGCGATACATGCCAACATCAGTCGCAAGTGACTAACGTTGGCACGCCCCCGTATGCGCCTATCTTTGGAGATATAGGAATGGATTTGGAGAAAGGGTTGGGAAAATGGGGAGGGATAGAATAGGATGGGATGGGAATGGGCTCTGGCACATCTCACTCCCTAACGAAACACGTACGTACATAAGGGAAAGAAGATAAAGTGGGAAATGCAGTACATTTCAAGGTAGTATTCTGTGAGAGAGGGGTAACGTGGCCAGTCGAGTGCGCCCAGCGGCTGTTGGATTGCAGAGTGCACTCTGCCCCTCGAAAAGATTAAAAAAGTACATTTCAAGAAATTAAATAAATGTCGGAATCTTCTGGCTACTGATGGCTTTTTTGTACTTTTGTTCCTTTTACTTTTGTCATTGGTTACAGGCGAGTAACAAACTCAACGACCCATGGAACAATATCTTGTCTTTCGACGTCATGAGCGCGTACCCCCTGGAAGAGTGCCAAGAGATATACTCACAGGAATACGTGACGAATAAGCACTTCTGCGCTGGATATATGTCGAAGGGTAGCGGGGCGTGCAATGTTTGTAGCAAATTTCCTTTTGTATCTAAACTTTTGTATCTATTCTATAATTATAGCACTGGTTGATGTGCTGCAGCGCCATCTAGTGGCGAGTTATAACAAAGTTGATAGCTCGAAAATATTCTCCGTGCTCAAATATCTATGTATACCAATTTTCATGGCGATCGGTTGAACGGTATAGAAGTTGATGTGCTGCAGCGTCATCTGGTGGCGAGTTACGACAAAGTCGATAGCATAAAAACCTTATATGTGCCAACTTTCATGGTGATCGGTCAAACATTGTCGAAGTCTATTAATCTCCAATATACCAACATCCTCTCTTATATATATAGATGTTTATACTGATCTTATATTGAAGTTCGATCACAATTGCAGACCGAAATTCTGTGTTTTATAGAAGAAAGTTGGTGGACAATTCTCCTGGTGGTAGGTAAGTGTCGCTCTGCGATATCCGTGATACATGCCAACATCTGTTTAATATAACGAACATTTGCACGACCCCGGATGTGTCGTAACATCCAAAGAAAAACGAAATAAGGAAAATCAATTGATTAAATCAATCAATCAGTCCCGTTCAATCGAAGTGATGGCATAGGAAATACCTATATACATATAATAGGATGATAATCTTTCCTTAGCCCATTATGCTCATCACTAGGTATGAGCTGTGGGCAATATCGTGTGATGAGAGATATCCTTCATTCCATCAAACTTTCCATTCAATGAGATGGAATGGGAAATGGGTTTCGATGCCTCTCATACACTCCCGCAACTCGTACATTTCACAGCAGTGTTCTGTATAACTCATCAAGTCGGGTGCGCCCAGTGCACATTACAGACGCGAACCTATAAAACGATTAAGTAATAAATCAATGAATGAGCGAATGAACACGCTAATGACTGAACGAATGGACCATTTATTAGTTTAATAACAACTTATTTACAATTTTGAAAACGTCTATGTCAGAATAAAGAATATTTGCCATTATGTCAAATTACTGCAATGCAGTATAATTCCAGTATTATGCATTCACGGAGAGACACAAGCTGATGGTGTGGTATGATTGCAGCGTGACATAGGCGGTCCAGGCATCGTTAACGGGGTCCTGATGGGAGTGATCAGTTTCGGGTCGCCTGTGTGTGGAGCACCGGACACACCTACCGTCTTCATCAAGCTTGGACACTATAGACATTGGATCGAGGATGTTATGAGACTGGTAATTCTATATAGAGGGTGTAACTCCCCTAGACATAGACAACGCAAATTCGTGAAATAGTACGGAAACCAAGAATCACTTAGTGAACTGAAAAAACCACACATCGATGGATTGATCAATCTCCCTTGAGTCGTGTCACCACTTTTGACGAATTTGTACAATTGACTATAGCTCAATTAGACATGTTTGTATTTTGTAACGACTTGCTAGCGACACGGGTTGGAACAGACTGAGCGAGTAACGCGAGAAGTTTATTAAATAATTTAAAAAAAATTAAAGCATTTAACTCATAAGTACTCATAACATAATGCAGTCAAGAATGACAAACATTGGGGTAGCCCGCCTTAAGAAATAAAAAATAGAGATTCAAATCATTCTTGATATTACAAGTCTCTACTACAATGCAATGCAACCAGCCCTTTCAGTATCCACTGCTGGACATGGGCCTCTTCGTGCACATTGTCTTGTGCATGAGAGATGCATAGCCGTAAAATGCCACGCTACCCAAGCGGGTTTGTCGAGTCCACTCTTTTAGAGGTGCTGTAGTTCCTCAGGGCTTGTGGTAGCCGCTTTGTTATTGTGACACCACGGGAAGACGGGGTGGTGCTACTCTATAGCTGGCCGTCGCCACACGGCACAGTCTCTACCACAGATCACTAAAATTTTGTTTTAATTTTACAGGAAGTTCCAAATACCAAAAAGAGAACAACTCTTCAAACCTCGCGGGAATATTATTTTCCAACACAGAGTTATACCTCGCCTAAGTTAGCTATAACACCGCTAACTGTAACATCAGAACCCGTATACTTGTATACTGAGAATTTACTGAGAGAAGAACCGTTATTTGTAGATTTTCTTAAAACTATGTTTACTAGTAAAGAACTAGACACATATAATGATTGGATCAATAAAGGAGAAAGGACGAAAACTGTACCTAATGAATTAGATCACGCCGCATCCGCAGTAAGAATTGATGAACCAGAAATAGAATCTAAAGAACGAGACACAATTGAAATGCCTATATCTAGTGTAGTAACAGAAGCTACTGATATTGTAAATATCGGTACTGTAATGGAAAATTTCGAGCCCATCACAGAAAGAGAACGGTCTCTAGAAGTTTCATTAGAAAACAGCGTAAATGAGTTGTTAAATAATAGTTTCGGTGCTGTTTTAAATAATAATACAGATAATATAATTGATGAAGGCAACGATAACATTGAAATTGAATTTAATGAAGTTATCAAATTACATAGCGGCAACTTAGACACTAAAGCCATCGAATCTATCATAGTGAATAATGTAGATAATAATATTAAAACTGGCAGGCTTCCGAAGGAAAATCTAAATACTGGAATCTTGAACATAGAAGTGACTACAAAGAAATCGAAAATAAGATCAAGGAATAAAAAAAATAACAAGGACGGTGAGAATGACAATGAAAGACTGATGGAACTATATGTTGATAACATAACTAGTGACTATCAATTTATCTATCAAAATAGTGTTCCTAAAGATAGTGTTAAAGTAAAGAAACAAAACAAAAACACTAGAGTGGATTCAAAACCGCCCAAAAAGTCGGATAAAGATAAATCGAATGTTAGGAAGAAGAAATCGAAGACGAAACTGAATATAAATGAATTTATTGGTTCAGAAAAGGACTTGAAAAGGGAGGATGATCCCGTCTTCACCCTGGTCTTAGTTTCAAGTACCGAGGACAATAATATAACGAAATTAGCAAAGAATGTAAACTTACTTGCGAATAAAAATATCAATATTGCGCAACAAATTGTAAATTCAAATTATGAAAAAGCAAAAACAGTTGCTAAAATAAAAGATAAGATGACAAAGTTAGGTGCGAAAAGTAAGAAAACAAATTCTAAGAATAGAGTAATAAGTAGAAATACTAAAAATAGATTACGACTTGCAAAAACAAATATGAATCAATCAAATTTAGTTAATAAGGATACAAAATTAATGGCAAATCTCTTATCTATGACTAATATGAGTGACAGCGGTCTCACAGAGGAAGATGGAGAAGAAGGTATGGCCATAGCTGCTGAATAGGATAAATGGGTTTCACGACAGTTCGAGGAGAAGGAGGTAGAGCTATTAGTGCAGGGTCCAAATAGTTTTGGTGCTGCTCTTGATTACGAATTAATAACAAAATGAATTTCTGGCTTGGGGCCGTTCAAGTATTACGTAGTGTCAGTGAAAGTAAGCAAAACCCCCATGCTTAAGTAAGCATTTGGTATATTTTTTTACAAAATCTGTTCAAGTTTCTTATTTAATCAGAATCTACTAAATTTTGCCAAAAAATACGAAAAGTATATAAATAAATATTGTTGACGTAATCGCCATTCAGACCCCTCCCCCGTTCACCATGTCATCAAAAATAAGCAAAGCAAAGAACCCGTTTGGTGCTTACGTAACACTTGCACGGCCCCCTTGTAACAATAACAAATAACAATGTTAAACAAGAACATAAATTCACTAAGAGGTGTATGCTTTAATCTATGGTCTATGGCGAAGTGCCATGTAATTTTCCCTAGGGCCGCGAGGTTCGATTGCGTGGTTCGATCGAATTGAGAACTTTTTTTTTTGTGTTATTTTATTAATTATTATTATGCTTGATGCCATCAGCGCCATTTAAAATAAATATAAAGTATCAAATTTAAAATTGGAAAAATTTACAAATTCATGTTTTTGTTTTATTTATCTATTTACATTCAACAAATTAGCAAGGAGTGAAATGTGGATTGTCTAGTCAAGTCTAGTGGATTATAGAGGAACATGAAAACGCAGGTGGAATCAAGTGGAACAACTAGTGGAAAATAATTCATCAATGGATTTGTCTAATAGAAATGAAATAACTCAATCTGTTCGAGTTAATTTTCCATTCGGTCTCATTTGAGAAGTTATTATAACGAGATGAGGAAGTCTCTCGTGTATAATCTATCTCATCTATCTTTATAATGTTGTAAAAAGAAACACACAGTTTCTAGCTTTTAACAATAATAATCATTTGATAATAATAAAAACTTGGACTATAATTGCTCCCTATCATTTATAGATAGAATAGTACATAAATAAAAAGTTGATTTAAAATATATTTTCACATCTGTAATATTTTTACATCTGTAATGCAAAACTAAGCGTGAAGCGAAACGTAAAATTTTTGTACATATCGCTAATATTGGTATTGAAAATCGCCTGTAGATGTCGCTAAACTTTTTCGGTCCTACTATTGGGTCATCTTATTACACTTCACGTGAAAATTAGAAAAATTTAAAGGTAATTTATAGATTATAAGTTGGTTCTTTAGTCATTAGTGTTTTTTGTTCTTTATTATTTATTTATTATGTGATTTCTATGTTATTTAAAACGGTAAGTTCCAAAAATATTTACATACCAAGTGAAATTCCAAATTCAAAATAACAATTTACTCATATATTGTTCTTTCTTGTTGATCTCATATTATTTAATTTAAAATCCACAAATTAAGTCTACTTTTGATATTTTTCTTGTGATAGGTTTGAATATATTTTGCGTTATGTAACTCCTTTGCTATTGATTGTCAAGAATACTTTCGGTAACCCTAAAATCGTGAATATTTTTACGAAAATATTGCTAAATCAGTATAATTTCTCGACTTCTTCGATAACACAATGGCTTTAGCCTTGACCGCAGCATTTTTATGATTAAATTTGTAAAAAATAAAATAATTATGTTCTGTTTAGCTTTCCTATCGAATTGATAAATCTTATAAATTGTGGGTTTTATCTTTATCAAAGATGAATATAAAATGTCTACACGTTATAGTTGTTATCTAGCAGGTTAACTGACATTTAAATTTTTATTTTATGAAGCTGACTCATAGACATAGACAACACAATTTCGAGAAATTTTATGGAAACCAACCAAATTAATTTTATTAATTAATGTAAGATACAATTACAGCGTATACACTAACAGATAATGGACATGTGCGCTACCATCTGCATTAGGAATACCCGTGTGACAGATAATGTGGAAAATTGTGTAAAATCCCCTGGAATTTATTGTTATTATACTAGTACTGAAACCATACCATAACCGAAACTATCGGATATCCGTAATAAAGTATGTTATCATATTATAAATAATTTTATGTTACCCTTAGGGGTGGAGTTTAAGCCAGTCAAGTTTTGACAAGTTCTTGCCGCTTGCATTTGTTTTAATATTTTTTTCGAAATTCGTACATTCTTATATAGCAGTCTAAGTCGGTGTTTGTGATAATTACTGTTCGAATTGCATTTTCGTATAAAAATATAGTGAGACTGTTTTAGACTGACCCTATTGTTTGGTTTGTCTAATTATCTAAAATGTGACCTAAATCAAGTTTCATTGGTACATATTTCAATGAAAATGTTATGAATAATCGCAAAATGTAGTGACTAAAAATTTTCGCATAAATGGGGCCGTTCAAGTATTACGTAAGCAGAATTTTAGTCATTTTAAATCCCCCCCCCCCCACCCCTCCATGCTCCCATAAACATTGGTATAATTTTTACGAAATTTAAGTTAAGATGTAAGTTAAGTTATACGAAGTTTCTTATTTAATCAGAATCTACTAAATTTTGCCAGAAACATACGAAAAGTAAATAAATAAATATTGCTGACTTAATCACCATTCAGAACCTCCCCCCCGCCCCATGTCATCAAAAATAAGCAAAGCAAAGACCCCCTTTGGTGCTTACGTAATACTTGAATGGCTTATTTAATATTTTTTATTGATAAGATGTAATTTATTTTTCCAGCAATATGGCTAGCTACCTCCTGCGCCGCGCGCTGCTAGATGCAGTCCGCGTACCACAAGGCACCAGGGCCATGAGCGAAATTTCTAAGGTAACAATTAACATTTGTGTCGCTTATAATCAAAATCCGTGTAATCCAAACATTTTTTTTAACCCAATAACCATTTCAATCTCATTTTTTTTCTAATAAATTGCTGTGAAGTTATAGTTTTTCTTTTTTTAATTGATTAATACCAACTTACGAAGTCCTTTTAATACTAACTTGTATGTGCAAGGAGCTAAATATAAAAAATTGGCTATACTCAAAAATTTTGTCAAAGGTAGATGACCATTTTTGATTCTAATCGACTCATTTGATAAATGGTAATTTGTACTTTATACATGCAATTTATAATGCCATATATATTGTTATATTGCAGTAAAGTAAAGTAAAGTAATTATCGTAAAGAACTGTAACTACAATTTTGACAGCATAGTAACTACAATTTGATTTTGCCAATTTGGACAGTATACACTTACCACTAGGTGGACTGTGTAAACTTCTGCTGCCTTCTTCTATGATAAATTTCTTAGTTATAATTAGCGGTGCCAGTTCGAAATAAAAAAATTGAAAATATTTCATTTACAGACACGACTCCGTTACCATTTTATTATATGAATTTTTGTTTGCAGATCGGCAACCGCGAGTGGGTGGGTTATGGGTACAACGGGCAGCCCAACTACGTTGACAGGCCCGACTTCCCCTTCCCGGCGATACGGTTCCGAGGCGACACACCCGATGTTAAGGTATGTTTACTTCTTACGTTTTCTTTACCATCATGATTATTTATATATAAAGCGCACATCAGAATCCAGGCAATACATTTAAGAATAGTAATCGAACAAATCTTGTAACAACTAGCCAAAATTCCTAAGAATGTGTACCTAGCATGCATGGATGGATAATCGAGTCTCTACTGTCACTACCGTGTAATGAGCGCTACAGACGTTTTAGATAGAACAACAAAACATTACATGTCTGTAACATTTGAGTTGTTCTTTAAAATATTTTTATTTTTCGTTAGAACGCTTTTATATATTTTCAATTGGTTGAAATAATTCAGATTTTGCATTATTTCAGTGGCACATTGTATACTGTATCAATTGTACCTGAATTGTTATGACCACAATTTTATATGAGTTAAGTTTATACACTTTTTAATTATAATACAGACTTTATAATGCACCCATCTTATAGATTTATTGATTGTTTCACTGTTTGTCAAAAAGTTGACTGGTTATATAATAGTATTTAATGACTTAAAAATTAAGTCTATCAATTCATTAAGTCTGGCTTTTTGTGCATTTTGTCTGGGCATTAAAGTTTAGTAAGTTAGGAGTCGCTGAGTAAAGTGATCGTAGGTACCTGTATTGTTATGTTTATATGTGTTATGTTCATATATTGACTAATTCTTACTAGTACAATACCAACTATAGAATGCACCCCTTTTGATTTTCTGTATGCCCAAAGGTTGACCGGTAGAGAGTACCTACGATACGGCATTAAGTCCGTTTTTTATACCTTTTATTTGTATAATAAAGTTTAAATAAACTATCACTATTAAACCACGGAACCCACAATACACATTTTTCATAATAGTGAAATAAAATCTAGTCTTTCACTTTCGCCAAAAAGGCACGGGATAATTTCATCAGTCACCATGCAACTTGTATGATACCATGAATGAAATATGAAATCCATGAAATACTATCATTTGTTTAGGTCCTCCGCGAAAAGGAAAAGGGCGACTGGTCCAAACTGACCTCTGAAGAGAAGAAAGCCCTTTACCGCGCCAGTTTCTGTCAGACGTTCGCGGAGTTCCAAGCGCCGACGGGCGAGTTCAAGGGCGCGCTGGGCTGGGCGCTCGTATTGGCTTCCCTGTCCATCTGGATTTACATGAGCATGAAGATCTTTGGTATGAAGCGATTATTATAGCGACATTTTATTTTGTGGATTGAATTTATTAGTATTTATATGAATTTATCGATTACTGACTCTTAAGCTGTAAGCACAATATTTGTGACAGCTTCATACGTTTTTGTTATAATAAGCAAATAAATATTGATTGTTTATATAGTTTTAAAATGTGCATACTAGTAATTTGACAGAATACAAAAGGGACATGTAAACATAATTCCAATGCATCACTCAAAACTTGGTCCTGGTCTGGTCATTTCTGCGCCCCTCCAGCGTCTGCGCCCTGTGCCTAGGCACCGCTCTAGTTACGGCACTGATGGCAAATAAATATTGTGATCCCTTAAAGCTGGAGTAATGACGGATTCCATAAGTGGCATTGTTTGTCGTGCAGTGTACAGCCCGATACCGGAGACATTCTCCGAAGAGCGGCAGAAGGCGCAGCTACAGCGTATGTTGGACCTCAAGGTGAACCCGATCGACGGGCTCGCCTCCAAGTGGGACTACGAGAACAACAAGTGGAAGTAAACTATACGTACGTAAGCATATTTCATTTATACATTTATTCTCTTGTTTCTAATCTAAATGTGTAAAATTCAAGGTTCTACAAAAATTTAGTGTAAACAACCAGTATACATTCGTTCGCTAAGGTCTTTGACTTTTGAACCACGTAACGTGTTATTTATGCAGATACGAGTCTATTTTGACTGTTTGACTGTGGTTGCCCGACAGATGGCGCTTACCCTGTACCCTGATAACATGTCAGGATATCGCTTAAGGGCCGTTCAAGTATTACGTAAGCACCAAAGGGGGGTGGGGGGCCGGTTCTTTGCTTTGCTTATTTTTGATGACACGGGGTACGGGGGGGGTCAGAATGGCGACGATTACGTCAGCAATATTTATTTATTTACTTTCGTATTTTTTGGCAAAATTTACGTTAATAAAACTACGTTAATAAAAACTACGTAAATAAAACCAATGCTTACGTTAGCATGGGGGGGGGGAGGGGGGAGGTGTAAGAGCTTTGCTTACTTTCACTGACAGGGTGAGGGGTTAGTGTAATAGAGCTAACTTTATGGATAAAACACCTCCAGTCGAGGGTCAAGACATCCTCCTTATGGCAGACATTTGATATATTTGTCTGCCTTTAAGTACGATTTATAGAAAAAAAACTCGTATGCGGATATAAATGTCTCAATCTCATTTGTTGTTCGTCGAATACTATTTTCACGTGTCCAAGACCCTTGTATCTGATTCTCTTTTCCTCTTTCAAAACTGCGTAAGGCTTAATATTGTTTTAACATTGCAGCTCACCAACACGTGGTGGAGCGCGTCGCAGTGACTGCGCCCCATAGACTAGAACATGTATTATAAGCGAAATATCTCTGTAAGATAAATAAATTGTGATTCCAATCAAATTGTACGTGTTTTATTTCAATATATTCTTAGGGGGAGAGTGCACGCTGCAATCCAACAGCCGCTGGGCGCGCTCGACCTTGAAATGTACTGCATTTCCCACTTTATCTCATTACCCCAATGTACGTACGTGTTTCGGTAGTGAGTGAGATGTGCCAGAGCCCATTCCCATCCTATCCCTCCCCATTTTCCAAATCCATTCCTATATCTCCAAAGGTAGGCGTGGGGTTATCCCAAAGGGCGTTATCCCCTCCAAATATAGGGGCGTGCCAACGTTTGTCATTTTGGACTGTTGTTGGCATGTATCGTTGATGTCCATGGGCGACAGTATCCACTTACCATCAGGTGGACTGTATGCTCGTCTGCCGCCTTAGTACATAAAAAAAAAGTTGCATGATATTCCCACTGATCCAAAAATTACTTAAAAGAATCATGTGTCATTTTGGCCGGTATGCTATGCAATCAGCCCTTTCAATATCTACTGCTGGAAAAGTCTCATCAAGCATATTGTCTTATGCACGAGGGATGCATCGCCTTATAAAGCCAAGCTGACCAAGCATCTTGACGAGTCCTTAGAGGTAGTGTAGCTCAGGCCTTGTTATCCCTTAGTCTTCTTTTACGACACCCACCGCAAGAGATGGAGCCACTACCCGACCGACACCACATGGCACATTCAATAAATTTGGCCGGTATATCCAATAAAAACCACATGAATACCAACTGAACGCTTTTAACACAACCTAAATTACCAGGGAAGTGAGATATCTGCCTCACAAATATATCAAAAATGTATAAGGGAGACAGGATATAACCACCGGCGGCGGATGGAAAGTCCACTATTGAACTTTAAAATTAACCTTAATCGTGTTAGAATCGAAATTTTAACTTCTATCGTTTCACCGCTCTTATGTAACTGCGCAAGTACAGTAACCCCACGTACCCTCACTAGGATTCACTGTCCAGAAACATACAAAGACGAACACAACACGTGAACAAACACGAAACAACGCACGCACGCATGTGTTAGAGACAACACATGCACCACCCAGCCCCGAACGCATCTGTCTTTATACAAACGATTGTCCGACCTAGAATTGAACCCGGGACCTATTGCACAGAAGGCAGGGGCACTACAAACTGGGCTAATCGAGTGCTCGGCCACCAAAGAAGTCCTGCGGAATTTAAGGGAACTAAATATGACAGATCGTCCCGTCCGTTCAGCAAAGTAAATAGTATTATGTCCGTTTAGAATTTACTTCCTAATTTAGACGCATCTTTATTGGTAGGTGTAAATAAAAATAAATAATTTGATACGGTAAATTGAAACCAATAAACTGTGGAAGTTTTATGTCGGCCGATCACAGCGCCGCGCCTACGGGACTTCTTTGTGGCTCCTACTCTAGGTAGTTATAAATAAAGGTAGGTATAAAATGAAAGTCAGACTTGGGAACAACTTTTTATTTATTTTTTTATAAAAACAACATTATTATTAACATAAATAAATATTGTATTCATCCACTGAGCGTTTTAAACATAACATTCATTGTTAACTGATTTCTAAAAAGGTTTTTTTTACTAGGTAGGTAACAACAACAGAAGCGGACGATATTTTAAGTAACATCTTTTCAATTATTTATTGTATGTCTATGGCGTGTTTTATTTAAAGGAAAATGGATCAATAGTATAGTACAATTACGAAAACATGGCCCGTCAGCTAATCCGGAAACACCCGAACGCGTCATCCACGTTTATGAACCTCTAATTGCATACTTTATTGACGTTTATTGCATAGACGTGGATGACGCGTTCAGGTGTTTCCGGATTAGCCGATGGCCAATGTTTTCGTAAAGTATCTGTACCTGTATTTATTTCTTACCTTTTTTAAAAAAAACGGTAATCAAGTTTCTCTTGTCTTTGACTTATAGTGGCGAGGAAAAAGGTGTTACGAGGAATAATAAAAAAAGTTATTTTTAAGAAATTAATTGTACATTGAATTTTGTATATTGAATTCATATTATATATTTAAATTTGCTTATAACTGATAAACCAAATTAAGTTAATTATTAATTTTTACTAATTATTAAGAAAAAATGAATTCGTCGTTCTCTTATAATTCCTATTCCCCACCCTTACCAACCCTTTTTTGAAATCTATTATATCCCGAAAGGTAAACGTTGCACCCCTTCTCACTAAATCTCCAAAGGTAAATGGCGTATGTGCCAACGTTCGCCATTCTTGACTAATGTATCGTAGACATCATGAATAGACATCCATAACGGTATCCATTTACCACCAGATGGATTGTGATCGTCTGCTACTCTTCTCTAAACAAAAGAAACTCCGTACAACGGCGATTGATTGAATAACTACCTACCTATATATATTTTACGTTTACATATGTTAGAATGAAATACGTTTACGTTACGTTTTTACGTTTCAATTTATACAGGTATTTTGAACTGATTTTGTAATGAGATTGATTTAAAGAATGTACCCATAAACTTTTTCCTTGTCACCAGATATACATATATATTTTTAGATATAGATAGGTAATTTACGTCAAAACTTCTTGTTAATTTAATTTTCAATTACCTATAAAAATACTTAGGGACAAAATGTAGGAATAGCCTGCATTTCTAAAATTTATGCAACGAACTTTTAAAATTTAAAAATACCTTTTTAAATACAAAAAAGTCAAATTTAAAATAAAAACCTATCACAATTGTATTTTAGTCTCAACATCGAACATTGATGTAATTATAAAAAAAAAAAATATTCTAACTTTTTACGAAGGGAACAGAGTAAGATTTGAAGGTAGATTATGAATTTCACTTTTAAAACTTAATCTTAGTCCAAGAAATTAGGTAAGAGTGCGTTCAGATGGCGTTGTCTGTCTCGCGGAAAACGTTTTTAAAAATAATTTAACACCTGCGCTTTGTAATATCTGCGCCGACCCAAAAAATATTGTTTTGCACACAGAGCAAAAAGTATACGAGTGCAAGTAGTGTTGTTAAAACGAGCGCTGGCACGCTATGTTACTGTTATTCAACCTTAACCGTTTTAGACTTGAGCTTTTAATTACAAGGGTTTAAGAGCATCAAACGTTAAAAATTTGGATTAAAACAAATTCTCAAAACAAACAAACAAATATTCTTAAAATGTCATTAGCGCTCGGGCGTCGAGCGTTCAATGCTCGTTTTTACAACACCAATGGTAAGTATATAGAAACACTCATTAGATGAACAAGATTGACAATTATGGATTTTAGCCATAGACTACAGAATTAGAGGGACAGCTAATTAAAGCTAGTTTATTACGATGACACTGAAAGCGACATAGAAATATATAGGTAAAGATTTACACGCTAAATATAGAACTTTTCCTTAATATAATCATAAGAAAATTTTCAGGAGCACGTGCTCCATCTACCGTAGTGTGTGAACAATTGCACAAAATCGATAGTTTTCTCATTTATTACACTGTCTATCTGAAAAGAATGTTGCTAAACGGTACTAACGGTACGAATCTAGTCTCCTAGATATCGAGACAAAAATAACCTTTTATTTATATCTACAGCTATAAACAGAACTTAGGAAAACTGATTTTCAAGATAAATCCTAAAACATAGACGCTGGTGCATATTTCTATTTAAACTTATTCTTAATTTAGGAAATCTTAACTTAAGCTATTAAGTCCATATCGACAATAAAGGCTCTTTTGCTCAGTTAACGCCATTGTTAAACTCTCGGTACATATGGTTATTAGTCATACCTTGGAAATAAAATATACGTTGGAAAAACATATTTTTTTAACGAATATTTAACTTGTTTCAATGAAACTGCAGCAACCACCTATAAAAAAACATTTTGTTACTTTAAATAAGTTATTTTTTTAAATACTTTTTTACATTGTTCACAAACCACAGCCTAATTTTTATTACACATTTAATAATACATTTAAGGTCTTTTACACGTCAACGGTCATAGTTTTATATATATTTTCATTGTTTTACAATTTATATAGCGTTTTTTAATTAATTAGGCTTACTAACAATACGAATCTGTCCATTTACTATTCAATACGTATAACTACATTAATGCACCATTATTACAAGTTATTTTTAAATCCATATTATTTTTGTTTTTTTTTTTTAAATTTCAAGGTCTTTATTTAGGTACAATTCATTAAACTTAATGTAACATAACGTTGGTAGTATCTATCAAGTGGTACCAATAAGTTATCGACTGGTAACAATATATCACTAACCACCAACCACCAACGTGATAATGTCACCAACTAAGAACATCATGCTGGTACCCTAAATCTAATCGATACCACAATGCTACCAGTTAATTATACTATACGACCATAGGTTAGATTATGAAGTCTGTGAAATAATGTTAGTTGGTGGCATTATGGTCACAGACTTTATAATCTAATTAACTGGTACCAAAATTTAACTAACTGGTAGCATTATGGCAAAACTGATACTAAGACCTATTGTCACCATTCGATATAAACGCCAAACGGGGAAATGGTAATGTAATTTATCTCGAAATTAGTTATTATCTGATATAAACCTCTTTTAAAAGTATATTTTTGTATTTAGATTTTTTAAAAATAAAAATAATATGGTCAAAACAATTGCCGCCAATTTAAGCGGACATATAGGTTTTAAAGGATTCTATGCTGCCAATTACAATGTTTATGACGTGGCAAGGTACTTTTATCAACACACGTTCACACTCATTGCACAGACGAAACTAAATTAATTAATGTCCTCGAGAATGCTAAACTCAGGCAATTACATATCAATTTTGGAAGTAAACTTTTGGCTTCTTATGATTTTTTTCCAATTCATTCACGTTTTGTTTATAAATCTTTATTACCTAAACAATATTCGGCTGGTGTTCCACATTTATTTTTGTCTCAATGAATTTAAGACGCCAGCATACGGCAGCCATTTTGCTTTTGACACCACATTATTTTCAATTAATTAAACCTAATTGTTAGTTAGTTTTACAGTTACGAATTAGTAACTCTAGCATGTCTAGGAAGTTTGAAATACTCATGAACACAAATATTCATATTCATAAATATTTTACTCAGATAATCCTTCAATATACATTTTAATATTTCTTTAATTACTACCTATTTTAATCATTCATGTAATATATATGCGATAATAGCGGTAAGATTATTATAAATTGGATACAATACATAACAAGCCCAATCGCCATATAATTTTTTTCACTTCGTTCGACTACAACCCTTAATTTTTTTAGCAGTACTCCAAGTGCCTTGTAACATAATCTGGTACAAACACATACAAAATCTTCTTTCCTGTAAAATTTCATTTTTGTCGCTTGGATCAGTTATGAAGAATAGACGACGTTATAAGTTTTTTTTCTCTAAATAAGTATAATCCGTCATGTCCATAGTATACCATAGACAACATAAAATCTTGGATAAATAACTATATACCTACAATGTACGACATTAAAAATAAACTCGGTTGTATAGAAATATCGCATTCCTAACTTTGTTACTTTTGTCATTCCTTTTTTTTTACCAAAAATAGTGCCCGAACCATGTTCGAACATGTTGGTCATAAATTGGTAGGTCTATTTATTAATCTTATGGTACCACAGTTTCTTGCCAAAGAGGGCTAACATTAATATTCACCAGAGGGCGACACTAGAACATTTATTTATTTAATTTGATGCAAGATTTTCTCTAAATTTTAATGCGCCCAAGAGGGGGGTAGGCCTTTGCCCAGCAGTGGGATACAATTCCAGATTACGAAATACAATTAAAGATTAATTTATTTGTCTTTATTTGTGATTATAAAACTTTTCTGTTTTATGTAATAACATATCAGTCAATCCTCATTGGGCCTGCGCGGTTGATTTTCGCCTGAGGTTCTGTTGCATTTGCGAGGGAAGACTTGTGTCATGTAGTGGGACATTCTGTTCATAAAATCGTGTTTTAATAATGGTAAAATCTTATAAAATTATGCAGCCAAATATTGTTTATCCTACAAACAGATAAACATATTTTTTTATACTTTTATCTCTAATTACAAATAAAAAGTATTTTTTGGTAATTTGTGAAAGCAACGCCTCCATGGCTGAATAACATATTCTTATGTTTTGCGTTCATAGCCCCATAACGAAAATTTACAATTTTGTTATTATTACTCATTTTGAACACGCAAAACATTAAGACTCAGTAGCGCCCTCTGGTAACGACAAGTATAGAGAACCTCGTTATCGGATAAGTACCTTACTTAACAGTGATTAAGTAAGATCACCAGAGGCCAGTCATCGACTATCGATTGTACTATCTAAAATACTTTTTACATCATTGAACACACATTTATTAACTTTATTTAAAGAAAACAAAACTCCTTCAATTGAGAAAAACACAGTTTGCGATTTTTCCTAATAAATAAGAATATTAAAACCGAAAACAAATATAAAAAAATGATAACGGTTGGAAAATTTAAATTACTCTATTTTCACTTACAGCGAACTCAAAATGAACATTAAAGAAATTTTGACTCATGAGTCAAAAATACTATTTCAAACATAATAATACAGTTGACATAGTATTAAATAAAAATATTTGACCAGTTTACACACACATCCGTTTATGGGTCAAAATGTTCAGTATAGTTTATATCACTGGAACAGAATTTCTACCTTTCGTATTGCAATTTGGTTAAATCTGATAAGAGAAATATTATCCCTTGAGTTGTAACTGACAGGGGCAACATTATTACCCTTTGGGTTGGAACCACCAAAGAGAAAGAACCCTTTGATTGTAACTGACAAGAGTAACATTATCCCTTGGGTTGCAACGTTACCTTTTCGGTTGCAACTAGCAGGCACAACATTATTGCTTAGGTTGCAACCCAAAGGGTTTTGTTGCCTTTATGGCAACAAAACCCTTTGGGTTGCAACTCGATCTATATTATTCACTCAAATTGCATCTCGACCAAGCAATATGAATTCTGTTATAACTCTGAAGGTAATGTCTTTGTATTTTGGCTTCTGGGGGCAATATTATCCATCGGGTTGTAACTCGCAGGGGCAATATTACCCCTCAGCTTCCGACTAGTCGCGGAAGGGGAATAGGCCGCCCACTCCGCCCACATCCCAGTCGGCGACCTCTACCGGTCCGAAGCATTCGTCAAAGAACTGCTCCATGGTTTTGTAGAGGTGATAAGTAGACCTCTCGAAGTTGTGGCCTTCGTCGGGGTATACCTGAAAGATTTTAGGAAATTTTTAAGTCTGTGGTAGCTGCGTACCTGGTGGTTGCACACATCGCCAGCTCGTAGCACTGTCGTAGCACACGTAGCGGTCGTTGCTGACTTCACTAAGTGTAGCAGTTTACAAGCGTTTTAATACTACCCACCTGGTGGTTGTACACGGCGCCGGCCCGTATGAGCGCGCGTGCGAGCGCTAGCGCGTGTCGGTGGTGCGCGGCGAGGTCGGCGGTGGCGTGCGCGAGCAGCAGCCGGCGCGGAGGCAGGTTGCCGGCCGCGCGCCACACCGCCCCCGCGCTGAGCGCCCCCGCCCATGCCGAGCCCACTCCTGTGTACCGTTCCGTCCAGTACGAATCTGTTGTAAATACATACACAGATAGTAGTAGGCGTTCAAGCAATGGATTGCCGATTCCCGGCCGGACATTCATTTGTTTAAAAACAAAGGTTTGTTCGTGGCTGGGTGAATGTTTGTCTGTGTGTGTCTCTGAGCCCACGACACAGAGAATCCTAGTGTAGGCCATTGAGTATGACGTTATTGGAGTTATCGGCAGAGTTGGAAACTAGATTTGTTGCGACATTCCTATTGAATGTGAAGATCAAATGTGAATAATATGGCTAAGGGTTTCGAGTCTACAAGTTCACAAGTTTGAATCTAGAATATTCCTACATAGATACTAGAGATGCAACGGATATCCGGTAACTATCCGGTATCCGGTCCATCAGGCCAATTTTTCGCTATCCGGTATCCGGCCGGATAGTGGTCCCATATCCGGCGAAGGCCGGATAGTTATATAAATAAATAAAAAACGCCATTACTTAAACGTTGACATAAACTTAGTATGACACAACTATTAATTTTACTCGGTTAACTAAAGACAAATTATGGTGAATGAAGCTTTTCGGTATTCTTTTCTTTTCTTTTTTCTTTTTATGGATAACGATTAAGTTTATTTTCGTAAACGATGCCAGTCTCAGAAAAAAACTTCGGGCATTTTTTTAAAACAGGGTCCTGGTTAGCTGACCATCAAACGTAATAAGGATCATCATTTCGATCAATTTTAACAGTTTTCAACTTTCTACTTCTTTTGCAATAGCGATCATGTGCCGCGTGTGGCGAATATGCGGCTATCCGGTCGGCGTGCAGGCCGGATAGCCGGTATCCGGCTAAATCACTAATAGATACTCACTATAGTGGCTGAGGTCTGTGATAGGCGCTAGAGTGGCGAGACATCTGGTGACGTTGCGGACGTCCCCCGCGGCGAGCGCCACCGCGGCGCCGCCCCCGTACCCGCGCCCCCACACGCCTACACGTGTCCCGTCCACCATCTTAAGGTTGTCGCGGAGATAGCTGCGCATAACATTCTGAATTGTTTTCATATATTTTGTATAAATTACCGCACACTGGAGGCGCGCCGCATGGCATCGCATCGCGCCGCATCGCGCCGCACTGCCAGATCGGTTGTTACCCGTCAGGGCGCTGCGACGCGCTGCTCAATGTGCGTTCAACAGACGTAATTCGAGTTATTCGCTGTACGACAATGTAAAGAATTGAATGTCAACAGCTAGCTGACTTAAATTATTGCGTTGAGCTGCGGTCCGCCACGTTTTTAATGTGCGTTGTCGCAGTTTTGCGGTGCGACGCGGCTGTAATATGTGCGAGCCTTTAAATCACTAAAATACTAAATGGACAGCAAATTATGATCAACAAAAGAAACTATTTCTTGAATAACTGGAGTAAATCATTTTAAATTACTAAGAACGCGTTCAAATTCTATATCTTGGATTGTCTCCAAAGAAACTAAATCTAACCCGTGTTTAAAGGACATCGGATCAAAAAAAGTACCAGCACAATAAGAGCAATTCTGTTGGAATTTATTAGTCTAAACATTTATTACTACGAGTATGACGCAAAAGCTTTTTCTCTTGAAACGCTAGATAAAAATTATTTTCACTTGATATTGGCAAAACAGTTGAAGCAGAACCCAAGAATAAAAGTAGATTGTTAACTGCTAAATTGATTAAAGAAATCGATTAGTAATTTAAATTGTCTGGCTATACAGGATTGTGCGTGGTCGGCAGCGCACCCGTAAGTCACGTTTGTCATTTTGGACTAACGTTGGCATGTATCGCGGACTGTATGCTCGTCCGCCGCCTTCGTACATAAAAAAAAAATTTTGAAACATTACCGTTGTTGTTATTGTACTAGTTTCATATTTTAATTAGTTTGGTCTAGGTTTCAACTATGTCTGAGTGGTTGATGTGGACGGTAGCTCTGACCATCAGCTGACATACAAATGATTTATTTTAATAGGAGCATAAATTAGGTTGGCTCGTGTCCATTCGTAATGGACGTTTATTTTTTTATTTTATTTTTTTATATATACTAGTGGGCGGACGAGCAAGCGGTCCCACGTGATGGTAAGTGTTACCGCCGCCCATGGACACCTACAACACCAGGAGGTATGCGGGCGCGCCGACGACCTTGTAAGATCCTATTCACAGCTTTCTTGAAGAACCCCATGTCGTAGCTTAATGGGAAGACCTCTTGAGGCAGTTCGTTTCACAGCCTGCGGGTTTGCGATATGAAATAGTTTTTGGACCGAACAGTACGCGACACCTCCGTATCGAGGAAATGCACTTTTGTGACGTGTGCTCTGCTTGTGTTTTATATCTAAACTAGCGACCCGCCCTTACTTCGCTTCGGTTTACAAGAGTTTTATTCCGACTTAGTTGACGAATATCATCATAACTTTAGCTAATTTGCACATAATATACAGCCTATGTCCATCTGGAATAATGTAGGTACCTTTCAAATGGTGAAATTATTTTTCAAATAGGGGCAGTGGTTCCGGAGATTACCCTCCACATACACACAAACACTCAAAATTCGCAGTCTCTCTTTATTATATTAAGTATAGATAAATAAAAATAAAATTGAATACATACATAAATAATTTAAATTGCTGTTTGAATGTCCGATTGTATTTGTGTGTGTATGTGAATTTATTTGTTTGAATATAAACTAAATACTTACGATAGTACAGCTATCTGGTCTTCGACGTCCACTGACAGCAACTTATGGTACACTTCGGTTCTCAACTCTTCGCCCTGCAAAAATGAAACATTTTTTTATTTATTAGGCGGCAGACGAGCATACAGTCCACCTGATGGTAAGTGGATACTGTGGATAAAGTCGATTTTTCGCTATAACTTTCTAGTCTTTTGTCCAAAAAAAAAAAGAAAAAACTTGTACGAGATGTTGTAGGTACATGTCTAATTTTTTCCAAAAGATTAAAAAATCATTATAAAAATTAGATCACCCTGTTATGAACTAGGTGAAATTATGGAATAACACTCGCCTGTCCCCCGGATCCCCTCGCGTCGATTTCGGCCACGATGAAGTTCCTGGCTGCGGCGAGGTACCAGCCCCAGTCCGGCCGCCACCGCTCCGTCACCAGCTGACCGCCCGGTTCAGCTGACCTGTACGATTCAATGAAATCATTTGCCGAATATTGGTACATATTAGGGTTGTTGTTTCGGATCTGGATACGGTTGTTTTTTATGGAATGAGGCGAAAGACGAGCTGACAGTCCACCTGATTGGTAAGTGGATACATGTCAATATCAGTCCAGACCGAAAAACGCTGGCACGCTCCCGGATGCACGCTGCCTACATTTGAAGATTTAGAGGAAGGGCTGGGAAAATGCAGTAGGCACATTTATTGAGGGGGAGAGTGCATGCTACAATCCAACAGCTACTGGGCGCGCTCGACTGGCCACATTACATAAACGTACTTCTTAAATAGGTATAGGTTTTTTAAGCAGATAAGCAAAAGCTGGCGCTAGCGAAGTCGCCGGCGATCGATAGGCTTTTTATCGCTCTTTACATTTCCCGGTCCATTAAAACAATTTGTACATAGAAACCTACTATATTTATCAAGTTTCGAAAGCTCAAAAGCAAGTTCGAACGAATTCGAATTTAATTTTATGAATTATGAGTCCGGTAAGTACCTAATTGTAGGAAAACATCGTGAGGAATACCGAAAAATCCCAGAATGAAAAAAAATCTCCAGTATGTGATCCTCCAATCCGCACTGGACCCGTGTGGTGAATTACCGCCCGAAAATATACTAGGGGAAGCCTGTGCCCTTCAATGGGACGTTATAGGCTGATTGAGGTAAGTAATTACTAGTTAATACTACAATGCGACAGTATACATGGTGTACTTTTATTTATTTATTTAAATATATACTTATATACAATAAATATATATATATATATATATATATATATATATATTATATAACAATAAATTATCGCTATATAAACCATATAAACCATTGACAGGGGGAGGTTGTTCCAGAGAAAGAAAAAAGATATCAAAGTAACTATATTTACTTTCTGCTCGTCTACCGGCTATTTCCTATAAAAAAAAACAAATACTCACACATGTAGAACTAGAGGCAGTGGTAGGTCATCAGTTTCTCTGAATCCCGGAGGTAGAAGAAGGCGGACCCTCGCTTCTCTGTCAGCCTGCACCTGTAAATATTTCGCTTATATTTGTACTTGTATAAAGTTTTAAGAACGGAATAAATCGGTTCCCTTCCCTTCCCTTCCTTGCAGCCCTATATCACACACGGTCATCCGTTTTTTTCATATAACTACTTTCTTAAGTTGTTCACCGAAGGGCCCGTCACGCTGTTTCTCGGTACGCTATATTGCTAAACTGGCATGAAATTAAACGTAGTTAACAAACGAAATGAATAAAAAAACTGACCTTATATTCCCTCCCCCTTGGTACCTTGCTTGCGGATGTGAAAATAAAAGAAATAAAAAAAGAAGAAGTGTGAAAAATAAAATAAATAGGAGCTGGGGATATATTAACAAAAAATGCCACGTTGCTGTTTCGTGGATGTGTGTGTTGTGATGAAGTGACTAACCTCGACCCTGAACACTTTGGACTGAGGTATGGCCAGTTCCGCGAACTGCTGCCTGAGCGGTTGTCCATCCCACAGTACTGCGCGCCGCACGCCGTTGGCGAAGCATAGGAATGTGGCCGGAGGACCTGGTCCCAGACACTCCTATATAACAAAGGACACTGTTAAATCATAGACTAGAATAAGATCACAATAGGGATGGTGTAATTTTTATAAACCCTGATACTTGTATATTTTTATATAGAGTACATCAATATAGATTGAACTAGATAATGGCAGTTAGATAAATAATTTTTAAGTCTTTATTTATTAAAAGTAGGTTGACGTTACAGTAACGGCTGCATGAGCGGACTCTTTCGCTCCCACAAAATCAAATTCCTACAAAAAAAAACATTTCCAAAGGAAAAACAAAACTTACAAGTTGCGAATCTGTAAATAACCAGAAATCCAAACGCAAAAGAAAACAATTCGCGTTAGTTCACAACAAAGAGATTATTACCATAAATAGAGGTTATGTTTCTGTTTGTTTAGCTCGATGACAGATGACAGCAGGGATGTTAGACGGCCACTTAGAAATCCTTGTACCGAGCTGGCTGAAAGCTGGTATGGGAGACGGGAAACTAGTACGCCTGTGCTCCGCTCTAGCGCTGCCAATACTGAGAGACAAACTGTGTCGGAAATCGCATCCCAGTAAAAAAAAAATATATTATAATTTCGTATACCGTTAATAGAGGGCAGTAATTATTGAACACACGGAAGAAATATCACTTTTACCATTTCTTTTTGATATTATATTGCATTTCGGATATAATATGTAAAATATATTGAAAAAAATAAATAAATGATTTATAACGAAGATTTTTATCGAAAACGACGGTTCGCTTGAGCAAACAATGGAAAATAACTCCGACGTAAACAAATCCTGAGAATCTAACATCCTGAGAATACGACGGTGGAAAATGGTAACTGCTCATCGAGACTGCTTGTTGTAATAAAGTTTTATAACATTAGGGAAATCTGATTGGAATGTTTTTTTTATGCATCTCTGAAATTTGTCGGTTATTCTATGTTGTCAGTGTATTTTTGTCGGTCAACGGCCAATCTTGGTATTTTTGCGTACAAGGACCGAGTAGTCTTGGTACATGGTACGTGACACTAAAAACTAGTATGTTTACCAAGAACTTGGTACGTCTGACATCATTGGATGACAGTGAAGTTTATTTTGATCTGTACCGACATTACTTTTTTTATACACTAAATAAGACAAAGGTGAAATCAGCCGTGTAGCTGTGAAGTCATCGCTTAAATTTCACATTATCGCTATAATTTCCTAAAACTTTCTCAAAAAAAAAAAACTCGTACAAAGAGATGTTTTACGAGATACTTTATTGCATAGACGTGGATCATGCGTTCGGGTGTTTAGATCATGGTTTAGTCGATGGCCAATTTTTCCTAATGTATTTGTATATGCTTAATTCTTTCGAAAAATTAATAAAATAATGAAACATTTCCATTGTGACCATTGTATACGGGGACAATACACATCCTGGTGTTATAATAGTTTAAGGTTCTTCCACACTACCTCCTAATACCTTTTCATAGGGTATCAGGTTGTGAAAGGCCCTAAGTATTATTAATAGTTAATCTGACACTAATAAATTTCATCCTTTCTTCCTTGAAGAGTCACAACCAGGCGACGTATATTAAATTTTCTTTCCCCTATATTAAGATAAACTTTATCCTATTCCTCAATGTAAAGTCCAGCGTCCTTTCCTACATATCCAGAGGTAAGCAGCGCGTCCGGGTTCGTGCCAACATTTGTCATTCTTGGTTGAAGTTGGCATGTCTATTGGCGACAGTATCCACGTCTGGCACCTTCTTACTAAAAGAAAAGCATGCTTACCTGCACATAGTAAGAGTAGTTCTTGCTAAGTATGATTCTGTTGTAGAGACACTCTGTGGGCTGCGTGTCGTTCTCGTCAGCGATGTGCGGCAACACCGTGGAGGAAGGCCACGCGGGCAGCGATGACGTCACGTTGTCCAGCTCCTGGAAGGTACGGGAATTATGAAATAATTGGGAAGGAATAATAAGCGTTACCGCGATGTATTCCATGTCTTATAGAGTATTAGCTGTGCCCGGTAGCGTTGCAAATTAACACAAAACAATATTAAACTATACGTATAAACCTTCCTCTTGAATCACTCTATCTATTGATGAAAACCGCATTAAAATCCGTTTTGTAGTTTAAAAGATCTAAGCGTACATACAGAGGGACAGACGGCGGGAAGTGACTTTGTTTTATACTTTTTTTTTTTTTGGAGATTTTTTATGGATTTGGAGAAAGGGTTGAGAAAATGGGGAGGGATAGGATGGGATGGGAATGGGCTCTGGCACATCTCACTTACTACCGAAACACGTACGTACATTAGGGAAATACGATAAAATGGGAAATGCAGTACTTTTCAAGGTAGTCTTCTGTGAGAGAGGGGTAACGTGGCCAGTCGAGCGCGCCCAGCGGCTGTTGGATTGCAGCGTGCACTCTCCCCCTCAAACTATGTATAGTATTGTATATCTATACTATGTATAGATGTAAGGTTAGAACGAAGAGTTGACAGCTTAAACACGAGAAGACTTAAGCTTAAGTTTGTCGCCGCGTAGCGATTTGTATTTGAAAATTTATGTGAGTACATGGGCGATATTTTCCATCGTAATCCCATTCCCATCGCTAACCTGTTATCATCCCTATGCTTATTCCCTCAAATGTACGGTAATGAGTAAAATATTTCAAAGCTTATATACATCCCATCCCATCAGACGGAGAGTTAATGGAATCCTTATTCCATTATGTTCTTGACTCCCCATCCCACCAAGGAGGATTGGGAGACGTAAATGGACGAGGAAAATTCATCGTACCGTTTATAGTTCCTTTTCCCCATTTTCCCAACCCCTTCTCCAAATCCATCTGGCATCCAAGCAGTGCATCTGGGGGCATACGAACTTTTGTCATTCTGGACTGATGTTAGCATGTTCAATGGCGACGGTATCCACTTATCATCAGGTGGACTGTTAACTCGTTTGCCGCCTTCATTTCATAAAAAAACTTTACATTGACTTTTTAGATCCACTATGGCAGATACAATTAAAATTGGTTCCATGTCTCATATTGTCTTTAATAAAAGATTCTCAGTCTCCTGTTAAGCATTTTAAGTGATTTTATAGATAAGAATGATGATTCATCGTACTGGATCTTCGCTAGTGGGCTCCACGGTAGTATCGGGTGGGAGAGGGTCGGCGTCCGGACACGTGAGGCAGTGCGCGGGCGCCGGCCACGTGACCGCGTCCGCCGGCGCCTTCACGCGATACAGATGTCTCTCACCGGCCTTGTCTGGAGCTGTACCCATTATGTATCTGAAAACAGTGTAGATACACTTTATTATACACCGAAATACACAAAAACACTCATAATTTAAATCAAAAGAAATTAAAATTATTTATTTGGATGGCTGTATGGCTATCCAAATTCTCCTATAGCACCACTCCATCTTCTCCCGTAGGTGACGTAAAAGGCGACTAAGGGATAACGAAGCGGCTACCACGAGCCCTGAGGAACTACACCATCTGTAAAAGAGTGAATTCGTTATCTCCCTTGGTCAACGTGGCGTTTTAAGGTCATAAATCCCTCATGCACAAGACGATGCGCTTGAGGAGGCCCGTGTGCTGCAGTGGGTACTGAAAGGGCTGGTTGCTGGTTTGTCTATAGGATGTACCTAGGCAAGTACAAAACAAAATAATACAAAACAAAACGAATTTTAGTGATTCCCTTGGGAATTCTTTTCAATCCTTTTTACAAAATGTATTCCATGCACAGACACGCCTCTGTTACCCACCTGTTAGTTAATAAGAGATTTAACCTTTTAAATGCCACATTTTTTTAGTTGTGATTTCCTCTCTTCACCTAAACCCAGGTTTTGCTATGGCTAGTCAGTAGCTAGAGGGTAATCTTTTTAAGACGCCTTAATTAATTATTTTTTTAGGTTTTTTTTATTGCTGTCAATATGGTATGTAAGGTATGTAAATATTTATGTGTGTGTTACGCACGCCTAATGTAGGAAGATCGCTGCGTATGCACCGACCTCATTTGGTCGCACCATTGCAACACCAGGCACGAGGCGCTGACACTGCATCAACGTGCTGATTGACGTCATAGCCGAGGTGATGTCGCCGCCACCGTTTCAAGTTGAAGTTCTCTTTTGGCCTAACATCGGCGGAAGCAGCACGTTCTTAGATATAGTTATAGATTATAATTTATTGTAATAATTATTAGATTAAAGTAAATTTTATATTAAATAAATTTATATTTTTTTTTGCATCCTACGCTGTGACCACGCTTAACTGGCGCAGTCGGTAGGATAGCCAAGGAAACTAGCATTGTTCCGCGGCTATACGTAGAATCTACAAAGTGGTTCCAGCGAGGAGAATCCGAACATCGATTCAAGCAAGAAAGATACCAGATGTATTGGTAAGTACTTGACACATCTCTCAAGTGCTTCCTAAACCCTAGCCGTACCTAATTATCTTAACCTTTCACATTCCTGTTATATGTGTATATTTTTTTTTCTCTTTTTCCCATTTAATTTGTGCATTTAGTTAAAATATAGTCCTTCAAAATTTTCCATCCGAGGAATTTTAAGAAGAATAGGTTAGATAGTACTAGGTTAGATAATAGATTCAGTAATATAGACGAAAATAGGCAGTTAATAGAACCGGTAACACCCCAGGTAGTTCGACAAGCATCCCAAATCATGGCTCACGATGAGGTTGATACTATCTACAAATCACTCAGGCTCCTGCCTGAATTCGACGGAAACCCACACGTACTTACTCGGTTCATTAGTCTATGCGATCAGTTAGTATTAGCTCACCTTAATGCTAACCCTGGACACGAATTAGCGAATTTGTCGCTAATCAACGGAATCCTCAACAAAATCACGGGCCCCGCAGCTAGGTTAATAAATTCAAATGGAATAGCCGATAACTGGGGTGGCATACGGAGTGCACTTATAAATAATTTTGCAGATCATAGGGACGAGACAGCTCTATATAACGATTTGTCCTTACAGACACAGGGATCAAGCACCCCCCAGGAATTTTTCGAGAAATGTCAAACTATTTTCAGCACTATAATGACATATATAAGTTTACATGAAACAGTGCCTACCACCATCGAGGCCAAACGCGCGTTGTACAAAAAGCTTACCCTCCAATCTTATTTGCGTGGACTCAAAGACCCTCTTGGTTCACGAATCAGGTGTATGAGGCCTGAATCCATGGAGCAAGCATTACAGTTTGTACAAGAGGAGCTCAATACCCTTTATCTTCAGCAGAGAAACGAAGGCGGGTCAAATAGGCAGCCACAGTCCCAACACCCCTTGAACTACAACCTACCCCTTAATACCTTCCAGAGGTCTCTTCCGAACCATGCACTAAACATTCCAGGTCCCTCTAGACAACAACCTTTCCACATGCTTTCGCCCATGCGTCAGCCGCCCATGCAGTCACATCCTTCACAAGGCTGGAAGCCTAATATACACCCACAACAGTTCCGTGGACCCACACGGACACAACAGATATTCCGAGCCCCACCTCCAAACTACAATCCCCAGAGCAACGTTTTTAAATCGCCCAATAGGCCCCAAGCGCAACAAGGTTTCAATTTCAACACCCCACGTCCTATGACCGGTGTAAGTCATTATGTGTCCAAACCTCTGCCACCTTCCGGCCATGATTGGCGTAAATTTGGCAATCCTGGCCCAAGTAACTACTTCAAATCTCGGGAGGTAAACCTAAACGAAGTCGACTACGACTATAACAACTATTACGACAACGACTATGACTACAATGACCATTACCAGGGTTACTATAACTACGAACAGTACCCGGACTATGAATACGACTCTTATTCATACGATAATGACTGTGCACGAGTGACGGAGCTCGCTACTCCACCAAGCGATACAGAAACTAGCGACCGTACTGACCGACCTCCAAATTCACAGGATTTTCCGACGCGCTCGAAGTCAGGAAAACTAAAATAGAGCTTAACCTACAGACCCAACGACAGCTACCGTACATACAGATAGACAGACCGCCTTTGAAATTACTTATAGACACAGGAGCAAACCAATCTTTCCTCAGTCCCGAAGCAGTTGATAGGTATTTTCCGAATTTTCCCCTTGACTATGACCCTTTCGAAGTAACTAACGTACACGCGACGACTCGAAATGACTACTCTATAACTATCCCGTGCTTCCCGGAATTTGAAGACGGTGAACCTATAAAATTTTTCGTTTACAAATTCCACAATTACTTTGACGGTTTAATTGGCTCCGACTTATTAGAGAAATGGGGATGTAGCATTGACTTTAAAAACAAAATGCTCGTTACCCGAACCACCAGTAATCCAATTATTATGTACGATTCACGAAACGTTAACTTGTATGAGGAAATTCTTCCCGCGCATTCATCAAAATTAGTACGGTTACCTATTAACGTGATAGACGGAGATGCGATAGTTGCAAGCCAAACCATATGTAATTGCCATATTTCAGATTGCTTAACCAAAGTGGAGAATAACCGCGGTTGGGTAGAAATTACTAACACCTCATCTTACGACATCATTTTCTCTATGGATCGTGCAGTAACAGCTGAAGTGTTCAATGTCGAGTGCGAGCGTATTGAATATTTATCAGATCGCGCTAAAGAGGTTTTATCGCGTCTCCGCACTGAACATTTAAATCCAGAAGAGCTTGCTAATTTGGAGTCTTTGTGTGCACGATATGCAGATGTGTTTTATCTTGAGGGAGAACCCCTAACATTCACCAACAAGATCAAACACAAGATTAAAACAACCGATGAAATTCCTGTATATACCAAGTCTTATAGATATCCATATATTCATAGACAAGAAGTCAGAGATCAAATAAGTAAGATGCTTGAACAAAACATAATACAACCATCTGACTCTGCCTGGAGCTCTCCTATTTGGATTGTACCAAAAAAAGCGGATGCTTCTGGCAAAACCAAATGGCGTCTTGTTGTAGATTTCCGGAAAGTGAACGAGAAAACGATTGACGATAAGTATCCTATTCCTAACATCTCTGATGTACTGGACAAGCTTGGTAGATGCCAATATTTTACCACCCTTGATTTAGCGAGTGGATTTTACCAAGTAGAAATGGACCCTGTAGATATTCATAAAACCGCGTTTAATGTAGAGAACGGACATTATGAATTCTTGAGAATGCCGATGGGATTAAAAAATTCTCCATCAACTTTTCAAAGGGTGATGGACAATGTTCTTAAAGATCTTCAAAACACAGTATGTTTAGTATATCTCGATGATATCATAGTCTTCAGCACCTCCCTTCAGGAGCACATGGTCAACCTGGAAAAAGTTTTCAACAGATTAAGAGAATCTAACTTTAAAATCCAGATGGATAAGTCTGAATTTTTGAAGTTGGAGACTGAGTTCTTGGGTCACGTTATTTGTAAAGACGGTGTAAAACCAAACCCTAATAAAATTAAAGCGATAGAAAAATATCCATTACCTAAAACCACCACAGAAATCAAACGTTTTCTCGGACTGCTAGGATACTACAGGAAATTCATACCAGATTTTGCACGCATTACGAAATCACTAACCCAATGCTTGAAGAAAGGCTCTAAAATAGTAATTGATAAAAATTATACAAACTGTTTCGAACATTGCAAAACTCTTTTAGTAAACGATCCGATTTTACAGTATCCTGATTTTTCAAAAGAATTCTTGTTAACGACTGATGCTTCTAATGTTGCCGTAGGCGCCGTGTTATCTCAAGGCCCCGTTGGTTCAGATAAGCCTATTGCATATGCCTCTAGGACTCTGAATTCCAGTGAATTAAATTACAGCACGACAGACAAAGAACTTTTAGCCATCGTTTGGGCAACTCAGTATTTCAGACCGTATCTATTTGGCCGTAAATTCAAAATTATGACAGATCACAAGCCTTTGCAATGGTTAATGAACTTAAAGGAGCTCAATTCGCGACTTACAAGATGGAAGTTAAAATTAAGCGAATACGACTTCACTGTAATTTATAAAGAAGGCAAGTCCAACACGAACGCGGACGCATTATCGCGAATAGAAATTAACATCGATGAATTAAGTTCTATTGTAGTAAATCCTTCAGAAATGGCACCATCTCTAGATGATTCTAGAACCATAACAGCTTCGGAATCCGCCGATGATTCTAGAACCATTACAGTCCATACAGATGCTGAAAAGCCCATCTTGGAAGTCCCGATTACTGACGAACCTTTAAACAAATTCACTAAGCAAATAATTTTAACCGTAGTTGGCGATATCAAAGGAAAACCAGTAGTAACAAAACCTTTTGATACTCATACAAGAACGGCTATTCAGTTGTCCGAATCCAACCTCGAAGAAGATGTCATTAACGCGATCAGAGAATACGTCCATCCCAAAATTAAATCAGGCTTACTTATCAATCCACCTTTAGCAATGTATTCCATTGTTCCTATCATACAAAGTACATTTAAAAATTCATCCATGAATCTTATGCTATCTAAGGTAGAGCTAGAAAATGTTAAAGAATATCTGCGTCAGCAAGATATCATAAAGAAATATCACGATGGTAAAACTAACCATCGCGGAATTAACGAATGCTATCTAGCTTTGTCTCACAAGTATTACTGGCCAAAAATGAGAGAGCATATTACTAAATTTATAAATGAGTGCACAGTTTGTGGTCAAGCAAAGTACGATCGCAGGCCTATAAAGCAACAGTTTCGTGTAGTTCCACCAGCCAGCAAACCCTTCGAGTTAGTTCACTTAGATTTGCTCACGCTTCAAAGCGAAAAGTTTTTAACCTTAGTCGATGCTTTTTCTAAGTACTCACAGGCGTACTATTTGAGAGACGGAACTGCAGTTAGTGTCGTTCAAGCTTTGCTCAAGTTTTGTACTCATCATGGTATACCTATCACTATAGTCACGGATAACGGCCCCGAATTCACTAATCAACTTTTAGCGGAATTCGTGAGATTACATAAGATTCAGCACCATAGAGTCGCACCCCACACTCCTAATGAGAACGGAATCGTCGAAAGGTTTCACTCAACCATATTAGAACATCTACGCATTTTAAAGCTTAATCAGAAAAGCGAATCTGTTATAAACTTAATGCCTTATGCCCTTCTGGCCTATAATAGTTCGATACATAGTTTTACAAAATGCAAACCGATAGAATTAATAACGGGCCATTTCGACCCACGCGACCCCTTTGACGTAGACCTATCTGCCCATTTATTACAGCAGTACATGACAGATCATAAAAATAGAATGAGTAGAGCCTATCACCTAGTTCACGAGACGACCACTGATCACCGTAAAGACTTAACCGAGATCCGAAACAAAACCCGAGAACCCGAGGTTGAATATTCTCCCGAGCAACAAGTATTTGTACGGAATCCGATTGCCTCTCGACAAAAGTTAGCCCCTCGTTACACTCATGATACCATAATGGCGGACCTCCCTATCCACATTTACACCAAGAAAAAGCACGGACCCATCGCAAAGTCTCGTTTAAAACGAATCCCTAAAAGTGCCCAATTGTTGCAGGACACTGCTGATACTTCATCTCCTCCTGCAACCCGTTCTAATGCAGGATATAAAACTTGAAAGCCTTGACGATGGACCCGGTATATTACCATTCAAGCTGGGCCCTACGAGAATCATTTCTCACTATCACTCCTTCCTACAATATATTAATCTTCAGGACCTACAAAATAAAATAAACTCAGTTAAAGATCAATTAAATAATATCAGTCCCGAACTCCACACTAAAACTTCATCTTTATATGAACCTCATATCGAGTATTTAAGAAATAAACTTAGTAGCGTATCCGAGCAATTGCAAACTTTCAAGGTAAATCGTGTAAAGAGAGGTCTCGTAGATGGTCTTGGTTCCATAGTAAAAAGCGTAACCGGTAACCTCGATTATACCGATGCACTACGTTATAACTATGCCATAAAGGTTATTCAGGAAAATGAAAATAAAGCAGTATCAGAATTAAACAATCAAATCAGTCTAACTAAAGAATGGTCTACACGATATACTAAAATTATAGATAGCATTGTAGATAATCAGAATAAGATAGAAGTTTTATTAAATAAAATACGAGAAGGTGAAGCTACTAGAGACTATGATTTAGTTAAGTATGCCCATTTGGCACAGGTTTTTCTTATTTTAGGTGATAATGTAGATTGTATATCGCAAGAACTAGTTAAGTTACAAAATGTATTGGCGTTTATTCGAGCTTCTAGCACTCACCATTCTGTCCTAAGCCTAAATTCACTTCAGAATTTAGTTAACAAGGCACACGAATTGTATGGTAAGGATAGCGTCGTTGACTTAGATATTAGAGAATATTACGATATAATAAAGTTAGGTTTTTATTATGTAGGAAACGAAATAGTTATGGTATATAAGTTCCCTATAACATTGCCCCAAGTATATGATATGTACAAACTATCTATCGTACCCAATAAAAACCACGAAATCCTCATACCTCCATCTCCATTCCTGGCTATTCACGAGAGAGAGTTCAAGTACATAGCGGCTGAATGCCCGAAGACGAGCAAGTGGTATCTATGCAAGGAGAAGCGGAATCTACAAAGTCGAACGCCACAAGAATGCATCCAGCAGCTCATCATCACGCAACAAAGAACCCCTATATGCGATCCCGTCACAATCTCACTAGAAAGGTCAGCCCTTGAGGAACTCGACGACAAACATTACACCATCAGCTTTCCGAACCCCACGAAGATACATCTATCCTGTGGACAAGATCTATACCGCGAACTTCAAGGCAGCTATCTCGCCATCCTCCCCCACAAATGCTACATAGATACGCCGGACTTCACAATTGCGAACACTAACGATCGTCTAAAGGGTCAAGCGCTGAAAATAATGGATTTACCCAAGGAAGTCCTCGCCAACGCGTCTTCAGTCCCAATCTTCAAACTAAACTCCATCAATTTGGACCACCTACACGCAACTAATACGAAGATATCTCTACAATCTCCCGCACAGCTCAAGACGAACGCAGATTACAGCATCTATCATACTACGATCCCGATGTATATCGTGATATGCAGTACATGTGCACTCGTCATAGCACTTGTATACCGCAAACATCGCTCAAGTCAGGCGAAGAAAACGATAGAGAACGCATACGAAGGCCAACATGAACCCCGAGTTGTCTACGCGGTCCCACACAGAGTAAGGGTTGATCCTAATCAACCCCCAGCGCAATTTACGACCAAGGTCTCCAATATTCGCTGTTCTACGGGTGGAGGTGTTACGCACGCCTAATGTAGGAAGATCGCTGCGTATGCACCGACCTCATTTGGTCGCACCATTGCAACACCAGGCACGAGGCGCTGACACTGCATCAACGTGCTGATTGACGTCATAGCCGAGGTGATGTCGCCGCCACCGTTTCAAGTTGAAGTTCTCTTTTGGCCTAACATCGGCGGAAGCAGCACGTTCTTAGATATAGTTATAGATTATAATTTATTGTAATAATTATTAGATTAAAGTAAATTTTATATTAAATAAATTTATATTTTTTTTTGCATCCTACGCTGTGACCACGCTTAACTTGTGCATCTATGTATATATGTATTGAAGTAAGTGTTTATTTATAAATTATTATTATTATTATTATGTAGATTTGATATTATGTAAAATTCCACCATGTACTTTTATTTGATAACTAGCTGCGCCCGCGACTTCGTACGAGTGGAATTTTAGTTTTTAAGCTCTAATCTTTTCCTCCCGTCAGCCGATTTCGATTAAACAAAGCCTATTCGAAGCGCCAAGCTGAACTTAATTAACCCGTGGAAACGCCATGAAAATCCGTTCCGTAGTTTTGGAGACTAGCGTGTTCGAACAGACAAACAGACAGACACAAAAAATTTCTAAATAGTTTTTTTTGTATTCTAATAGTCTTCCTTCATCGCCTCCAATCAGTTTTTGGTAAATATATTAAATGCACAGACACGCTGGTTCTCCACTTTTATTATATTGATGTATAGATACACGTAGATGTTACCCTTACCACCCAAAGGTTGTTTGTAAGAGATCGCTTGGCGATAAGGCCGCCTATTATACCTTTCGTGTTACTTACTTAAATGTCTTTTTGCAACATGTTTTGGTGTACAATAGACAGTTTATCTATCTATTTAAGATAAAAGGCAACATACCTAACTGGATCAAAAGACGATTCAGTTCTTCGCTGATGTTAGGTCAATCAGAACCTCATATAATTATTAATTAATTTATTTGCAAAAAACATGGTAAATATAAGATGGAAAAATTTAATAATAGTTCTACATATTTGTCATAAAAATGACATATAGAATTCAAATATGACATACAGAAGTTGATACTTACAGGAATCTCATCCCCTCATCAAGAAGCTGCTTCATAGTTGCTGTGCGTCAAAACAGACCTTATATACCACATGGCTGTTCTCTGTGCCAGGTCTAACGTGGAAATGTTTATTAATACATATTTATGAGTTAATTGTTAAGGAATACTTACAGCAGCCTCCTCCTCTCATCCCAGCCGAGCACCTGTGTGACTTCATAATTGCCATGCGTTAAAGCTGTCCTCGAATCTTGAGTGATTTTCACTGCATGTCTCCAAATGCCCGTGTTCTCTGTAATGGGTGCTGAGGTGAAGATGCCGGCGCGACTGCCGAGTATAGCGGCCCCCCCGCACCATCCACAATCTTCTTCTACTGGTTCAGCACCGAGGCCTGACCACCGGGAACCGTCTGATTCGTCTCGGATTAGCTGAAATGTAAAATTAATCTGTAAGCTTATTTTTAAAAGAAACATGCCAATAGTCCAGAATGACAAACGTTAGCATGACCTCGGATGCGCTGCTTTGTATCAGCCTATAACGTCCCATCCCACCGCAGGGCACAGGCCTCCCCTAGTTGTTAACTTTGCTCATGATGTTTTTCCAAATCGCCGGTACGGGTCGAGGATTTGAACTTACAAATTGTGTAGAGTAAAAAACCACTCACATCAGTGCAATTGTACGTGGCAGCATTACAGATGGTAATGATGGAGACGTTTTGGGGACGGTTTAACAGCAGAGCTGCGATCTGCCGCTCAGACGTCCAGCCAGTCCAGCGGACGTACCAATCTGAAAACATACATTTTATCTTATTTAGGATAAGAAACAATTGTACAATACAACTTCACTTAATCTATGCCGGACTGATGTTGGCATGTATCGCGGATGCCTATGGACGACAGTATCCACTTACCATCAGGTACCACTTACCGCTTACTTATCTGCCGGCTTTTTCCATAAAAAAAAATATATGACGTAAGACGGTAAATAATATAACTGTACAACCAGCACCGTTGAGTTGTACAACCAGGACGGAGGGCTCATGAAAATGTTGAGCAATTTCACGTTCGATTTGTTTGAAAGAAAAGGCAGTGATGAACAAACAAATACCACACAATTTTTTTTTGTAGAATAGAGGCGGCAGACGAGATTACAGTCCACCTGATGGTAAGTGGATAATGTCGCCCATAGACATCCGTGATACATGCTAACATTAGTCTAAAATGACAAACTTTGGCATGCCACCGGATGCGCTGCCTACCTTTGGAGATATAAGAATTGATTTCGAGAAAGGGTTGGGAATATGGGGAGGGATAGGATGGGAATGGGCTCTGGTACATCTCACTCACTACCGAAACACGTACGTACATTAGGGACGTGATAAATAATAATAATAAATATTATTATTTATAATAATAATAATAAATAATAAAATAATAATAATAAATATTATTATTTATAATAATAATAATAAATAATAAAATAATAAAATAATAATAATAAATATTATTATTTATAATAATAATAATAAATAATAAAATAATAATAATAAATAAGTGGAAAATGCAGTACATTTCAAGGTAACGTGGCCCAGCACCTGTTGGACTGCAGCGTGCACTCTCCCCCTCAATAACTCCCTGTTATCAACTCCCCTCAATAACTATTTAAACTCCCAAATATACACTAATCTATACTAATATAATAAAGAGGTAAAATTGTGTGTTTGTATGTTGGGGGTAATCTCTGGAACTACTGAACCGATTTCAAAATTTTTTTCACTAATAGGAAGCTACATTAGAGGTGTCTAATATAGGCTATATTTTATTTTGAAATTTTGAAAATTGAAAAACGAAACTTATAAACCGAAGCGACGCGAGGACGGGTCGTTAGTATGATATAAATAGGTACGAAAGAAAAAAACAAAAGATACATTAATTCGAACAGTTTATAATATATATGGAAAGAGAAACATAGTTAGTAAATGAACCCGTTTTTTAAGACTTGGACTGCCGTGGTAGGGAGATTCCAGTGGAGAGACGTTTTCGTGCGTGAGGACTCACACTCACAGGCGGAAATCAAGGATTAATGGTTTTATGTCAAAATCGACCTTAATCTGGAAAACCGACATATTTGTACGACATTAATAATAATTTATACATGCAAGGGAGTAGCCTAGAACATAGGTATATGAAAGATAGGTATGTTATAGATAACAAAATAAATAAAATATCAACGGAACCAAAAAAAAACTTAATATCGATTACTTACTAAAAAATCTATTGTTGGGACGTCTAATTTTATTTTGTATTTCAGTAATTTCTATGCAGAATCTACCCAAACTTCTTCAGTTGATAAACCTGAAGATTAGAAATGGTACAGTAAAGAATACCTTATTTATTACTTACCTTTGTCAACCTGTGAGGAGAACTGTATGGCATGAGGGAAGAGGAATTTTGGCGTCTTGAGGCTCACCACATACACTTTTACCACAGGGTTGTTGGTGTTCACCTGCAACATTTTACACAGGGTTTAAGAAAGAAAGCTGATTTTACGATACATTTACAATACATAAATAAACTTATTATCATTGGATTAGGTCATGTTTTCTTTATTACAGATTTCTACACCAACATGTTCACAATGCATGAAGATAAGATTAATGCAGACAGTTCGAGATTCACATGGAACTATTGTTATTTTTATTGTCACAGAAAGAAGGCGGCATACGAGCATACAGTCCACCTGGACCAGGTGACCTGGTGGTAAGTGGATACTGTCGCCCGTGGACATCCGCGGTACCTACATGTCAACATTAGTCCAGGACGACAAACTTTGGCACGACCTCGAGTGCGCCGAGTACCTTTGTTGATGTAAGAATGGATTTAGAGAAAGGGTTCGGGAAATGGGAAGGGAAGGGATGGGATGGGATGGGAATGGGCTCTGGCATATCTCACTCACTACCGTAATACGTAGTTACATTGTACATACGTACGTACATACATGTACATACCAAATACGTATTCTCTAATGTATATGTATGTATGTTTATTCCCCCAATTAAGTCTGAAATGCGGTACATTTCAAGGTCTCGAGGTCAATCGAGTGCGTCCAGCGGCTGTTGGATTGCAGCGTGCACCCCTCCCTCCAAAACTAATGCTAATTGTAATGTACAAATGCTAGTCTTACCTTAGGATACCTCAAGGTCCGTATACTGGGATACGCCGGCGGCTCCTGCTCATCCAGTCCGTACCAAGAGTACTTGTGCTGCAACACCTGCGAGTCGTTGTACGTGACGTACATGAGGGTCTGACCATCTGGACTGAACCAGAGCGCCCGGTCTAGTCTGAGAATCTCAGTCTCGTATAGAAAGTCTGGCACGCCGTTGAAGATTACTCCTGGGACACCTGGAAAGAGAGCAATGTTTTATGAAGAATAGATTGATGGCCGAAAAATCTGCAGCGACTTCTTTAAGGGCAACGTTTTTCGTAAGTATAAAATGTAGACAGAATTTTTTTTAATACCGCTTCTCGCTCATATACCATATATATGTATCTAGGTGAGGCTTAAGTGCACAATATATTTATTAACAAAAATAGCTGATAACGTTACAATTAACTACAATATGTTATAACCATACAATCATATAATATGTTACAATAAAAATCAATTGAAAAATCAAATTTTCCATTTTCGACGCTCGATTACTTCGATTGAAAGGCGATTAATTAATACCAAAGCCGCTACCACAAGCCCTGAGAAACTAAACCAACTTATAAGAGTGGACTCGCCAACCCTATTGGCTGGCGTGGCTTTTTAAGAACATCCCATATGCACAAAATTCTTTTTCCGTGGGGGGGTGGTGTGGCGATTCAATCGATCACGCATTCTAACGGACACTATTTGGACATCACTAGTTGCGTGCCACATCACTAAGCCGTGAGTGAAAAAAAGATGGAGGCCCTTAACAACATTGGAAAAATGCACTTCCTGCACACAAGCTAACTAGTAGGGATAATCAACCTGTGCCGTGTACTCTTATGTGGTAATTACCGGATACCGTGTGAAGGAACAATAAACCAAATATTATAGGGTCGTAACGCCAGGACTTTTCATTTATGACTCGGGGGTGTCTCCGACCCCCACAAATGGTGACCCCGACGTGATTTGAACACGCAACCTTCTGATGTCCAAATAGTGTCCGTTAGAATGCGTGATCGATTGAATCGCCACAAATGTATAGGATGTCCCAGATTGAGCGCCATGATATTCATCAAGAACGGATGCATCCTCAAAGAGTTACGGTTATAGTGTCCCAGATCCAATTTGTTTGTATAGATAACGGTTTAGTATGGCGTATTCATCCATAGGACACCCATTAGGATTCAATGATAATATTGTTGGGACACGTCAGCTTAAATGGGTATTTAGATGGGTTATCTAATACTGAGAATGATTACTAATTGGAACTAAACTGATGTATCACACCTGTTGAATGCTCTGGGGTGTAGAACAGAATCTAGAATTTGGTATCGGAGAAAGAAAATGAATAGTAAGATGGGTAAGATTTAGGTTCTCTTGTAGTAGGTAATAAAGACCGTCAACGTTGTCTTTAACATTCTTAGTAACTTAAATTTATTTATTTAAAGTTATTTAAGTAATTAGGTTTTGTTTATCATGAGTAAACTTACGCAAGAGAAGGCTTCTTTACTGAATTTGAAGGGAAGTACGACTTACCATCTTTAGTAATCCGGCAGACCAGTGTCTTTAGGACCCATGGCTTGTAGTATATGTCGTTGTCGTGAACAAATACCAGGCTGGATCCTGTGGGAGACCATTCCGCGTACTGTAAGAGAGGCGCGGTTCGGTCCTCTTCTACTGGAGATATTGGGATTTTGTTTCTGAAATGATTTAGAAGATTTTTAAAAATAAATAAATGCAATGCAACCAGCCCTTCCAGTATCCACAGCAGGACATGGGAACCTCATGCACATTGTCTGGTGCATGAGGGGTGTAGGGCCTTAAAACGCTATGCTGGTGTTTTTCCTCAGGGCTTGCGGTGGCCGCTTTGTTATCCCTTAGTAGCCTTTTATGACACTTCGGGGAGAGATGGGGTGTTGATGTTGTATAGCCACTAGCCAGCGGACACCTCACGCCATGTACGATATTTTATACGTGTCACCGAAAGTAACGCAAAATTTTACATAAGTTTTAAATATCATGGTAAAACAAAATAATATTACTTTTAGCTGTGATTCTTAATAATTAATTCTTTTTCCGATCAAACTAGCACCATCTATCGTTATTTCTCGTCAATTTCCTCGTTACCACCCAAAGATTGGAAGAAAGCGCTTTAGTCACGAAGCTGCCTGTTATATTTCCTTAGCTACTTGATTTGTCATTTTGCTATTATGTGTTAAGTGCAATAAAGTGTCTACAGTTATCTATCTATAATTACCTGTTGATAACATCGTAGATGTGGTACCTGGCCAGCCGGCCATGCCTCCACCCTGGTCTCACATCGGATATCAGCAGAACAAACTTGAAATCAGCCGACACCTTGAAGTCTACTGCGTTCAATTCTCTCTGTGAACAAAAGATGATCTCATAAGATTTGGGAGAATCATTATTGTGAATAGCTTTCTAATGAAAGAAACATTTTCGTCAAAATCGGTCAATTAGTGAAGTATAACCAAAAAGTATAAAAGGGCTGGTGTAAAATTTTGCAAAAAATCTCGATTAAAAAATTTTGACGTCTGTACGTAGAAACTATGTCGTTGAATCGGGCTTGTGAGCTCCGTAACCGTAACCGAAACTATCTGTTATACGAATTAAAAAAATATTCCAAACCGAAATAAAAGATTCCGATGTTATTACAAATAATTTTATACATTGCTGTACGCTTATATTTTTCTTTATTTTCAACTAGCTTTCCTTAAATACCTTTCCTTAAAAGTTTATTAAAAAACATGCCCGTAACCGAAACCATATCTAAAATAGTGGTGGGTAATCAAGACTTCTCAGAGTGTTTTAACTCACTTAATCCTGCTCCGCTTGCGGATCCGACTCCTCTTAGTTACTCCTTAACTCTTTTGATTCACCTACTTATTCACCTTCCGAGAGCGTTTCATTCCCTTTCCCTAGCGGTTGTTGCATAAGCAAAAAGAAAGGTCATGCCATCATTGCATCTCGATTTTAAGCCCCCGACAAGTGCCGATGTGCGATTACACTCATGATTGGCGCCGGAATCGGAATGAATTCGATGGAACAATTAAGGGATTCTGCTCCGCTCGCGGATTCAACTCTTTTGATTCATTAACTCCGGAGTTACCCATCACTAAATCTGAAACAATATCCCAAATAATTTCATATCCGTATCTGTAACCGAACCCGGTAAAAAGTATACAATATATTCGTATCCGAAATATTACATGCCTAATAACCCTGTTTTAAACTAAACTATTGTCTAAACGCTTCTTTTCTACAATTCAAGGAAAGTATAGAAGTCCTTCTTGTTTTAATAACAATAATAATGACACACTCAATGGCTCTCACTAGGATTCCCTGTGTTGTGGGTTCCAGAGACACACGCCAAGATCCGAACAAATGAATGTCCGACCGCGAAACGAACTCGGAATCTTTTGCACAGCCAGGGACCCAGGTCATAAACTGCGTTAATCGGTTGTCTGCAGCTCCGACTGTTTCTGCCATCGTTCTGCAAGAACGTAGTCAGAATTTCACCAAGGGAGGAGCAAAGCAAACAATCTTCTTGTAATTTTAAATAGAGAATGTGTAATGCAGAAAGTCTGTTAGCTATCCTATTCCTTCTTCATAGCTATGTCGGTCTTTTTGTTTTAGAAGCGTTTTTGTTATTTTTGTCATTCATGTCGCGAAGAATACATCCATACAAAGTCATACAAAAGGGACGTCCCTCAATCAAAACAAACGTAAAAACAATATCTTTTTATGGATCCCCCCCCCCGCGCAGCCATCGAGCTCGCTCGCTGCTATAAATAAAAATAATATCGACGTTTCCCGCAAAATATTGCCAAATGAAAGACTACCGACATTTCACGATCAGATTTCACGTTTCGAGAATAGAAGCTTGATAGTTTTTTATGCACGAAGGCGGCAGACGAGCATACAGTCCACCTGATGGTAAATGGATACTATAGCCCATATTTTTTATTAAAAAATTTACACGTAAATATGTGGGTATTTCTATTTTTCCAAAGTGGTTAAAAAATCCAAAGTGGTTCATTAGCGGATCGATGGAACTCTCCGATCCTGGGGCGTTGGATAAGATTGCATGCAAGTCAGGTAGACGCGCCCCAGTCTCAGTAAATATTGGCCAAGTTTGCAATTGTCTATAGATCAGCTCACGATCTATCCGGATGACCACAATTTAATCTTAGCGAAATTCGCACGGTTTTTGAAAGATATTGGCCTTTTTGGTTTTTGAAAAATTTACACCCTCGGTCAATAATTTGCGTGATGTAGCTACAAATGAAGCAAAATTCACATCCCGTTTTGTGATCATTATTCTCAAAGAGTTCTTTTGTTAGACGAACCTAAATCAGTATTTTTCATTTAGGTGTAGGTATTGTTAAGGTATCTAAACAGAATTTTTCTAAAGCGTATCGATTGTTTGGTATTGAATCGATTATCTAGAACGCTACCAGAAAATGTATTGCGTACGTGTTACTTCGCTACCGTGCAGTCACTTCTTCAATATGGAATTGAATGCAAAAACGAGCGATTAAATCGATTATGCGGTTGTCGGGCCGCACTTCAGTGAAACCGGTTTTCATATGATTAAAGTAACATTGTGCCTATTGATGCCTATTGTCGCTATAGATTATGCTCGTAACTATTTATGTTCAGGAGACTTTAAGTGATTTCAGAAGCTTAGGTGACAGTCTTCTCTATGGTCTCTCTCGAGTATGTTAGCTGCCGTTAAGTTTTTAATTAAATCCAACAGATTGATTCATGTTTTACGTCCAACGATATATGGTCAACCAACGATATTCATCCAACGTCCAAAATGTAACCGAGCGTGTCGGTTACATTTTTAGCCAGCCAACCAGCCAGTGTTTAAACTGAGGTTGAGCCGATGGCCTGGCGAGCCGGGCGTCTATTCCATCGACGAATTTATCAATTTGAGTACCTAAATGACGTGACATGTATGTAACTCAACATATATATATTTTTTTATAGACAAGTGGGCGGACAAGCAAGCGGTCCCACGTGATGGTAAGTGTTACCGCCGCCCATGGACACCTGCAACACCAGAGGGTATGCGGGTGCGCCGCTGACCTTGCAAAATGCACAGCTTTCTTGAAGAACATATCGTAGCATAATGGAAAGACCTCTTGAGGCAGTTCGTTCCACAGCCTACGGGTTCGCGGTATAAATAATTTTTGGACCGAATAGTGCGCGACACCTCCGTATCAAGGAAATGCGGATGGACCGCACTTCTGTGACGGGAGGTGCGGTTGTAGAAACCCGAGGTGGGAATTATATTAAACCATTCTTCATCTCTATTTAATATCTATTTAATTAAAAACAAAAATCAATATTTGTATCAATATAATTTAAATATTTAAAAATAATTGTCTTGTAATGATAATTATGCAAGGTATGAGTACGTAGGGAAAATACCGAAATCTACTATTGGAATGCCTCTGTCATCGGTCTTTTAAATTATCAAATTTTTGTATTTGGGAAACGAAATAAACTTTATTCTATTCTATACTAGATTAGTGAATTTTATGAGAAGTTACGACGACCGTATAATATGGGAATTACATTAGAATGAGACAAGGGATAAGTCGAAAGGTAATAAATAATTTGAATTCGGTTATCCTCGCCTCCTCGCCAGGCCCCCGAGGGAGGGACGACGAGAACGTGACGTTCTTCAATATTACGACGGAATATACATAGGGTACTATGTACGTATTTGACATGCATACTTATAGAACTTTATCTAATTACAAGGATTAATAAGGCGCGTGTGAGAGATATCAAACAATAGCACGTACAAGAACTGAACAAATTAATCAATTGATTTCTATTTTTCGGACTGATTAAAATTCTTGTGGTCCTAACCGCTTTTTTATAGATAGGCGAATGAACACACAGTCCAGCTGGTGGTAGGTGGATACTGTCGCTTATGGACATCAACAGTCCAGACATCATCAGCACATGCCAACAGTTCAGAACAGCTAACGTTGATACGTCTCCGGATCCTCCGCCTGTATTGAGAGATTTGGGAATGAATTTAGGAAAAAGGGTTGGGAAAATGGTAAATAGGAAGTTTTTCTCATGCCGGTACAACTCTCAAACCTCTTCGGGGAGATAGGGTAGATGGGAGTTAAGAGTATTTGACTAACGTTGGCTTGCACCTGGAAGCGCTGCCTACCTTTGGAGATTTTACCTTTGTTTAGAAAAACAAACATACGTATGCAATGCGTGTCTGTTTGTCTGCCTTATCCCTTAAGAAAATCCTTTATTCCCTTTACTCCAAATCCCATCTGTTATAGAGAAGTTTCCGAACATTGTTACTAATGATACGACAAAGCAATCGATTGACGAGGAATATCGTCAAATGAGTACGATCAAGAAGTACAAAATTGTATGTGTGGTGTTAATGGTAGCAATAAGATCAATATAAATATTGAACAGTTTTGGGTCTAGTTAGGTAACATTGTTGATTGTAAAAAGGTCTCCAAATACAAAAAAATTGTAAATTTTGTAAAATCTTTAATGTGTATACCCATTTTCAATTCTCAATGTGAAAGAAATTTTTTTCACGTAAACAATGTAAAAACTAAATAAAGAAATAGGTTTTCGTCAAATTACATTTTTTGCTTGTAAATTATAATACATAATCAAAGTTTGACTGAAGGTTGTACTTCATTTGACCCCTCATCGGAGATGCTAAAGTGTAATAAATTAAATTGTAATGATTATAGCATTTACAACAAATTTACAACAAAATATTTACAACAAATATTTTGGCTAAAGTGTGCGTTTTATTTAAATCTTTTTCAATATACCTAGAGAATAAGTTTAGTAGAATTTTGGTATATACATAAACTCACTTAGTACTTAGAAGAAAAGGGATAATATAGGTTCTGACATATCTCACCCACTACCGATACACGTCTGTACATTGGGGGATTAGGATAATGTGGGAAAAGCGGTATATTTCACTATAGTATTCTGTGGGAATACTACCGTGTATCGTGGCCGATCGAGTCAGCCTAGCTCACCCTTGCAGCGTGCACCTACACCCTACCGAAATCGGATCGGATTTCCATCTCGGATCTCAAAATTCAATTTGAAAATGAATCGGAACAAATCAAAAGGTAAAATAAAAATCTAACAAACATCACAGCCGCTTCAAACACAGCTTGGTAAGAGCTCTGCTTACTTTCGCCGACAAGAGGGGCGGGGGGGGGGGGGGGGGGGTAAAAATGACTAAAATTCTGCTTACGTAATACTTGAACGGCCACCTATTGAATAAGTTGACAACGAGCATGTAATACATCCTGGCCACGATACAGTAGCAATTTGAATTCTAATGAGCTAAAAAATGTTCATAAATTGCTCGTTTTTGTACCAAAGTAACAAAAAAAAGTACAAAAGAATTTTCCGAGAAATTGAAAAAAAATTGTGGCGTTGCCAGGACGGATGCTTTCTAGCAGCGCTACCTCAAATATTATATAAAGGTATTCAAAAATATTGAATGTGGAAAGAAAATACTTGAATTCCGTTGTTCGTCCCGCTTGCACTGTAGCCACAGCTTTATAGCAGCAAAGATTAATTGCCCCATGGACGATTGCTGCCGATCCGCGGACACAAATGTACATTTTGTGTACCAGTGTGTTTGATGTGTTTCATTCAAATACAGATACGTATTGTGTAAATGTTCTTTTCAAAATTCTGAACAATCTTCGTTACCGACAGCGAAATATTAGCTCATTTTATTAAATTAAACAATTTGAATATTTTCTTGTTTTTTGCTACTGAAAGTCACCAGTGGCAGAAGATACATTGCTGGCAATAAATTTTCGCGAATTCACTCGGCACGACCCTTACCTTACCTTCCGATTTTAGAATACACATCACTCCATCTCTTCCTGTGGGTGTCGTAAAAGGCGACTAAAGGATAGTAAATCCGCCACCACAAACGCTGAGGGACTATACCGCCACTAAAAGAGTGAACTAGCCAATTCGCTTGGCCAGCTTGGCGTTTCACAGCCAAACATCCCTCTTGCAAAACACCTGATGGTAATTTTTACTAACTTTACTAAGTTTTCGATAGTTGGGAACTAGGTTAAACCCGATAAGATTTCGCTTTTTTTTTTTTTTATAGACTAGTGGGCGGACGAGCAGGCGGTCCCACGTGATGGTAAGTGTTACCGCCGCCCATGGACACCTGCAACACCAGGGGGTATGCGGGTGCGCCCCCGACCTTGCAAAATCCTATTCACAGCTCTCTTGAAGAACCCCATATCGTAGCTTAATGGAAAGACCTCTTGAAGCAGTTCGTTCCACAGCCTACGGGTTCGCGGTATAAAATAATTTTTGGAGCGAACAGTGCGCGACACCTCCGTATCGAGGAAATGTGGATGGACCGCACTTCTGTGACGGGAGGTGCGGTTGTAGAAACCCGAGGTGGGAATTATATTGAACAATTCTTCAGAGCATTCCCCATTGTACAGGCGGTAGAACACGCAGAGAGACGCTCCTAACGTAATCTTTGTTAGAAACTGTTATTATGTATTCAAAGAGGCGGGGACGCTCACAGGCTAGGTGGACCGACTATTAGAAGAAATTCGCTAGTGGTGGCTGGATGAGAGGACAGGAAGATCGAGTGTAATGAAGAGCCTTGGGAGAGGCCTATATCCAGCAGTTTGGAGACACGCTGATGGCATGATATAGCACAAAAACGTAACGAAATTTACCTTTCCGACTAGCGAATGCCTTCGGAATTCTGAAAACAGTTTCTATGATTAAAATCGTGAACAAAATAGCTCCATTGTGTTTATCTACATAACTTCTGACGTCATCACCGCTCACGTTCCTAGATTCCTACGTGGACATAATTGGCGCAAATTCCGAACACGTGGCTGGTCGACAATTTACGTCGAGTGGCACGTATTGTGAGTTACGTCTAAATTGTCTTGTATTGACAACCGTGTATACCTAACTACTGATGTATGTAGGCAGGTTTTCTTTTTTTATGGAAAGAAAGATTAATGGATACTGTAGCCTGATGTCACAATACATGACGACATCAGTTAAACGTTGGCATGCTCCCGGATACGTTTATCAAATGAGGAGGGATAAAATGGGTTGGGATGGGAATGAGCTATGGCATATCTCACTCAGTACGTAATCACGTGCGTACATTGAGGAATAAGATAAAGTGTGAAATACAAAACATTTCAAGGTAGTCTTCTGTGAAACATACATCTTTTAAGGCATTTTTTTTTAAATATTATATATATATATAGGTACTAGTGGGCGGACGAGCAAGCAGTCCCACAGGATGGTAAGTGTTACCGCCGCCCATGGACACCTGCAGCACTAGGGGGTATGCGGGCTTGCAAAATCCTATTCACATTGATCGTCTCCGGTCCGTTTTAGGAGAATTTGCGTGAAAAATAAAGTTTTGTTCCCATGAGATACATCAATAAAGGTATCACGAAAGTTCGGCAGAATTTTAGGTATTTGTTTCCGTAATGTAACATGAATGTATCTATGTATAAAGTATTTAAGATACAAAATGTTTGTTACACCGTTAGTTGTATATCAGGTCCTACAAAAGCGGAGTAAAATATTTAGACATATCAATCAGTACACTAAAACTGTTATATCGAACTAAAAACTAATATATATTTCATGCTTTTTTATTAAATTAAAAATAAATAATTGGTGATTGATTTACTCGTATGTGCATAATACGTTACTTAATAAGAGAAGCGCGCGCGTTCAAAGGTCTAAGCGAGAGAGGGATGCGCGTAGAATGAAAGATCTACTAGAAGTGAACAATAAGTCAATTCTACTCTCGATACTAAACAATTATTTTTCAGCTTTCGCGTTTTTTTTTAGTGACATGTTGTATATCAGTTAATAAAGCGGATAATTATTATAATTTCAATTTCGTACAGCATGTTTACAATTATCTCTGCATACAGTCAGTCATTGACTACGATATAACATGTATAGAGAACACAAACATCTAAAAGGGTAATGCCGGTGTAAAGACGGTCCGCAATCCGCATTCGAGGTACGAAAGAAACACCCGTCGATTGCGTTATCTAGATTTATGACTGTTCTTTGCGAATGTACCATCTCTCACTGTACTGTATAAACAAATGTAAGTAGGTTCTTGTTCTCTTATATGGTAATAGTGCAATTAGCACATAGTGCTTGCGTTAAATTTTCTTCGTATAACAACTGGACAATGTCCAGATCCGTCGAAGTAAATTAGGGGTCGTTCAGTAAAATGATAGTAGGTTTGGATTCCTTGGAAGCACACGAAAAATGCAACCTTATATGCATTTATTTAATTATCACAAATGTTAGGCACTTTGAAGTTTAAAGTTTAATTGAGGGGGAAAGTGCGCGCTGCAATCCAACAGCTGCTGGGCGCGCTCGACTGGCTACGTACACCTTTCTCACAGAAGAGTACCTTGAAATGTACTGCATTTCCCACTTTATCTTGTTTCCCTAACGTACGTACATGTTTCGGTAGTGAGTGAGATGTGCCAGAGCCCATTCCCATCCTGTCCTGCCTATTTTCCCAACTCTTTCTCGAAATCCATTGCTATATCTCCAAAGGTAGGCAGCGCATCCGGCGGCGTGCCAAAGATTGTCATTTTGGACTAATGTTGGCATGTATCGCGGATGTCTATGGGCGATAGTATCCACTTACCATCAGGTGGACTGTATTCTCGCCTGCTGCCTTCGACCATAAATAAAAAAAAATCAATTAAACTGTCACTATTAAACGACAAAACGCACAATACGCAATTTTCATTAATAATTTCTTTATTAATAAATAATATTTTATAATTTGGTTGACGTGTAAGGTACAATAAATTTCCAATTCATGGTCGTAAGGACATATTAATATCTGTAACTAATGTTCATATACATAGTCCCGTTAATTTAGACAAAATAGTATGTGTCACGTCAAGTCAGATTACAGTCGTCGATATGTAAATTGACATAAGCTACTTGTCTTTTTTAACGGTGATCGTACACAGTTTTCGTTTGAGCTGACGGCGCATTTGTACGGTAATCCTCATATGTAAATCTATTTGAAATAAATGTGGGTGTGTTTACTGATAAAGACAATACGAATGAGGGTATTTGAGATTGTTTCATTGTTTTTCGGGGGTAACTTTTAGGCATAATTCGGCAATGTAGGTATTTAATTACCAGATGATTTAGATTACAAATTGCCTAGATCGGTATTATGTGGGTAATGTATTATAAGCATTTTTTGTAGTTATTTCTTATTGATTGCACGATGCATCGCCCTTCGTATTTCTGTTTAACCATAGGTTGACTGGCAGAGAATGCCACTAGGCAATAAGTCCGCCTTTTGTGCAATACTTCATTCATTGTGTATTAAAGATTAAAAAAATAATATATATTTTTTATTCTGTTTAGATCTTTCTAAAAATAAAATAAGACTTAAAAATATGTAGAAAAATGCACAAACACCGGTCTGGTTGTCTTTGATCGACGGGGGTAAACTTGGTCAATTGACTAAGTCTCGACTGTTCACTTTTTGGGCTATATCACTCCGTCTGTACATATCTGTCTGTACACGTGCCTGGGACCGGCCTAATACATGCTAGAAGGGCCCGATTCGCCTAGTGGGCGCGGCGAGTACGCTCCGCCAGGTCTGCGCCGGCCCTTAAGAAGTATAAAGATATGGTACTTACAAATGTGGAGTTATTCATGAGAAGCCTCGTAGTGAAGTTTCTCACATTAAAGAGTGTGAGGCCGCCCCATCGGTCCCGGAACACCAGCTCCTCATCTGTAACAAACATTCACTTTGTGTAAACAATATTAAGAATAGTAAAGAAATTCTAGAAAGTATAGCGAATTCTTTTTGTAGTGATTGGTATGGGGAGACTGCACTTGCATTCCCACAGCCACTGGACGCACTCGACAGGCCACGTTACCCCTCTCTCACAGAAGTACCTTGAAATATACTGCATTTCCTAATTTATCGTATTTCCCCAATGTACGTACGTGTTTTGGTAGTGGGTGAGATTTACAAGAGCCCATTTTCATCTCATCCTATTCTATACCACCCCATTCCCCTAACCTTCCCTCCAAATCCACTCCTATATTTTCAAAGCTTCCACGCGATATATAGTTACATGTGAAGGAGCTGGATACAGTGAACTCCAATCAATCACGGCGTTACACAAGTCCGCTTTCAGAGCAGACTTAGTACACACGGCTCTGTTGATCATCAAATATGTGTCTAGTTTACAAATGGTCAGCGAACAAGATCATTTGATACTGTATATTACTCCGATAATTTCGAAGAAATCTCTCGTTACGCTTCGCAATCGTCTCCACTGCTAGCTCGGCGGCGCGAAGATCGCTTCGTTGCGAAAATATCAAACACTAGCGACCCGCCCTCGCTTCGCTTCGCTATATAAGTTTTTTTTTTCAAAATTTCAAAACAAAATATAGACTATATTAGACACGGATAATGTAGCTTCCTATTTGTGAAAGAATTATTGAAATCAGTCCCGTAGTCCCAGACAATTTTACCACAATCTACAAACACACAATTTTACCTCTTTATTATATTAGTATAGATTCGCTGCGTACGCTTGTCCCACGTGAGCTGTGCAACGATGCGGGACGCGCGTCCGTTTAAGACTTATTTTGCTCCTTGCCCTTCTAAATTTAAATACGCAAATTAAATTTACAGTTTAAGTTTACTGTTCGTAAATTACGTGATTTAAGTAAATATTTTCACTGAGTAATAAGCGACAAGTTTAATGTGTTGCCATATTAAAATTCGAATAGAACTGACGGCAATTGCGTGTCCAGGACTCCCACGTAGGACAACGTGACCACGTGACGCACCGCGCCGTAATGTTCGAAGCAACGCATCGCAACGCGCTACCCAATTAGGAGAAATCCTATTTCTAACCCAAATAAGCCAATCGTTTCTGGATAGAAAAGATTTCTGGTTAGGAAGATTTTTTTATAAGTTCGAACTTAACTTTATACAAAGCTCTAATTTGGATATTGATATTTTTACCTGCATTCTATTTAAACAACGCCCGTTTTAAAATTCTGTTAGATAGACATTTTTCCTTTTAGATAGTTTATATATATATAGTTTCATTTTACCTATTCTGCATGTTAAGAGTTACAGTTGTGTACAACGTGTAAGTGAATTTACGAACGTACAAATGTTTTATAAAATGTGTCTGTAACTAGTTAAGTTTGTAAATTTGTTGTTATACCTAATAAATAAAATAAAATAAAATAAAATAAAAATACCTAAAATTCCAACGTGTCAACTAGCGATGGAGAAGTGTTTTAAACATCAAACTAAAAGACAAATAAAAAATTAAAGCAACAATCTAATATTTTATATATATAGATACTCTCCAACTCAACGATTAAAATGGAAGTGGGCAGGCCATGCAGTGCAGATGGAGCCACTTGGGCAGGCCCAAGTGACAACAGAGGCAGAGGTCGACCCAGAGAATGTTGGATCGATGAAACGTAGCTGGAAATAACTAGATAATGAAAGCGACAGAAAGAAAAACTTGGAAAAAATTGGAGGACACCTATACACGAAAAGAGGCCTTAAATAATTGATTTATTTAAATTTAGTACAACACAAATAAAATCAGTTAAGGAATTTCTAAAGTTACGGCAATAAAGGTAATAAGAACTAATTATATGTTGCTTAGATGTTGTCTAAACGCATTATTTTTAAAACGTACGGAACGTACTCGTACTGACCGGAGCGTGTCCCACACTTGGCTTCTCGGTACGTCGCCTCCATTCAAAGACTCGTCTACACCAACGGTTATCGGTCCTGAGCCAAAAATTATTTTGTCCATTGCAACTTCAGCATTCTGATTGTACGAGCTATGTCGATGACTTCAGTCCTTTGGCCAATATCTTCGTTTCGGGTCTTCGGCAAAGAAACTTCGAGCATTGCCCACATTGGGGAGACAAAAGTTTGTAATATGGTATTGTAACCAAGTGTACCTACTTGAATAATAAGAAATAGAACGTTACCGTACAAAGATCCTCTGTGACGTGTTCGTAATGCGAATTTGCAAGACAGTTCATTTTACGGTGTAAAGTGAATGGCTTTTATTAAGGCGTCCTGACAGTAATGATTTATTTAAAGCGTTGTCATCTCTATACACAGAACAACGTGTCACATATGATGAACACACATGATGAGATCTGTCTGTCTTTACGTGCGTATAGGGAAAAATTGGTCCATTTTATGTCACGGTCCGCTATTGTGGAGCCAATTGAAGACAAAGACAAATATGTTACACCCAGAACAAACATTTCCTTTCAAACAAATAAATGTCCGACCAGGAATCCGGGACCAGGGTCACTACCAACTGCGCCAATCGGTCGTCCAACAGAGTCAAATTCGTTTTTTCCCTCCATTTGATGGTTGTCAAACTTAAGTATCAATAGACTATACGTATATGTCTATGTATATAGTAGAGTATGTCTGGATTCCCTAGGGAATGATTAAGTCACCTAAGCGAAACCAGACGTGTCACTAGTTGTCTATAAAGCACTCTGTCACTTCATTACACGTCACAACTGTGTGAAGTAATGCGTATAAGATACTTTGTGATCACAACCAAGATTGATGGCGGCTTAAATGACGTTAGAAGATTTAATACAGCAGTCTCTTAGAGAATTATAAAGCAGTCTTTAAATTATAAAGATTGTTATTGATTTTTGTCAAATAATCATGTTTATGTTCCACTTATTAGACAGTGGATTAGTTTAAATTGCTTCAGAGTTCAATTCAAAGCTTTTCTTTCAGACGTTCACCGACGATCAGAAAAAAATTGAAAACTATTATATAAAACTGGTAACTTTTTTTTAATGGACGAAGTCAACAGACAAGCATTACAGTCCACCTGATGGTAAGTGGATACTGTGGCCAAAATTAGTCCAAAATGACAGACGTTGGCACGCCCCCGGATGCGCTGCCTACCTTTGGAGATATAGGAATGGATTTGGAGGAAGGGTTGGGAAAATGGGGAAGGATAAGATGGGAATGGGCTCTAGCACATCTCGCTCACTACCGAAACACGTACGTGCATTGGAGAATAAGATAAAGTGAGAAATGCAGTACATTTCAAGGTACTATTCTGTGAGAGGGGGGTAACGTGGCCAGTCGAGCGCACACAGCGGCTGTTGGTATGCAGCGTGCACGCTCCTTCTCAAAAACGATTCCATTGCTGCTTGATGTTGCCGAACCACTGCGATAACGGTGACTTGTAGCGCAACTAAGATTTGACTATTTGAAGTACGAGTATTACTATATTGCAGCATAAAAGTGAATACATTGGTCTATTTCTATATTATTATGTTATGTATATCTATAAATAGGTGTTTGTATCTATATATACAAGCTGTATCTATATCTATATATACACATACACACATATATATATATATATATATATATAATAACAATAATAATAACACTCATAATTATAATTTATCTACACCCAAGGATTGTGTTCAACGGCGCACACCGCCTGTTACACCCTTTCACGCGTCTTGGTTCCGTCTGAAAATCAGCGTTGTATGCCGTTTTTACGGTATACAGCTTGTGCTGAGACGGATATCCTTTCGACACACATGGGACCGCGCAGTTTTATCGCCTTGTTTTAAATTTTATTTTTTGTTTGCATATACATATATGTTTTAATGACTTTTTAGAATGATAAATAATCATGTTACGCGATCACTCGTGTGTGTGAAATAAAAATCTATTCTATCTATGTTTTATGAAGACTACCTTGAAATGTTCGGTACGTGTTTCGGTAGTGAGATATGCCAGAGCCCATTCCCATCTCAACCTGTCTCTCCTTATTTTTCCAACCCTTCCTCTAAATCCATTCCTACGTCTTTATAGGCAGGCAGCGCGTCCGGGTGCGTACCAACGTTGGACGAAGGTGGCAGGCTGATAATAAATGGATACTGTCGTCCTTGGACATCCGCGATACATACCAACATTAGTCCAAAATGACAAACGCCCTCGGATGCGGTGCCTACCTTTGCAGATACAGGAATGTATTTGGAGAAAGGGTTGGGAAAATGGGGAGGGATAGGATGGGATGGAAACGGGCTTTGGCATAGTCAGTTTTAATGACAGAAAATCAGTTTTAAGAGAGTGCAGGTAATTTTGGTACGAAGTTTCTTTACGCGGCTTGCTGTAGGTGTGATTTGAGAAAAAATGTACCGTAAGAAAGTGGGGCTAAAAGTCACGTAAGATTTTTACTCCCTCCATACGCCTTTCTCTTTCTCGCCTTTCTCTTGCTCGGACAAGGTATGGTCGCGATTCTCGCGATCGTGTCAGTTCGTCGGTATTCAGTATATTTCGGTAACGGGCCGATCGCTAGTTCTCTCTCTGAGAACTATACAGATTTTATTTCGAATTACATTCGGAGTTTAAAAAAATGCGTGAAAATGTTCGTTCCTGACGGGGGTCCCCTGACCGCAGACGTTTTTTTTAACATTATATACATACACATATATGTATTATAATATATACCTACTTATAGTCTGTTACAATCCAGTTTGCCGAAAACAAAAACAAGTCAATAAATTGTTTCAACATTTAACTTTAAATCTACGATAAACATGTAGTATTGATTAATACAATTAATTATTATGGATATGCATAGATACCTCGCCTCATTGGAATCGGAGCAAATGGAACTGAGAATATAAAGTACAAAATCTGCATCAAATAGTGTCCCGGAGCAACTTTTAAATCTGTTTTGTTGTATCCTTCTTTAAATTTTAAAGAGAAGCGCGTGTCCTGAGATAAAAACTAAAAAAATATTTTCCATATTCATATAATCCCGACACAGATTGCTGTAAAATTCCCTTCGCGCTCGGACAAATTGACTTCCGGTGGAAGCCGCTTCCGCCTGGCCGGAAACAACGCCATATTTCCCACTCGCTAAGTAAAATAGTGTTAGTCTATTCAAATCGTGATCTTTATGGCCAGTAACAATAAGGTATTTGATAATTATGAAAAACTAGTTGTGCCCTGTTGTGTTGGTCGGCTATAGAATAGCACCAGTCCATTTCTTTCCGTGGGTGTCGTAAAAGGTGACTAAGCCTTGTGGAACTACACCACGTCTAAAAGAGTGGACTGGCTAACCCGCTTTGCCACAGCGTGGCGTTTTAAGGCCATACACCCCTCATGCACAAGACAGTATTCCTGAAGTCCAGCAGTGGACGGTAACAGGGCTGGTTACGGTACAGTGTACCTACATGGCATTACCACGCCGCTAAGCGTACTACCATAGATAGGGTTATATGTTAGAACGACACAGAGGTGCGAATTACCTTCCAGGTCGAGCAATATGAATTACACCAATTTATCCGGGCATCCGTCCGTCACTACATAAATCACCGGATACGGTTCGCGTGGACTGGCCGGGTCTTTGAGTTTTTCTCCGTGTTTACACCGAATATTAAACTAATAATAATAATTCATTTATTTCAGACCACAAGATCCATATTTCATGGATTTAGTAACAATTTTTTTTTTTTTTTTTATGTACGAATGCGGCAGACGAGCATACAGTCCACCTGATGGTAAATGGATACTGTCGCCCATAGACATCCGCGATACATACCAACATTAGTCCAAAATGATAAATGTTGGCACGCCTCCGGATGCGCTGCCTACCTTTGGAGATATAGGAAAGAATTTGAAAAAAGGGTTGGGAAAATGGGCAGGGATAGAATAGGATGGGAATGGGCTCTGGCACATCTCACTCACTACCGAAACACGTACGTACATTGGGGAAATACGATAAAGTGGGAAATGCAGTACATTTCAAGGTAGTCTTCTTCAACTTTTCAACTTCAACAATTTTCAACTTATAGACCATGTTAGTCCTTATTATTAAGATTTTGATACTAATTATATACATGTATGTGTATACGTGCACACATGCATATACATACATACACTAACACACATATATACCTATCACATATATATATACACACATATTTTACATCAGATAATATGAAGAATAATGAAGCATTGAAATATTATGATTAAGTGAAATTTAGCATTATCATTCTTCAGGTGAACGGATGACTTAAGGTCGCCAGTAGAGGTTGGATGAGAAGAGCTGAAGGTAATGTGTGATGGCGAGTGTTGGCAGAGGTCTATATCCAGCAGTGGAGATAAGCGGAACTGATGGTATGGTATCATATTATTATTATGGACTGTTGCGTAAAATTTGTTGCACCACAAAAAAAAATTACTTGAATGTTCATGATATGATATACTTCTTGATAGATAGATTATGTAAGATAGATTGTAGCTGTGGTAGTTTGTATATAGGCCAAACAAAGCGCACCGTGGCTAAAAGGGTCAAAGAACGAATCGCAGCCAGGCTTTCCAACTTTACAGTTTCTCACGACCGGACAGATGCTGAGGAGCGCGGAGGCAGGGGTTAGTGTAGGGATTCCATGTCGATGACAATTTGTATCCAGTTCTATCCAGTGATTAATTCCAGCATTGACATACTCTGCACTCCCAAAATCCTCTCCATTGAACGTCACTATTATCACGGGATTGTACGTGAATCTATTGAAATAAAGAAATATAAAAATTTTAATCGGGAAGTTGGATATAAACTGTCCTTGAAGTGGAATCCAGTGATTATCAAATTTAAACCTTGCGATTTACCGTCGAATACGTCCGCGGAGATTGTTAGTGTAGTGTGTCGCAAACTTTCCGAATGTGAAGATCAAATGTTGCTCTCAGCTCCCATCCTGGACTACTCGCCTCTTCAGTCAATTCGTGACTCGTGCCGAAACGTTTGTTCATTATAATATACGTGTTCAGACCCGACTTAGAACATGAAACAATTCGATATCAGCCTGAAGCGTCCTACTGCATGACATAGGCGTCTCCATAGAATCATGAAGAGGCTGTGAGCCACAATCCACCACTCGGGCCCAGTGTGTATTGGTGGTGTTTTTTAACTACATTATCGGTTATTATTCCCTTATTCCCCTTCATCTTATTTCCCTAATGTACATACGTGTTTCGGCAGTGAATGAGATATGCCAGAGCCCATTCCCATCCCATTCTATCCCTTCCCATCGGTTACGCCAAATCCAATCCCACATCAACGAAGGTAGCGGCATCTGGGGCCGTGCCAAAGTTTATCGTTCTGGATTGAAGTTGGCATGTATCGTGGATGTCTATGGGCGACAATATCCATTTACCATCAAGTGGACTGTATGCTTGACTGTCGCCACATTTATCTATTATATAAAAAAAAATTAAGACTATATTAGACGGTAGTCTATCAGGCGGTCGTAAACATAATGGCCACTTGACTTGCAATATCCTGTCTCAACCCCTTACCTCCAAAAATTAATTTGACTATCCCGAGCTAAATTAAAGGTTAGTTACTGTATAGATTAGAAATGATTAAATCCCTTCGATGATCACATGTAGTGCCTCCTTTTCCACCGTTTGGCAATACGACTTTATAAAGCAAGAAAAAGTTCAAAAACGAAAACCAGTCATTGCAAATCTCCCGCGCTGTCATCTGTCAACTGTCATTTAGTTTAATTTCACATATCGTCGCGAGATCAAAAAAATACAAAATGATTACTTGATATTTTACTGGTAAAAAAAAATACCATTTTTTGCAATTTTCTGGAATGTCATCAAAATACACTTATGTCCAGCATTAATGTGTCCATTTTATTTGGAATTTTGCAAATATATTAAAAAGAATGGACTCGCCAACCCGCTTGGCCAGAGTGGCGGTATGATGTCATACATCCTTCATGCACGTGACAATGTGCATGAGGAGACCCTTGTCCAGCACTGGATATTGAAAGGGCTGATTGTATTGTAAAAAAAGTAGGTACCTAGTTAGTTTCATGAATGAATATCAGTGAATAAAAGTGTGCATGTATTTTTATTGAACCCTTGCGTATATTTGAGTTCATATTGTTCATCAAAATCGACTAGAAACCAGTCAGTAGTAAAATCTAGCAATTTCCTCTTCATATATTCTTTGGCTACATCCAATATGGAAACTCGTGCAATCGACTAATGAACCATCGAGGTACATTGAACAGTCTAGTTCAATGAATTCATAGATTGTATAAACATACCATTTGCCATTTGTGGTAGCCAACTTTTGATAGACTTTTGTGGCGTGAACTCGAGGAGTGAAGTTAATTTTTTGTTTGATTTTTAAACTATTATGCTTCTAAATGTTTTTTGCGTTTTTCGTGTGCTTCCAAGGAATTCTCTTCTGTCCTCAGTAAACCTACTATCGCTTTACTGAGTGACTCCTGACTTACTTCGACGAGACTGGACATTGATAGGATACGTTTAAGATTTTAAATAAGAAAAAGTCACGTCTAACACCTTTTAAGAGGATGGAGCATAACAGTCGCCTGAAAAACATTGCCCTTGGTATTGTGCTAATAGTAATAGATCAAGGTCTGTTCTTGGGTTCACTATTTATTATCGACTAAATTGAAAATGTCCAATGTACCTACGTGTTTCGGTAGTAAGTGAGATATGCCACATTTTACTACCCCTTTCTCCGAATAAATTCCTACATTTCAAAAGGTAGGCGCGCACCCGGGGGTGTGCCAGTGTTTGTCATTCTGGACTGATGTTGGCATGTACTGCGGATGTCTATGGGCGACACTTATCATCAAGCGGACTGTATGCACGTCTGCCGTCTTTTTAGTATAAAAAAAACTATCTGTTTCTACTTTGGATATAATTATGTGCCTTTTTATTCGATTTAGCTCTAAAACGCCACGCTGGCCAAACGAGATGGCGAGTCTACTTTTTTAGAAGTGATGTAGTTCCTGAGGGTGTATTGTAGTATCTTTTTTAATTCTACGTCACCTTTTACAACATCCACGGGAAAGTCCATGTCAAAGTCCATATAAATACATGACATCATGACATGACATATCATGACATCAGCCTGTGTTTCTCCACTGCTGGTTAAAGGCCTGTTCCTAAGTTCATCCTCATACATGATCTTAGGCTATTCTCATCCAATCACCAACGGCGAACTTCTTCAAGTCCACCTGGCCACCTGGTTCACCACGTATCAAAATATTTAATTAATAAAAAACAGTAATTTCTAAATGTTCAGTCATTTTAAGTTTAGGGATCCAATTACGAAGTTATTTTCCAAAATACCAGTCTGATTTGAACTCCAGCTAGGCTTTTATTGAGGCATTTGGTTTGCATTACAGTTGTGATATTAAAGGCAAAGGGGGTCCCGATTAACTGGTTATGAAGTAGTTTAGGGCAGGTGTTAACAAAACTGAAAGGGTGTTAAAGCGATAAGGCTTTTAGCGATTCTAAAGTTTGAAGGTGTTAGAGCCTCTCATCCTTCTGGTACCATTCTCAATACAAAATTATGAATAAACGAATAATTGATATACCTAATATAAATATTTACTCGTTATAATATAAATGTTTATAACAGCTGCATTAAAAAAAATTGCTATCAGGTTTATAAAATAGCAATGAAACGTATTTAAATACCTACATGTCAAGCCGACTCTAGCCTCACGCCGTGAAGCCTCGCAGGTAGCACTGAACGCATGTCTGGATGGTTTTCGCGGACTTCTCGCGGCTCTTCATGCCCGGTTGTAGTAGTTAAGCGGTGTCCGTGTCAAACGATTCGCGAACGCTCGCGAATCGCTCGCGTATTAACTTGGCTCCCATGCTTTAGGTTTTCACTTGAATTCTCGAACATGCGGGTTTCCTTACGCCATTTTCTTTCACAGCCGAGCATTTTAAAATTCGTACGTAAGTGAAAACTCAGTGGTACGTGGCGAGGATTTGAACATACGACTTCAAGAATGAGAGTTAAGAAGGGTCACCTCTATCACCTCTCAAATAACCAGTATTCTATCCTGTATCGATGCTTTGTAAGCGGTATTTTAACAGATTCTATGCTTAGATCGTGTTCTGATCGCTGTCTGTACATGGAAGATATATGAGAAAAATATTATTGGGGGCCTTTATCAACGCAATAGAACCCAAAACAATGATTGTTAGAATTTTTGTCTGTTTGTCTGTGCGTTTGTGCGCGCTAATCTTAGAAACGGCTTAACGGATTTGGGTGCGGTTTTCACTAATGTATTGTGGTAAGCTTCACTTAAAATTTAGTGTTTGTTTTATTTCAATAAGTTTATAAATAAAAAAGGTATATCAATTTAAAGAATCACCTCGAACATTTGTTCGATAAAAAATAAGCTTTAAGAAATAAGGTGTGTGATCGTTTTTGAAAATACTAAATTTTCAAGACAAAGACGGTATTTATAAAGTCCACGCCGACGAAGTCGCGGGCAACAGCTAGTTATTAATAAACCCTAGATCTTCAATTGTAACTTCACTTAGATCATTCTTAACTTGAATGCCGGCGATACAGGGTAAGTTACTTTTGTTAATTTGGGTGAACAACGCAATTCTGTATTCTGTATTGTTTAAAGGTATATTTTATCTTGTGACAATAAAGAAAACACAGCCGTCGATTTCGTGATTTTGCAGGGTGCACGCTGGTATATAACAGCCGCTGGGCGCACTCGACTGGCCTCCTTACCCCTCTCTCACAGAATACTACCTTGAAATGTACTGCATGTCCCACTTTATCATATTCCCCAATGTATGTACGTGTTTCGGTAGTGAGTGAGATATGCCAGAGCACATTCCCATCCTAACCTTTCCCACGTCCCCAACCCTTTCCCCAAATCCATTCTTTCATCAATCAACAAAGTTTGTCATTTTGGACTAATGTTAGCATGTATCGCGGATGTCTATGGGCGACAGCATCCACTTACCACCAGGTGCTCGTGTACTGTATGCTCGTGTGCCACCTTCTTTCTATAAAAAAAATCACTGTAATTTAAAATTATCAACTTAAATTATTGCAAATAAATAAATATTTATAGAATGGCTTGTTCTGTTTGTCGCGATTTGTTTCTCATTTATATTTCTTTTTTGGTGCTTGTTTACAAGCCCCTTATCTAGTTATTTCATAAAAGCAAGGGATTTTATTGTCAATTCTTGTACGGAGCACGAAAACAAAAATACCTTTACTCAAGACGTAAGAATAACCATCTCATTTTAGCTTTAATAGGATTAAAAGCAAGAGTAGAAAAATCTCATTTCCCCGGATGGCTGTTACATTAGGACGGAGAACATCTGAGCTCCATTCATTGGGCTAAGTTATTGAGCTAAGTTGAAAATGAGCAAACTTTAGCGATTTTAAGTGTAAAATCCAATAGTATTTGTAAATAGGTACATCCTAATTACAGTAAGTTCTAAATAATGTCGGTGGGCCATCTTCGTATTCCGATGAAAGAAGAAACAAACGTCCAAACATACTTTCAAATTTCCTTTCGTTACGTTGTAACCACTCTATCTATATCTATACTAATAATATAATAAAGAGGTAAAATTGTGTTTGTTTGTGGGTATGTTGGGAGTAATCTCTGGAACTACTGAACCGATTTCAAAAATTCTTTCACAAATAGGAAGCTACATTATCCGTGTCTAATATAGGCTATATTTTATATTAGAATTATAAAAAAAATATGAAAAAAAAAAAGAAACTTATAAACCGAAGCGAAGCGAGGCCGGGTCGCTAGTGTTATATACCTCTCGGCATTCGGTCAAGGTCAAAAATATGAAGATGACCGTTTGGTATTATTCAATTAGTTTTACTGTAATTTTATGTGTTCAGTAATATGAATCTGACGAATCTGATGAATCTGATGAATCTGATGAATCTGATGAATCTGATGAATCTGATGAATCTGGCAAATCTAGTGAATCTGGCGAATCTAGTGAATCTAGTGAACCAAGTGCATCGTGAGAATAGGGGGTGCGCTACTGACCTTGCAGGTTGGCAGCGCACCCACTTCCCCTTGGTGTTGCATATGTCCATGTGCGACAGCGAGCACTTGCCATCTCATATGCCGTTCCTCCCCCTGCCACTTCCATCATAAAAATCCTACTAATTTTATTGTCTTATAGTAATAAATAGTACAGCTTGGAAGCCCCTAGGTAGTCCTGAATTGCCCCCACCTGCCCTTTGCATAGGACCAATCTCCCGCGAATCTCCGATGAAACACGTCGGGACATTAAAGTCATTAAAGTCGGACATGGTCCTCCTCATGCACATTGGCTCGTGGATGATGGATGTATGACCTTAGAACTCCACGCTGGCCAAGCGAGTTGGCGAGTCCACTCTTTTAGAGGTGGTGTAGTGCTTCAGGGTTTGTGGTAGCGGCTTCAAAGGTCATAAAGCGGCCATAAAAGGCGACTAAGGAATAAAGCGTCTAAGGAGGCCCTTTAGTCGCTTTTTATGACACCCACGGGAAGAAATGGAGTGCACTGTTCTCAAGCCGGCCGACAACATACGGCAACTAAAAAGCGACTAAGGAATAAGGCGACTAAGGAGGCCCCTTAGTCGCCTTTTATGAGTGGCACTGTTCTAAAGCCGGGGGGACAACATACGGCAACTAAAATAAACACTCGAAAATGTACTCTATAAATACTGAAGAAAAGTAGCTCGTAAGAAAAGTAAAAAAAGTAAATCTTTTTCGTCAAACTCAACTCCTCCATTGAGACACCGTAGCAAATACTCCAGGGGATTTTATTTTAATACATGAATTGGCTATTACAATCTCAAGTAATAGTTTATATATAGGGGCTAGTTACAATGTAGGGTGCGGCGAGAATCTCGTTAGTGTAATGTGTTTGTGCAATGCACACGAGCGGTTTTTTAAACCGCTGCGCTTTCAATTGAAAATCAGCGTCGCAGTTCACGAGTTGGCGCCATTTGGCACAACAATCAATATTATTTTTGTGTTTTTAATTGCCATTTCATTTGATATGTTGACAATAAAATAATTTTCTTTCTTTCTTTAAACGCTCGTAAAGCACCGAGTTTTTCACGGTATCGTCGGAGATTTGGAAGGAGTCTGCCTTTGGCGGAGATCACAATTTTTGGGAAAAATGTAAGGCATGACATTTGGTGAAAGATAGTTTTGATTTAGATTGCAGTTTTGTTTGTAGACGAGCCGAATGGGTTCGGTAGTATGGCTCCAGCATACTACCAGTAGTATATAGTACATGACAAGTAGTATATAGTATGGTGGTGATTTAAAAACTCGTTGTGACGTACGGAAACAAATGGGACTTGCGGACGTTTCATAAACCCCTTCTAACCGCTTCACCGGTTAATGGCGATGTATCAAAATACTTAAATATGATAATAAAGTAAGTAATCATATTGTATCATTCTAATTACAAAAAAATACAATTACAGTTATTGAAATTTGAAAACATTTATAATTTGAAATGTGGTTCTTTACTAAATTTATTACGTTTATTGTTACGTTTCTTTCTATTCTTTATTATGTTTCTATTCTATTAAAATAAAAGTTGAATTCCTCACCAATATAATTTGATTGTGAGTTAAAATTTAAGAACTGATTTTGCTTTGTTGATATTATGCTTTTTTGAAGTGCGAGCGTTTTAAACACGCATCTAGCACGCCGGTCTACACATCTCTCAGTATAAAGACAATCTGCGTCGCAATCCCCTTACAATAATAAGCTTAAACGGGGGCTCCTAACGTTATATGCACTAATGTTATATGCTCCTATGCACTAGACAAGTTCAGAAGATCGTATTATATGCTTCATATTATCTAACAGTAAAAACATTTTTCTTACTTCTATATAAATATAACATAATAATAACTCTTTAAAAAGTTTTTTTTTCCTCCAAGACTGATTTCTATTTAAGAGGCCATACCTCTTAAGTAGGCTCGTCTTCACACACGATCATCCATTAATTTCATCCCACCACTACCGGCGAATTTCTTCAAGTAGCCGAAGGGCGTAACACACTGCGCCTCTATTCAAGGACTCGTCTATTTCTTCAGTTCTTTTTTTTTTTTATAGACAGTGGGCGGACGATCAGGCGGTCCCACGTGATGGTAAGTGTTACCGCCGCCCATGGACACCTGCAACACCAGGGGGTATGCGGGCGCGCCGCCGACTTTGCAAAATCCTATTCACAGCTCTCTTGAAGAACCCCATATCGCAGCTTAATGGAAAGACCTCTTGAGGCAGTTCGTTCCACAGCCTACGGGTTCGCGGTATAACTTCTACGTTTGGCGTGAATATAACAATGTGGTTACGACATGCTCTTAAAGTACGAATCAATTTTTTGTATTTAAAAAAATTCATCATACAAAAGGCGAGCTTAATGACTTAAGACATACCAGGTACCATCTCTACCAGGTAACGTATGGGGTTTTTCATTAAATAATAATGAAAATTTTCTATTCAAACGTACAGACTGACTGATTGATCTATTGTTTCTTTTATCTATTGTCTGGTATATCGTTGCCATGTTTTTACGCGTTGTTTTTTACAATAGAGGTTAAAACTCCGAATGAACATTTAGGTCACGTGACGTGGGGTTGCCTCCGCACTTCCAGGTAGCGATTCAATAGAACATTTTCAATAGAGCGTTTCAACGTGTTTAGAGCGAGCATGATGCAGCTGCTTTTTGATCTATTAAAATTAATCAATCTATCTATAGATTTTATCTATTATCCATCTTCTTCTTCTAATCCATACTTCTTCCAATAAAACTAGCGGTGCCAGCGATTTCGTTCGGGCGAACTTGTGATTCCTGTGGGAACTTCATAATTAATCTGAATCAAAAGTACCCCTCTAAATGTTAACGTAGTGTATATGTTATTATAACTGTGCCAAGTTTCATTATAAGCGGGTTTTGTGTGATGCACGTTCAAACAGACAGACGGACCGCAGGCACCACTAATCTATACATATAATAAAATCGTAAAAAACAGGAAAAAAATATCGATACATGAATTTATTTTGGAAAAAGTGAAAGTATTTTTGATTGCAATATTAAGTACGAATGATATAGAGCCCAAAACAACAATTGTTTGTCTGTCTGTTTGTCTGTCGGCCTGTCTGTCTGTCTGAACGCGCATCACGCGAAAACTACGGGACGGATTTTAATGAAACTCGGTATAGTTATAGCTTACGTACCGAGTCAGCATTTAGGGTACTTTTTATCCAGATTAACTATAAAATTCCTACGGGAGTTACAAGGTCACGTGAACGAAGTCCCAGGCACCGCTAGTATACAATAAACAGAGAAGAAAAAAGAAAGAAAATGTTTTATCGACATCAACATATAAAATGAAAAGGCAATTAAATTAAGAATATTAATTATTGTGCCGATCGACACCAACTCGGCATATGTCGCAGCGTGAATTGCGACGCTGATTTTCAGTTGGAGCCGCACCGGAGACCACGGTCTGCCCACGACAGAGACCGCGCCATTTTTACATCAAACCTTGCTTATGCTAACAAATAGCAATTCTTTAACTAATGTGAAACACACATTTCGCATCATTTTCTGTCACCTTTGCAGATTCGGACCATTTTTTCTAATTAACCCAAAAAGTTTATAAAGTCGTCTGGTGTGGCCCGGCTTTAGAATAGCACCACTCCATCTCTATCCGTGGGTGTAAAAGGCGACTGAGGGATAACAAAGCCGCTACCACAAGCCCTTAGGAACTACACCACCCCTAAAAGAGTGAACACGCCATCCAGCTCAGCCAGCGGACCGATTTAAAGTTACATCTCTCGTGTACCTACGAAACAATGTGCATGACAAAATCCGTGTCCAGGAGTGAATGATAAAACGGGTTGCTTACCGCTGTATTACCAATGCTGTGAATCCTTGAAATCAATCTTTAAACTAGTCTTGTAGTATCGGTACAGTAACACGGTTCTATAAATCAATGTTACCGAAGGTGTACCCTTGTAAAACGTCGAAGCTGTCACACGGTGATCGGTTCCGAATTTGTGATGTATGGACTGACTGGTATTGATGAGTCAAAGTTCTGGAATAAGTCGCGACAATACAAAGTCTTACGTCATGAAGTAGAAATGAAGAATATAAAAAAAACGGAAAGATTATTATAGATAGGTACATAAGTAAAACTGTTTATTGCACATCAAAACAAAACAAGACAGTAATAGACATTGAAACATATGAATTACACAAAAAGCGCTCTTATCGCTATTAGCGATCTCTGCCAGACAACTTTTGGGTAGAGAGGAAATATAAATTTTAATCACGGGTAGATAGATGGTGTACAGTATACATAAATTACATATAATACGTACATATCAATACACAACATATACATCCATTCACACACACATATATACACACGCACACACACACTATAAATCAGTACCAGAATGAAAGTTAAAAAGCTAAATGGTGTTTAGGAAGTTGACTCCTGAAGTTGAATAAAGATTAAGTAGTTTGATGTTGAGGAAAAGAGAGTTCCACAAATGAATCACTTGCACAGTAGAAGGTTATCTGTATCTGTTATGTACAAAATTGGCACAAAACGCGTAAGTTTAAAAAGTTATATGGCAATGGATAGATCATATTTATTTGCTGCAGTACCTATTGGTACCTGATATGATAGACGAGTCTTCGAATGGAGGTCGCGTGCCGGGAAACGCAGTGTGGGACATCCACCAGCTAGGTAGACTGACCACTTGAAAATAATGTATTATTGTATCTGATGTCCTGATTTGGCAGAGGTTTATCTCCGGCAGTGGAGACACCGGCGCCATGCATACATACTTTATATAAGTATACATTGGAAGCCACGTCAAAGTAATAAAATATCATATAACAATAGCTTATTATTTTATTGCCAGGAATGCAATAGCGAGCGATTGCAAGTATTTCACCATTAACTCATCACACACCGCAGATGTGAATGCTTTTAAAGCTATTGGAAATGTTGCATTTCCATTTGCATCATTATTTGTATTTCACGAATCACATAAAGCCGTCTGCGGAGAGCTTTGATTTAAAACTACATATTGAGGTCATTCGTTCGTCTCCTGCATAACAATATTGGAAAGGAGAACTGAGTGCGCCAGACTGGTCGCTAGACAGACAGAATGGAATGAAATTTAATAACTTTTAATTTTTTCTTATTTTAAAAGGTAGCAAACTTTGTTCCTGTTGTTTGTGTTCGCTTTGACTCAAAAGGAGAGTGTAATGGAATGAGGAAAAGTCATTTTCCATTCCGACCGATTGGCGCAGTTAGTAGCGACCCTGCTTGCTGTGCAAAAGTTCCTGGGTTCGGTCCGCGGTCCGACATACATTTGTTTAAATAAAAGAAAAAAAAAGACAAATGTATGTTCAGGTCTGAGTGTGCGTCTGTGTTTGTCTTTGTATGTGTCTCTGGACCCACGACTCAGAGAATCCAAATGTGGCGTTATTTATTATTATTATTCCTCTAATCCCTTTTCCGAACCACTCGTAATCTTTCAAGCAATCCCAAAGCCGTTGGTAGCACTCGACTGGCCAAGCTACATCTTTCTCATAGAAGACCTCCGTTAAATATACTGCATCTCCCACTTTATTATATTTTCCAAATTTATCTATGTAGATCGGTAGTGAGTGAGATATTCTAGAGCCCATTCTCATCCCATCCTATCCTTCCTCATTTTTCCAATCCTTTCTCTAAATCCATTAACAAACCTGCAAAGGTAGGCAGTGCGTCCGGCGGTGTGCAAATGTTTGTCATTCTGGACCGATGTCGGCATGTGTCGCGGATGTCCACGAGCGACAGTATCCACTTCCCACCAGGTGGACCTCACCGTCTTTTTCACTAAAATATAAAGTTTTAGTCTCAACGGGAACTTTCCCGAAACGCCATTTTGCTTACAAAGAGAAAATCTTCTGTTTATGTTATAAAATCGTAATTAATTTCTCGAAGAGCTGAAAAGGAATATGATTTCCGTCTGAAATTCCGGATATTAATTAAATTTAAACAACGTTGTTGTAATATAATTATGATGGACTACCCTTTGTCGGCCGCTGTGTGCACACAAATAAAATATGGAATTGATAAATGAGGCACAGAAGACTACCGTAAAATGTATTGCATTTCCCGCTTTATCCTGTTCTCCCAATATACGCAATGGACGGGACAGACAAAGAATATGAATATGGACAAACATAAAACCAAAGACAAACATGGTAACTGATTCCTCGCCTGCGCGGTTGCAGGGGTGCGGGGGGGGGGGGGGGGGGGCAACGCGGAAGTTGAACTCACTTATCTTGTTTGTCTATAGTTATACGTCTTATTTGACAGAAAGCATTTATTGAATACTAGTTTCTACTCGCGGCTTCGCTCGCGAGGGCAGCTGTGAAAGATTTTTACACCTGTAAAAGCACCGACACGATGGATTTCACGGATGAAAATCCAACCAGTAGTTTTTGAGTAATTCTATTAAAAGTAATTTTTTTAATTTTCCTTTATAACTGAACTACCTTGTGTCATATGAAGATGACACCTTCTGAATACTTAGCTATATATTAGTGAAAACTGGATCAAAATCTGTTCAGTAGTTTTTATATGACGCTCAAACACATCGACACACAGACAAACAAACATACAATATTTTTACTAACCACTGTTTTGGGTAGTAGCTTCTAAAGAAACCCTCCAAGTTTTTTTTATTAAGTCTATATACATACTCGGCCCTTTTACTCTTTTATCTATACATATAATAAAAATGTAACTGATCGCTGTCTGTACATGGAAGATATATGAGAAAAATATTATTGGGGGCCTTTATCAACGCAATAGAACCCAAAACAATGATTGTTAGAATTTTTGTCTGTTTTTCTGTGCGTTTGTGCGCACTAATCGTAGAAACGGCTTAACCGATTTGGGTGCGGTTTTAACTAATGTATTGCAGTAAGCTTCACTTAAAATTTAGTATTTGTTTTATTTCAATCAGTTCATAAATAAAAAAAGTTATATCAATTTAAAGAATCACGTCGAATATTTGTTCGATAAAAAATAAGCTATAAGAAATAATGTGTGTGATCGTTTTTGAAAATACCAAATACTCATAAGAAGGTAAAGACGGTGTTTATAGATTAAAGTCCACGCGGACGAAGTCGCGGGCAACATCTAGTAAATAATATGTATAGACTTTCGTCTTCAGACATTGTGGTTTTGACGATTGAAAAAACATCATATTACCTATACTTAAAATATATGTATAAATTAAAACATACACAATTGTATATGTATAATTTCAATTAAACAGTTTATAAAGTTTTTTTTATTTATATATAAAAGCCGCCAGACAAGCATACAGTCCACCTGATGGTAAGTGGATACTGTCGTCCATAGCCATCCGCGAATTGAAAGCGAATAAAGCCATACTTTTACTCTTGAAGTAAAAGTATTAATTTAAGTTAGTTGTATAATTATTAGGTTTATACTTACTGACGTGATGGTATTGTCATCATTTACTGATTCTCTACCCCCTTGTTGTTGTCTAAATTATCTGAATTAATTGCACGAGGTAAAGCTCTCTAATTTAAAGCTTAATTTACAATTAGAATTTGTCTGCGACTCCGCGCGAGCTTCCTGTAGACTTTTAAGACGATTATACACGGTATAGAGACACAGTATTCGACACACGACGACACGCTATTTTATTTAATTTTTAATCATACAGTCACTTATCATCGTTGTAACAAACAAAATACACAAACATATTTTGATATTTCATTAAAGTTCACATTAGTTTTTCAAAGTAGATCTTTTACTGTATAAAGTTTTTTTGCGTCCTGTGTCACTCGGCGGTCGCCAGTCGTCTCTCGCGCTCCCAACTAAGAAACTCATGTATTACGTATTTAATCAGTAGAATAAGTTAGAGGGTATTTCGTTGTTTAATTCATCAACCATATGTTATAACACGAACATAATAACATCCTCTGTAACGGCAAATGGTAGGCACATTTGAATAGTACCCGATACACGAATTTCTTCAATATATTGGTGCCGATGGTATTTCTTGAGGACGACAATGTCGTGGCACCTCAATTTCCAACAAGGTGGAAGAGAGTCGCATCAGAGCTTGTGTCCCATATCGAGAACTCATTCAAGAGAGACTCGACTTGGAGTACCAAAATTTGGTTCAATACGAGTGAACTAATCACCAATTATTTCTTGCAAGCGGTGCTAGCGACTTCGTTCGCTTGAACTTGTGATTCCCCTGAGAACTCTGTAATCGATCTGGATAAAAAGTACCCTAAATGTTAATCCGGCACATCTATACTAATATAATAAAGAGGTACAATTGTGTGTTTGTATGTTGGGGGCAATATCTGGAACTACTGAACCGATTTCAAAAATTCTTTCACAAATAGGAAGCTACATTATCCGTGTCTAATATAGGCTATATTTTATTTTGAAAATTAAAAAAAAACAGCTCTTATAAACCAAAATGAAGCGAGGGCGGGTCGCTACTAAGCAACATTAAAATAGTTAAAGTTTCATTAAAATCCGTCCAGTAGATTTTGCGTGATACGCGTTCAGACCGAAAGACAGACAGACGTACAGACAGACAGACATTCTAAAAGGTATCATTAGGTACAGATATGAGTCAAGTTCAAACTATTTTACACGGGTGAGGAAGCTTTGTACTAGATGGATTCCTCACAATTTGGGCGAAGCTCAAGAACACCGACGCGTGGAATGGTGTCTGCAAATGCTTGAAAAATTCGACAATGATCAATCAAATGCTGTTTTGGATACAGTAACAGATGATAAAAGCCGGATCTACTGATTTTTTTAAGCCTTATACTCGTATAGTTAACTAATTCTGTAATCATCGTTAGAAGTAAATGCTAATCGAGTATAACATAGCTCAAGAGACCAGTACTTGCTTTTTACTATCTAATGAAGAATAAAACACCTGTGCATGTAACCCGTTTCTTGTTTCTTGTATGAAATAAACGCGTCGTGTAGAAGCTTCTTTATATAGGGTACATAGCGACTTTCCAAGATCATTTATAAAGCCTTTCTCACTCCAATTTATTAACCGACATCGCTGACTCAGTTCGCATTTTGTTAAGGAAAAGTATTTCAATGTAATTTGCGATTTGAAACTTCGTTACAAAGTTATAAAATTGAATTTTGAACGGACTTTATAATAAATTCAAGTCAATAAGACTTGTCGGTATTGGCAGTAAATCTTTCTGAAGTTTTTATCGAAAATGAAGGGTTAAATTTGTTATTAATTTAGGTCTGAACCCTAATAATGGAGAGTTAATTCACGGTTCTTATTTTTGAATATGATTGAATGGGAAGAGCTGAAGAAGAGCTGTTTGAGAGTGAGTCTTGGGAGAGGCCTATATCCAGGAGTGATATGGTAATACATATTTTTTCTAATGGCAAAGATTATCAGCAGCGTGTAGAATATCTACCCCCCCCACCCCTTTAATGAGATTGAATTTTTACTTCAGAAAGGAATTTCACTTGAACACTTCTGCTTCGAGAAATCTCCGTAGGAGATTACCTTGCCTTATCTAAACCTTCTTCTTCCTTTTTTATTTCATGTTACGTATGTATAATAGATTATTTATTAAATAAAAAAAATCAATCATCATCAGATAAGCGGTGAAGGAGGAAGTCCATGCGTTGGATCCATTAGGAAAAAATCCGGGACGTGTGCAATAACGGTGGTGGTGGCAAGCTGGCTAGCTTTATAATAGCGCCACCCCATCTCTTCCCGTAGGTGTTGTAAAAATTAAGGAATAACAAAGTCGCTACCACAATCCCCGAGGAACTACACCATCCCTAAAAGAAGACTTCCTTGAAATGTACTGCGTTTCCCACTTTATCATATTCCCCAATGTACGTACGTCTTTCGGTGAGTGAGATATGCCAGAGCCCATTCCTATCCTATCCTATACTTCCCCATTAACCAAACCCTTTCTTCAAATCCGTTCCTCTATCGCTAAAGGTAAGCAGTAAGCATCCGAGGGCGTGCCAATGTTTGTCATTCTGGCCTGGTGTTGGCATGTACCGTGGACGACCATGGGTGACAGTATCCACTTACCACCAGATGGACTGTATGCTCGTCTGCCTCCTGTCCATAAAAAAGTGGGTTCGCCATCCGCTTGGACAGCGTGGCTTTTCAAGGCTATATATTCCTCAATATACATGAGGTGACCCGTGTCCAGCTGTGAACGAGAAGAAAGGCCGGTTACCACTGTTGCCCATTTTTTTAATGACTTGGGAGTCATTACTGCGACCATCGACTACGGTGTCCGATTTCCAAACCCTTATAAAAGTAAAACATGGACCAAAATAGCGTATCTTTCATGGCTGCATGACATTTAAAAGCTTTCCCTATTATCTAATCCGTACTTATAATAAAATCGTAACAGACCCGTGTGTTTACATGAAATATTTTAAACAAAAGTTATTGGAGTGTAAAGTATACATGTGATACAGAACAAAACAAAACATAACCAAAACATTTTTTTTTTGCTATTTTGTCTGAACGCGCATCACGCAAAAACTGCGGGACGGATTTTGATGAAACTTGGCACAGTTATAACTTATATTCTAAGTTAACATTTAGGGTACTTTTTATCCGTATTAATTATGGAATTCCCACGGGAATCACAAGTTTACACTAACGAATTCGCTGGAACCGCTAGTAAGGTAATAAATGCTATATCAGGTACTGTCCTACACCCAAATTACTCTCCCAGGGGAAACGTGGGAGGGGAGAATCTCTTAAAAGCAATATTAACGCGGCGAGGACGTGATTGGAATCTAATCGGGGTAATATTGTGGATTCCCGAAATGTGGCAAAGAAAAATTTCAGTAGCCAGTTGGGGATTTCAATATTTTCCGTATGTTTTGAATTTTTTTTAGGTAAGTTGTATATTTTTACGAACGTTATCCAATGACATATCGAATAATATTCTTATACAATAGGCGAGCAGTCAGCACGTGTCTATATATGATGTGCAACTGATGTGTCTATATCTTGTGCTATGTGTATGTGCAACTGATGTGTCTGTATATGATGTGCAACTGATGTGTCTATATCTTGTGCTATGTGTATGTGCAACTGATGTGTCTATATCTTGTACTATGTATATGTGCAACTGATGTGTCTGTATCTGATGTGTCTATCTATATCTTGTGCTATGTGTATGTGCAACTGATGTGTCTATATCTGATGTCTAACTGATGTGTCTATATCTTGTACTATGTGTATGTGCAACTGATGTGTCTATATCTGATGTCTAACTGATGTGTCTATATCTTGTGCTATGTGTATGTGCAACTGATGTGTCTATATCTGATGTCTAACTGATGTGTCTATATCTTGTGCTATGTGTATGTGCAACTGATGTGTCTATATCTGATGTCTAACTGATGTGTCTATATCTTGTGCTATGTGTATGTGCAACTGATGTATCTATATTTAGTACTATGTGTATGTGCAACTGATGTGTCTATATCTGATGTCTAACTGATGTGTCTATATCTTGTGCTATGTGTATGTGCAACTGATGTGTTTATATCTTGTGGTATGTGTAACTGATGTGTCTATATCTGATGTGCAACTGATGTATCTATATTTAGTACTATGTGTATGTGTAACTGATGTGTCTATATCTGATGTGCAACTGATGTGTCTCTATCTTGTACTATGTGTATGTGTAACTGATGTGTCTATATCTGATGTGCAACTGATGTGTCTATATCTGATGTGCAACTGATGTGTCTATATCTTGTACTATGTGTATGTGTAACTGATGTGTCTATATCTGATGTGCAACTGATGTGTCTATATCTTGTACTATGTGTATGTGTAACTGATGTGTCTGTATCTGATGTGCAACTGATGTATCTATATTTAGTGCTATGTGTATGTGCAACTGATGTGTTTATATCTTGTGGTATGTGTAACTGATGTGTCTATATCTGATGTGCAACTGATGTGTCTATATCTTGTACTATGTGTAAGTGCAACTGATGTGTCTATATCTGATGTGTAACTGATGTGTCTATATCTGATGTCCAACTGATGTGTCTCTATCTTGTGCTATGTGTATGTGCAACTGATGTGTCTATATCTGATGTCCAACTGATGTGTCTCTATCTTGTGCTATGTGTATGTGCAACTGATGTGTCTATATCTTGTACTATGTGTATGTGCAACTGATGTGTCTATATCTGATGTGTAACTGATGTGTCTATATCTGATGTCCAACTGATGTGTCTATATCTTGTGCTATGTGTATGTGCAACTGATGTGTCTATATCTTGTACTATGTGTAAGTGCAACTGATGTGTCTATATCTGATATGTAACTGATGTGTCTATATCTGATGTCCAACTGATGTGTCTCTATCTTGTGCTATGTGTATGTGCAACTGATGTGTCTATATCTGATGTCCAACTGATGTGTCTCTATCTTGTGCTATGTGTATGTGCAACTGATGTGTTTATATCTTGTGGTATGTGTAACTGATGTGTCTATATCTGATGTGCAACTGATGTGTCTATATCTTGTGCTATGTGTATGTGCAACTGATGTGTCTATATCTTGTACTATGTGTAAGTGCAACTGATGTGTCTATATCTGATATGTAACTGATGTGTCTGTATCTGATGTCCAACTGATGTGTCTCTATCTTGTGCTATGTGTATGTGCAACTGATGTGTCTATATCTGATGTCCAACTGATGTGTCTCTATCTTGTGCTATGTGTATGTGCAACTGATGTGTTTATATCTTGTGGTATGTGTAACTGATGTGTCTATATCTGATGTGCAACTGATGTGTCTCTATCTTGTGCTATGTGTATGTGCAACTGATGTGTCTATATCTTGTACTATGTGTATGTGTAACTGATGTGTCTATATCTGATGTGTAACTGATGTGTCTATATCTGATGTGCAACTGATGTGTCTCTATCTTGTGCTATGTGTATGTGCAACTGATGTATCTATATTTAGTGCTATGTGTATGTGCAACTGATGTGTTTATATCTTGTGGTATGTGTAACTGATGTGTCTATATCTGATGTGCAACTGATGTGTCTATATCTTGTACTATGTGTATGTGTAACTGATGTGTCTATATCTGATGTGCAACTGATGTGTCTATATCTGATGTGCAACTGATGTGTCTCTATCTTGTACTATGTGTATGTGCAACTGATGTGTCTATATCTGATGTCCAACTGATGTGTCTCTATCTTGTGCTATGTGTATGTGCAACTGATGTGTCTATATCTTGTACTATGTGTAAGTGCAACTGATGTGTCTATATCTGATGTGTAACTGATGTGTCTATATCTGATGTCCAACTGATGTGTCTATATCTTGTGCTATGTGTATGTGCAACTGATGTGTCTATATCTTGTACTATGTGTAAGTGCAACTGATGTGTCTATATCTGATGTGTAACTGATGTGTCTATATCTGATGTCCAACTGATGTGTCTCTATCTTGTGCTATGTGTATGTGCAACTGATGTGTCTATATCTGATGTCCAACTGATGTGTCTATATCTGATGTCCAACTGATGTGTCTATATCTGATGTCCAACTGATGTATCTATATCTTGTGCTAATAGGTGTCTTGATTGTCAACCTACTTGTTGAGCAATCCACTACTTCATGTGGCAATCTATTTCAAGTATTTACAACTCTGTTGTTTTTCTATAATGGCTGCTTGAGGGGCGGGATTGATTTTTTGTTTGATTGAAAATTTATCTATTGTGTACTTTGTGGTTTGACAGTGATACTTTATTAAATTTCAAAGTGTCATGTTTGTGCGTAATGTTTTGTGATAATCAAATAAAAGCACAAGACTGTGTTATTCGTATTCTTCCAAGGAGTGTAACTGTTCTCAGTAAACCTAGTATACTATAGCTTTACTGGTGGACGCCATATTTACTTGAAATTCATTCTTACATTGGCAAAATAGTCGTCGCGCTTGAGTCGAGGACTGATACTGCCGAAACCGAAGAAGAAGAACTCTGTTGTTTAGTACGTTATATATGATATTTGATGTGATCAGAGATCTTTCCAGACATATCGTATAATATGCAGAAGACTTTATTTCCCACTTTATGTACATTCATGTTCCGATAACGAGATATGCCAGATCATATACCTGTTCTATCTTATCCTCCCTATTTTCCCAATTTTATCTCGGAATCAATTCTTAAATCTTCAAAGGTACGCAAGGCATCGGGTGTGCCAACGTTTGTAATTCTCAATTCTCAATACGTGGGGAACTCGGAATGTTTTGCAAAAAAAAATATTCCACGGGTTTCAATTTTTTATTACATTTTTTCAAAGTACTCTTCACTTACATTTATATAAAGCTTCATGCCTCTGAACCAATGCTGTAAACATTTTTTACACTTTTCCTCAGATACATTCTTCGCAGTCTCTTCGAACGTAGCCAGCGCGTCTTCCGACGACGAAAACTGCTTCCCTTTTAGTTGGGATTAAATTTTGGGAAATAAAAAGTCACAAGGTGCCAAGTCGTAAGGTGCCTGAAACTTTAATCGCTGTACTGTCTAAAAAGTCCCTTGTTATCCCTCTGTACATTTATTGCTTTCAAATGGTTACAACAAAGATATTTCACAGTAATAAATGTAAGAGCCCCTAATTCTGTACTATTTAATGATTCATAATGTATTATAGTATGATTTAATGAAAAATAATTTAATTTAATGCAATTTATAATATAATTAATAGTCTGTATTAAAAAAAAAAAGAATTGCTGTGTCCTTCGCAGGGTGTTGCATGTCATTAGATGTAAGTTTAACGTTACATACAACATGCAATAAATAAATAATGTCGTCATGTACCGCGGATGTATATGGACGACAGTATTCAATTACCTTTTATCTATATTCCACTATAATTGTACCAGGTTGCCCGGTTTCAGAAGGGAGACGAGTCCGCGGCACGCGCGAAAGTGAAAAGTCTAGTGTTGTAGAATTAAGCGTTGAGCGCTCGATGCTTTAGCGGCGGGAATTTTTAACGCCTCAAGCATATATGATACTTTTAGTTTTGGCGATCGGCGACTTAAGCGCTTATGATTATGACGAGGTAGTTGTTGCGATCGAACGCTAGACCTTGCACAATTCGGTACTTGACAGTATTTTTAGATAAAAATAAGGTTTTATCAAAATGATAGATTAGATGTTAAAAAGTCATATTTCAAGGTCTATTGACTTTTTATAGTCATATTTTTTTAGAAATTCAATAATAAAAATAAAGTTTTTGAACTGTTTGTCACGTGACTACGAACGCCAATCACGATGCGTGACGTCATAGTTCTTGTTTACATGTCGCCGCTAATAAAGTACCAAGTGTTTTTTCGTAGTTATTTTGTTGGTGTTTAAGGAATTTTGTGGTGTTTTGTGGTTGCAAAAGAGTGTTATAATGGACAACAATTATGGAAAAGGATTACATAAAAGCAGACAGTGCAAATCTGCCCAAAATCGACGTTCTTATGGTGGGAAGTTTTTTTGCGACGAACTCCGACTTTTGTTCTGCAGAATTTAGAAATGTAAAAACATCAGTGTAAGTACTAATCATTACATATTATTATGTCAAAGGATTATTTATGTAAACAATATCTATTTATGTTCGAAATATCTATTTTCTTGAAAGGCGAAGTAGAGACGTTTGTAAATGTTGATTTTAACGGTGAAGTTGCAATATTCATCGTACTGATATAAGATTGCGTTTGTTTACTTCTGTATTGTTTGTATATAGACACTTGAATCGATTTATCAACTTGCGTAGACTGCATTGCGCTAAATTGTGTACACTGGTCTTCTTCCATTTGGTTTGCGGTACCTTGTATTTCAGATGGACTTACTTGGCCTTCTACTTGTTGTGAATCTGTAAATTCACCATATTATTGATATTTGTATAGGTAATATACCGTGTCACCGTGTTAATTTTTATACAATATGAACATTTTTTATGAAATATTTATTATCGCAAGCATACCTGTCGCAATATCAGTTATCTCTTTTTTTTTAGCATCATTTAACGCCTCTTCAACTAATGCTATTCTTTGCCTTTTAATGATAACAGCCCTCGTAGTGATTGCAGCTGTCCGCTTTCTTCTATCTGGCTGGCATTCGAACCTTGAGGGTACACATCCCTCTTTCATTTTGATTTGTTTAACTGAGCCCATCAAACGGTACCTGGTGTAATTTTCCATGTCGTTGGGTAGCTAAAAATATTAGAACGCACTTTACGAAATAACTTTGAATGATTGTTTCTTGACAAATATTATAACCTCAACAATATTATAACCTCAATGTCTATGGTAAATATTATAATCTCAACGAAATAACATTTCCATATAACAAATTTTTTTGTATATATAATATGCAAACTACTTAGATAAACAAATAATACTTACATCAAAGTGATCTTCACAAAAGTAAAGAATGGATTTCAACGATATGTCAGATAGATTTCTTCTTGCAAGTAGCAACCACTTTCTTCGAATTTTCGGTTGTTTTGGCGCATGAATGAATAATTTAGTGGGTGTACTTATTGTAGTATTTGTACACAGAGGGACTGCACAGCACTTATAATATGTAGGATTCATGATGTTTAAAAATTAGAAAGAAAACCCGTAAAGCGATTCAACTTACATATACAAAATCGTTTGTTTATAGAACTATGACGTCACCAACATGGCGTCACGACAGAGTGCCGTTTTTGCGGGAAAATCGAAATTTGACTATAAAACTTCGATTTTATGTTAAACCTTGACTTCAATTTAATATACGCTTCAAGTTATAAACATATACACACATAATCTTTCATTTTAAATCAATTCAAAAAAATTGTCAAGTACCGAATTAAAAGTGCGATTGCAGGTTTTCTAGTTGCGAAACTGCAACCGGCCCTTAACCCGTCCCTCCTCATGCACATTTTCTTATGTATGAGATATGTGTGGCCTTAAAATACCACGCTGGTCAAGTAGGTTGGGGAGTCCACTCTTTTTAGAGGCGGTGTAGTTAGATCTTCTGGACTTGTTATCCTTTACTAGCCTTTTACGACGTCACGGATTGCAAAATACTGCAACGAAATAAGTTTTGCCGTCTTACTATAGCTTATTTATTTGCCTGGCGCGTGCAAGTCGACCGCGATGCAGCATCGATGCAGTCGCAAAAACGCGCCAATATAATGCCGCGATCGAGCGCTGGGAGTCGCCGAAATGCGATGCATCGAGTGTGCTCGTGGATTCGAGCATTAAACGTTCGTTAGCGTTATAGTATAGTCCAAGATATTAACTTGATTAAAGTTATTAACGACCTAAATCGTTGTGTTTAAAAGCTCAAGTCTAAAACGTTTATGGTTCCCAAGGTTCATTAGCACTTAGCGCTCAAGCGCTCAGAGCTCATTTTCACAACACTAGTGAAGTCCCCTTTTAAAAAATCTTTCAAAAGTGATCGCGGCGTGTTTGTAAAGTATTTATTAAAGGTTGCTTAAAATTGCTGGCGTTTCTACAAATAATTGGTACGATTCTAAATTAATAAAAGTTCAAATGAAGATTTCCATTTTCAAAATATTTTTATTATGGAAAAAGGAGTCAGACGAGCATGGTGGTAAGAAGATACTGTCGCCCATGGACCTCCAAGATACATGCCAAAATCAGTCCGGAATGACAAACGTTGGCGTACCCCCGGATGCGCTCCTACCTTGGAAATTTAGGAATGTATTTGGAGAAAGGATTGGGAAAATGGGGAGGGATAGAATAGGATAGGATGATAAGGATATAAATATTCGGTAAATACGTGCAGCTTTCTTTCGGCAAATACTTCAGTTCTCATACATCCCAAAGACGGTAGAAAACAGCGCCATCCAGCGGCTTGAATTGGTATCTAGTTACGATTTGTGAGATCACGATTATGTTTACGCTAGCCACATATTATTTAGCAATGAGATTACGCTTATTTGCATTTACACTTTTAAAAGTAGGTCGGATGCGTTCGTCTTTGTCACACAAATAATTGAATGCAGAACACGCCTTCAGGTCTACTCTTTCATAGGTGGTGTAGCTCATCGGTGTTCGTGTTAGCGGCTTTAATATCCCTTAGTCATCCTTTACACCACCTGAAGACATGGCGTGGTGATATTTTAAAGATGGCCGACATACACTGCATTGTATGTACTAAAAATGAAAATTCCACAAATGAAATACGTAATATATTTTTTATTTTCCGCTTACATTATCCTCGGGTGTACTTCACTTGGTTATTTTTCAATTTTCCAAGTCAGCGGTTCGCCCTTCAATTTGGCGTAGTTTCTCAATAATGCCGCACTTTTGTGCCAAACAACTATTGTTCGAGGAATGTTTACGCTGTAGCATGCAAAGCTGTGGAAATAGGGAAAAGATTACGTAATAAATACTGGAGATGTGTCGAATGTTTAGTTTCGCTGAAACTTCTGGTTGCGTGGATTGGAACCGATTTCTTTCTTTTTTATTTTTTTTATTTTCATATATGGCAATGATGCATATAGCAGATTCTGCCAGCGTCAAGTTTTCCTCGTAAATAACGTTTTCAAAGTATAAAATATATCCTGTCAATGTCCAGTCCCGTCGAAATAAGTCAGGAGTCGCCCCGTAAAGTGGTAGTAGGTTTACTGAAGGGAGCAGAGGACTCCAGCACACGAAAAACGCAGTCGAATGCTTCCATAGTTTGTTTAAATCTCTAAACAAAAACACGGAAACGCTCAAACGCTCTATCTTATACACCTTCACGCATTTCACTATGTTAAGCAAACCAGCGTGCACGCTAACAAGAACTCCCCGCTCTAGCACTGGACGGGACGCTTAACTGCACGCTGTTACGAAGACACCTCAAGACTAGTCTGTATGTTAAGTAGCGTAGCGTGCACGCTCAAAATGACGCCCCGCTGCACGCCCTGTCGCTCCGAATTTGCGCCCTTAAGTTCACGGGAACGAAGTCGCGGGCAATAGCTAATTATAAAATAACAAGTAGTGCCTGCGACTTCGTTCGGGTAAACGTGTGATTCCCGTGTGATCGGAATAAAATAGACCCTAAATGTTAACCCAAGTCATAATCTATAATTATGTCAAGTTTCATTAAATTCCGCCTAGTTGTTTTCGCGTGATGCGCGTTTAGACAAGCGGACAGGTGGGCAAACATTCCAAAAATTGTTATGTTAGGCCCTGTATCACGCGTACTTTACACGGCAATGATTGTTTTCAAAATATATTTCATGCAGAGACACGTCTCCGTTACGATATTATTATATGTATAGATTCTGTTACAGTAAAGTTAAACTTTCAGGGTAGTGATTGGAGATTATTTACTAGCCTCGTGGCTTGGCCCCTCGCCAGCAGAAATAGGTCGCAACGTGGTCTCCAGCCCAATCCATCTAATTTATCTGTGTAAGTGACCAATAAATTTAGTCCACGATAAACAATTCGATATTCTGCTATAGCGGTGCAGGGTGTGGGCCAGCCCCAGCAGCATCTTGACGATGACAGGGAACAGGTCAGACTGCCTTTTTATAGACTACAGGTCCCAAGCAGTCAAGTAATAAGACGTAAATTATTCTAATTATTTTATTACTTGTACTTAATTTTACTACTTATATTGTATTGTATTATATAGTGTGTATGTACATTTATATGTAATTATGTAGACTGTACACCATCTACCCATGATTAAAATATTAATTTCCTCTCTACACAAAGGTTACACTGGCAGAGATCGTTATTATTAAGAACGCCTTTTGCGCGTTTCATGGTTACAATGTCTCGTTTTGTTTTGGTGTGCGATAAATGTCTGTTATAAAAAATAAATGGATATGTTATAAAAATGTATATCTTAAAATGAATTTTATGTGTCTATCTATTATATTTATTTTATAGTGTTATCCCAGATTGAGTACCGGATTTAAATTTAGCGCTATTTTTTTGTTTGGCGGTTGGCAACTCTGGTTTGTTTATAGATGTCACATATGACAGTTGCAATTAGTCAACATGGAACGCTACACGAAAGAGCAACGCAGTATGAATTTTAGAGCAGTATGAAGTGGACCATACGACAATAAGCAAAATTGTCGTATCTGGAGCTTGGAGAATCCTCATGAGATTCATGAAAAACGGTTGCATCCTCAGAGTTACAGCTTGGTACACCTTTTAGTTCGGCGGGATCATAGGGGCATTTTTTAAGGTAACTATCGGTATTTAGGTAGGCATAAAGAGGTATTGGAACATGCTACAGGAGTTTTTTTGGCACCAATTGAAAGATATGGACCTCGATCAATTGTGGTTCCAAAAGGACGGTGCCACACAGCCTGGGAAACAATGATTTTATTTTTTTTCTAAATTAAATCCGGCGCTCAATCTGGGACAGACTTTAGTATACTATAGTAAAGTATAGCACTTAGAATAAGTACTTTACTAAGACTAAATGGGACGTGCGGCGCGGCGCGTCACGCCCGTTAGTTGCAACGAGTGTATTTGTTTTGTTCAACTGCATGTAGAATTAAAGATATAAGTACTAGAAGTGAACTATAAGCTATGAAAAATAATGCTGTAGAAACTGGTAGAATCGATACCGAACAACTTATCGTCAGCTTTGGCGTTATTTCAGTAACACGTTCTATAAACGTTATAACTAATGAGTACTCAATGATGGATGAACTAACGGAAATGCGCCAAAGACAGACAGGTCTAATGGGAAAAGTAATGAATAACGAATAAACGTAATGAATGGTGTGGGAGTGAACGAGAGAATGTAATACATTCGTGAATGACGAAGGATTAAGACTAAAATATACGCGTACCCTTATCTTAACCAACATAATGAACGAATGAATGATTCAACGACTAATAAGAACTTAATTGCACTTATATTATAAATAAACTAATAATCACTACTTGAATTGCCCAATGTGCCGTGTGGTGTCGCACGGCACAAAAAGAGAATATTTTTATTATCTCTTCCCGTGAGTGTCGTAAAAGGCGGCTAAGTCATAACAAAGCGGTCACCACAAGCCCTGAGGAACTACACGACCTCTAAAAGAGTGGACTCGCCAACCCGTTTGGTCAGAGCGTGACGTTTTAAGGCCATACATCCCTCATGCACAAGGCAATGTGAATGAATAGGCCCGTGTCCACCAGTGGAAACTGAAAAGGCTGGTTGCAGTTGCAAATGGCCGATGTCTCGATATTATTATCCGTTAACCAGACAAGTTAATACACCATAGACATACGAATATATAGACAAAGCAAGTTTGTGAAATTGTATTTTCTAAGCGTGTCACTTTAGTGAGTAAACCACTCACCAGCACAGTGAAACCACTCACCGATGAAAGAAACATGTCCCTTAACTCGGTTCACCATTTTTGACGAATTTTTATAATCGATTATACCACAATTAGGCATTTTTGTGTTTTGTAATAACGGTTTGCTAGCTACACTGAGCAGAATTCGGAACAGACTGAGCGAGCAGCGCGAAAAGCAGGAGCTTAGCGCCAACTTCGACCAACAGCTGGCGTTATCATCTATCCCTCTATATCTGTGAAATACACATGTTCTTATTTTGTCTTTAGAAGGTACAATTAAATACCATTGAAAATACTATTGATATTCGACATATTCTACAAATAAATAAAAATTGAATTAAAAAAAAAAATTACGCTTGTATCTCTAAGGTAATTATTTATTATAATTATGGATTATTAATGTCATTAATTGACGTTAATTAAAAAATATATTTTCCTATCTCTTCAATAAAATAACATTCTTAGCTTTAATTAGAAAAATATTTTTCCTATGTCCAATTTCTGGAGATAATTAAGCGCAGCTAAATTCACTCGACCAAGGTCGATGGGCTATAGCTAGTTTAAATATAAAAGCGTCCTGCTATAGCATACGGAATCCCAAGTATGTATCACAACCTCAACTGTCACTGCTTTGTCCCTTCCGAAAAGGGTAATAATAATAGTGTGGAATAATCGCACAAACGGTCACGAAGCTTTCCAACTATGTGGTGGTGGAATGCGGAGATTTTGTGCGGTCGATTCTGTGTTCTCATTCCTTGAAGATGAATGTTTTGTGTATACTACCAGTTGCCGCAACGTGGACTCTAACTGAATTATAGGAATAACTATTTATTTAGTTAAGGAAGACAGTTTGTTGTTACAAAAAATATTGTTTAGTTAAGGAAGACACTTCGTTGTTACAAAAAATATTATTTAGTTAAGGAAGACAGTTGATTGTTACAAAAAATATTGATTAGTTAAGGGAGACAGTTTGTAGTTACAAAAAATATTGTTTAGTTAATTAATGAAGATAGTTTGTAGTTACAAGAAATATTTTTTAGTTAAGGAAGACAGTTTGTTGTTACAAAAAATATTGTTCAGTTAAGAAAGACAGAAGGAAGACAGTTGATTGTTACAAAAAATATTGATTAGTTAAGGGAGACAGTTTGTAGTTACAAAAAATATTGTTTAGTTAATTAATGAAGATAGTTTGTAGTTATAAGAAATATTTTTTAGTTAAGGAAGACAGTTTGTTGTTACAAAAAATATTCATTCGTCCGCGAGCTATCGAGGCGAGCGTACGTGACGTTTTCTAGCGCGTAGTCAGTTATTATTAACGTTATTTTTTTCAAAAATACCCTCAATAAATAAAAGTGATGTTTTTGTGTATAAAGACATATAATAATGGATGATATTAATAAAATTGAAGAAGACTTAGTGTTAAGTGAAGAAGAGGGGAGTAGTTTAGTGTTGGAGGCTGTAAACACCAGCCGGGCGAGTGACCCGGAGGCGAATCGAGGTCCAGAAAAGAGAATGCGTTCGGAGAGTGATGAGAGAGAGGACGAGGAGGGCTTCATAACTGTTGCGAGAGGATCTAAACGTTATAGACATATTTCCAAGAAATCGCACATTGAAGATGGAGGAGATAATATTAGCAGGATGGCAATAGAACAGTGTGGAAAAATTGAAGTATGTATTACATCAAAAAATCAAATCTTAATAAAGCAATTTGGGATGGCAAAATTATTAAGGTCTGAAGGTATAGGCAATATACTGAAAATTCAATATAAAAATCCTTATAAAGTGTTAATAGAATTTGGAGATAAAGTAAATTCGGAAAAGCTAGTTAATTCCAAAATAATTAATGAAATGGGATACAGATGTCAAAATACGAATGAATTGTCCATGTCATATGGAATCATTAAACAGATAGATGTCGAGACGGAGGAAAAAGAGATAATGGGTTGCCTAAATAGTGAATATGAAATCTTTTCAGTAAGAAGGCTAAAAAGGTTAATGGAGGGTAAATGGGTAGATAGCGAAACTATTCGGTTATGCTTTAAAAGCATTACCTTACCCTCGTATGTATACATGCATGACTGCAGATTTAAAGTGGAACCTTACATTTTCCCAGTCACACAGTGTTCTGTGTGCTGGAAGTATGGCCATTTATCAAGAGCGTGTCCTTCTAAAAGGAAAATTTGCCCGAAATGCGGTGGGGACCATGAAAACTGTGAGGCGAAAACCTTTATATGTATTAACTGTAAGGGTTCACACATGGCGTTGGATAAATCGTGTCCAATATTTTTTAAAGAAAAAACAATTAGAAGCATAATGGGGGCAGAGAATTGTAACTACAAGAAAGCTTTACAAATACATCTGTCAAAAAAAGGGCTAAAAAGACAAGAAGAAAGGGAAGGTACTAAAAGTAGTATCATACAATCCAATTCTATAGGATGGAATAAAACATACAGAGATGTAGTGGTAACAGAGGCGGTGATTCACAAAGATATCACAGAGGATGGGGACAGTGAGGTAATGGAAGAAGAACAGAGTTCAACTAATAGAAAGAAATCAAAGAAAAAAAAGGAAAAGAAAAGACAAGACGTGGAAAAAGGATTGAACAGTCACGAACAAACATTTAGTGACTACGAAGAACGTGTAGATGTACAATCCAGTGAAGAAACAGAGAAAGAGACAGGGCGGAGGAGAAATGTAAGGGTACAACAAGAAAGTGGAACAGATATTAAAAGTATTTTTCTTAAAATTAAAAATATATGTTTTAGTCAGGTGAGTTTAGAAGATAAAATAAAATTGTTGCTTAAATACATTGTAGAAGAACTCACATATTTAGTTATTAGATTATGTAAGAAAGTAGATTTGATGAGCACGTTTTTTACTCTAATCGATAATAATGGATAAAGTTCATCAACAGAGACCGTTGAATTTTATTCAGTGGAATGCACAAAGCTTGAGACCTAAATTGACTGAACTAGACTTAATTTTATCACAGGAAAAGATACACATAGCACTCATATGTGAAACATGGTTAGAGCCTGATTCCCAGTTAAAAATAAGCGGATATAATATATTTAGGAAAGATAGGGTAGATTCATATGGCGGAATAGTTATAATCACTCATAAGTCTATAAGAGTTGAAGAAAGTCCGTGGATCGTCAACAATTCAGGTATTGAAAGTTTACATTTAAAACTTATAAACTGCGGTCCACTACAAAACATAGTTTTGATATATTGCCCTTCTTCCGTCCACACTTCACAAGCCGACTGGGATGCACTCTTTTCAAAATTTAATAATAATTGTATTATACTTGGGGATTTTAACGCTCATCATTCCAATTGGTCGAGTAAGAACGATACCAGAGGGAATTATGTATTTCAATCGGCATTAGATTCTAAATTTATTTCATTAAATAATGGACAGGCGACTAGAATAAAATCCGTTAATGGGGTGTTACAAAAGACGTCTCCAGACATAACATTTGCGTCAACGGATATAGTTTGTGACTTTGCCTGGCAGGTTTTAAGCGAATGTATGGGTAGCGATCATCTTATCGTTAAAATAAAAATGTGTTTACGTGAAGTATCTCGTCCTTCTAACAAACGAAACTTTAAGTTAGCTAATTGGGCGACATATGGTAATTTTTTAAATGAATATCTATCTTATGACACTGGTATTGTTAGTGTGCAATGTATGTATAATAATCTAGTTGATAAGATAAATAAGGCAGCAGATGAAAATATCCCCATGATTAAAACATGCAAAAATCCAAATTCTAAATTTAATCCACGATCTTATTGGAATCCGAAGTTGTCATATGTAGTGGCTCAACGGAGACTTGCATTAAGTAAGTTTAGGAAGAATCCAACGCCCCAAAATTTAGTCTTACTTGAACAAAAAATAAAAGAAGCTAAATTAGCCATTAAAAAAGCGAAATCACTTGACTGGCAACAATACTGTAACAGCATTGACGAGTCGGTGTCTCCTTCTGAGATGTGGTACAGAATGCGTTGGATGAAAGGGTATAGGCGACCAAAACTACATATATCTGAAGGGAAAAAGAAAGAACTTTTGTGTAACCTAGCCCCAGACTTTGTTTTGCCTATGGTACCAGAAATTAAATCGATAAATCCCAAACTGGATGAACAGTTTACAATACAGGAACTTCGTAACAGTTTAAAGAAAAAAGATTATGATGGTATTACGTATTCGATGATCTACCACATGCCGATAAATGGAAAGCTATACCTATTAAAGCTGTATAATTTGATTTTTAATTCTGGTTGTATTCCTATACAATGGAGAGACATAAAAGTGATACCTATTCCAAAAGCAACCAGTACAGAACGTGACTCAAACGTAAGACCAATCTCCTTGTTGTCATGTTTTTGCAAGATCTTTCATTTAATGTTAGCAAAACGTCTAGAATGGCTAGTTGAAAAAAATAAACTGTTATCTCCGTATACTACAGGATTTAGACGAGGTCAATCTTCTATAGACTGTTTAGCTCGATTGGTTACACAAATACAAATAGGCTTCTCTAAAAATATTACAACATTAGCATGCTTTGTCGATATAGACAGTGCTTATAATAATATACTAGTTGATAATTTAGTTAGTACCTTGGATGAGTTTGGAGCAGGGAAAAAGACTTGCCAATACTTTTGGAATTTTATAGGAGATAGACATTTAAAAATAATTGATGAATTAGATAAAAGTAAATTAATTTCAAGACACACAAGTAAAGGTTTAGCGCAGGGAGATCCAGTGTCGCCTTTACTTTTCAATATTGTCACAAGTAGGATTGTTAAAGAAATTAAAAAAGTGTTCATAGGCCAGTATGCCGACGATTTTGTGCTTTATATTTCGAATAAAAGGGTGGCAGATAGTGTAAGTGAGATTCAGGGAGCGTTAAACACATTAGTTATTATATTGAATTCTTTAGGGCTTGAATTATCCACAAATAAAACCAAATGTTGTCTGTTCAGTAGAGGAAGAAAATTTCAAGAGATACATTTAAGTATCAATAATAACTCAATAAAGTCTGTAGAAGCATATAAATATTTAGGTTTATGGCTTGATAGGTCCCTCCGTTGGAATAAACATATTAATGAAACAGCTGAAAAGACGCAAAAACTCCTTAATTTACTGAAAGTGTTGGCAAGCTCATCGTGGGGGGTCCATCCAAAGAACATGCGCAGAATTTATATTTCGCTGGTAAGGAGTAGGTTGGACTATGGTTGCTTTTTGTATGACGTCAGCGCTAGAACCCATTTATACAAACTGGATAAGGTGCAGAATCAGGCTCTAAGGGCTATTGGGGGATTTATCAGAAGCACTCCAATACATGTTATGGAATGTGAGCTTTGTGTATCCCCACTGTTTATGAGAAGAAAATTTCTTGCTTTCAAATATTGCTTGAAAATTCGTTCTTGGGAGAATAATTTAATCAGTCATTCATTGAACCAACTTAGTGTAATGTGCCAAAACAGATATTGGAGAAATAAAAAAATTCCTTTACTGGTTTCGGGACTAAACGAAAGTCAAGAGGAAGAAATTTTCAGCTCTCATCCATTACACATGTTTACTTTAAATACTTGGATGTCAAATATAGAATTAAATAGTGTGATAACAACAGATTTAAATTGTATTAGAAACTCGAAAAGGTCTTACGAAATTTATACTCTAAAAACTAACGTTATATCTGAACTACGGCAAAAATATTTTGGATGGAATATAATTTATACCGATGGCTCGAAGGAAGGCCATAATAAAGGCGCTTCGTATTATGATCCCTCTAATACGGTTATCAATCCTCAGAGTTGTTTTAAAGTTACAGGAAACGTCTGTATAATGACGGTGGAACTCGTTGCAATCTCAGAAGCGATGACATACCTGGAAAGTAAAGAATATAAGAAGGTGCTTATCTGCAGTGATAGCAAAAGTGGGTTACAACATATTGCTCGATGCGCCTCTGGTTGTAGAGGTGTTTCGGTAGCATATGTTATTTTAGAAAAGTTGTTAAAGTTAAGGGCCCGCGGTATGGACCTGAGATTGCAGTGGATTCCATCGCACATAGGTTTGGAGGGTAATGAACAGGCCGACGATCTGGCAAAAAGAGGAGTTACACAGGGGAAAGAAGTCCATATACCTCCTTACTACTCTGAAGTCCTCAACGTTTATAAAAATAAATGTTATAAGGCGTGGAAAGAATATTTTGATGAACGGTCTCGAGAGAAAGGTATATGGTACAAAAGTATTCAGTCCGAGCCGCCTCATATACCGTGGTTTTTGGAGTCTAAATTGAATAGGAACCTAGTTGTCATAGCTTTCAGGTTGCGGTCAGGGCATATGCCTCTAAACAGGTTTGGCTTTCTTATGAAAAAAATAAATTCTCCTAATTGTCAAAGTTGTGGTACAGTTGAGGATGTCCAGCACTTGTTGCTGGAGTGTTCCCGGAACGAACCTGAGAGGAAGGCTCTGATAGAGACTCTAAATTTGAACAGATATGATGTAGGGATGTTCCATAGAATTCTGTCCGAACCAACATCGAAAGCTGCAAACATTCTGTGCGAATTTGCGAGTCTATATCAGTCATAGATAAATTAAGATAGATAATTAAGATAGACAGATAACTTTTAGGGTACGATGGGGCTGACATACACAATAGTGTAAAAGCCCCTAAATAAAATAAAGAAAAAAAAATATTGTTCAGTTAAGAAAGACAGAAGGAAGACAGTTGATTGTTACAAAAAATATTGATTAGTTAAGGGAGACAGTTTGTAGTTACAAAAAATATTGTTTAGTTAATTAATGAAGATAGTTTGTAGTTATAAGAAATATTTTTTAGTTAAGGAAGACAGTTTGTTGTTACAAAAAATATTGTTCAGTTAAGAAAGACAGAAGGAAGACAGTTGATTGTTACAAAAAATATTGATTAGTTAAGGGAGACAGTTTGTAGTTACAAAAAATATTGTTTAGATAATTAATGAAGATAGTTTGTAGTTATAAGAAATATTTTTTTGTTATGGAAGCCAGTTTGTTGTTATAAAAAATATTGTTTAGTTAAGGGAGATAGTTTGTAGTTACAAAAATATTATTTAGTTAAGGAAGACAGTTCGTTGTTACAAAAAATATTATTTATTTCATTATTATATGCTTATACATATAGAATACACACATACATACACTGAATAGAGCGAAGCAGTACTACAGAGCAGAGTACTCTGCTCACACCTCTAGGCCGGTGCACCGAGCTGGATCCTTTTGACTCCTACCAACGGCATGCTGTCCGAATTGTCAACGATTCCACTCTCACCTCGCTCAGCATTCGAAGAGATATCGCGTCTCTGCATTTTCTACCAATGGGGGGGTGTTCTGAAGAGCTCATTCAATTTGATGCCAATTTCGGGTTTTTACTATCGTACTCCTCGTCACCGTCGTGCGATTCATTCGCAGTTTCTTGACAAAGAGTCACTGCGTACAGTGCGGTCATCAAGACATTTAATATCGCGAACCAAATTTGTAGCCCAAATTTGTGCAATAAATTGCCGGCTGAGGTTTGAAATGGGGGCAGGTCTTATCTGACGCAGGACCGACCACCGATGGGATAGAGGAGTCCTGGAATGGAGACTTCAATCAATAAATTCCTGGAGAAGATAGGCTGGTATCCTTGACGGAGAACCTTTACTATCACAGCTAACGTAATGAGTTCTCTGACAAAGCAAATCACAATTTTGTCATCAGTAATTTAGTTCGAGAGCTCGCTGATACGTTTTCAGTGGGTGGGTAGTCCTGTATAACTTAAATACCGAACTCAAAAATATTTTCTTTACTAAAAGGAAAATACTTTTCCATTTTCTCGTCATAAACATGAAAGTGAAAAGGCAAACAAATTCCAATCGGCGGCGGCATTATGTCGTGGGTGAACGAAATAAGTTCTTCTCGGGAGGTTTTTTGGGGTTCCGTTGTAATACTTCTTGTTACTAATTTCCTAGGAACTAGCCGCCAATGAAAACCTAAATTCCAATTTGCTCCAATGTATTTGATTTGATTGCTTTTCGATCCACAAGGACGCAAAGGCACTGCGTATATTTGTAAATATCACGTAGATCGTTTGTTTGAGCATGCTACTGAATTTTTTTTTATTTTTTATATACTAGTGGGCGGACGAGCAAGCGGTCCCACGTGATGGTAAGTGTTACCGCCGCCCATGGACACCTGCAACACCAGGGGGTATGCGGGCGCGCCGCCGACCTTGCAAAATCCTATTCACAGCTCTCTTGATATATATACATATGTAATATATATTATATTAAAAATATATTAAAATATATATAAAAACAGCTTATTGGGGTAAGTAGTCTCTTAATAGACCTATTTTCATGCACAGAGTTTACTTTTAGTATGTAATTAGTTTCACAAGCACTATTCATTGTTTCAGTGCTTTTTTTATGTACGAAGGCGGCAGACGAGCATACAGTCCACCTGATGGTAAGTGGATACTGTCGCTCATAGAGATCCGTGATACATGCCAACATTAGTCCTGAACAACAAACGTTGGCACGCTCCCAGTTGCGCTGCCTACCTTTAGAGATATAGGAATGGATTTGGAGAAAGGGTTGGGAAAATGGGAAGGGATAGGGATGTCGTGTTCACAGGAACATCCAAAAACCTCACACTAGGCAAAGCCTGTATCGTGAGGGCCATTTTGATAGAGTTATCCATTCGAGAGCCGAGTTAAAACACAAAACTTAAAAGCATTGGAGTAATCTATACATATAATAAAACTATAGAACCAGCGTGTCTGTACATTGAATATATTTCCTAAAAACTTATTGGGGGCGATAAATGATGATTGGGCGTGTCAGAATACAAAAAGATGATTTTGAATATTTTCATCTGTCTGTCTGTTCGAACACGCCAATCTCCAAAACTACTGAACGAATTTTTATGGAGTTTCCACATGGTTAATTAGTCTTAGCTTGGCGTTTCGAATATTCCTAGGTTTAGTTTCGCCCATGGGCACCTGCAATACGGGGGGGGGGGGGAATGTTTGAATTGTTTTCAGCTCTAAAACACCGAAATTCATTGTTATCACAAATTTTTACTTCAGAAACGCTTTCTGCGATCTGGAATCCCCATGAATATCATTTTAAAAAATATAATTGCATATGTATAGATTATTACCAGAGGTCGGAATTAGGTAGTGTGATTTATGTACTTGCAATGATCATAGATTATCATAGAGCAAAAGAAGAATATGGATATTCCTCAAATCCCGGGATTTCAGTTTAAAGCGTATTAAGAATCCGATGATTAAATTAGATAGAATAGTAGCAGGTTAATGTTAGTAAATATAAAAACCGAAACTTAATGTTAACGCGTGTAAATCATTGATATATTAAGTACTATTGAATAATTTTGTTTTATTTATCTTATCTCTGAGATATCGATGCAATCCTAAAAACCATCAGGGTACCTTAAAATAGTAAATAAATATATTATTGGCAATAAGTAAAGGTTCCCGGGATTATTATTCAGAAAATCCCAGAAATGTCCATGTTCATATCAACATTTCGTTGCACTACCTAATTCCGACCTCTGATTATTACACAGCCTAATTCGCTAAATAAATAATAAAGCTTAATGTGTACAGCGGTAAACGTCTTTAATACTGTAAGATATTTACATATTTTTCTAAAAAAGTTTCCATTGAAATGTTTTGTTACAAAATCTGTGGAGAATAATTGTTAGGTTATATTTTGTTATGTCAACAACTGAATTGAAAGGGTTTCTCCAATGTTTGGCTGTCAAAAAGAAAGGATAAGGGCATGCCATTGTGGACAGATAGTATTGTTAGAAATAAGATTATAAAAATATGAAATTATATGTATGTGATTCTTGTGCCAGACCTTTTATATTATTATAAGCTATCTTCTCTATATATATAAAAATGGATGTTAGTATATCTGATGTTAATAGACTTCGACACTGTTTGACCGATCACCATGAAAGTTGGCACATATATGTACTTTTTCATGGACGTTTTTAAGCTATCGACTTTGTTGTAACTTGCCACAAGATGGCGCTGCAGCACATCAACTTGTATGGCAGGACAACGTCTGCGGGGTTTTGTTAGTAGAATATAAGTCTACAAGCGGAGTTGTGTATCACTGGATTTCTGTGGTTTACAATACTGATATAAAAACAAAAAGATTTTATAAAATCAGTAAACCTACTATCACTATTTTATGAGGGGGGAGTGCACGCTGCAATCCAACAGCCGCTAGGTGCACTCGATTGGCCACGTTACCCCTCTCACAGAAGACTACCTTGAAATGTACTGCATTTCCCAATTTATCGAATTTCCCCAATGTACGTACGTGTTTCGGTAGTGAGTGAGATGTGCCAGAGCCCATTCCCATCCAATTCCTCCCCATTTTTCCAACCCTTTCTCCAAATCCAATCCTATATCTCCAAAGCTAGGCAGCGCATCCCGTGGTGTGCCAACGTTTGTCATTTTGGACTAATGTTGGCATGTATCGCGGATGTCTATGTGCTACAGTATCCACTTACCATCAGGTGGACTGTATGCTCGTCTGCCGCCTTCGTCCATAAAAAAAATCACTTTACTGCACGAGTGCTAACTTACTTCGACGGAACAGGACTTTGACGTGATGCGTTTCGAATTGTTTTGACTTAAAATTGTTAATTACGTAGAAAACTCGACACTGGTACAATGTGATTATGCGCCATTGCCATATAAGAAAAAAAAAGTTGCAACATTTAAGAGCGGCCACTAACAACAAGGCAGTTATTTCCAGACGAAAACGTTTCAGAGGTACAGAACCTTTTTTATGCAAATGAAGTGTTTTTTAACGATTCTCTGGCGTCAGAGTTTGCAAATCCGTTGAGAACTCTCCGGAATACCGAAGCTAATTTATTTTTTATATATTTAAATTTTCTGGGCTCATTTTAGTATCACATTTAAGAATGTACACTGTTGTTGTTGTAAAGGATTTAAGCGTACAGTTGGTAAATTAAGTTGTACAGTTTAATTTACCTGTTTATACCGGGTTAAATAAAAATAAACCTGCACACTCTTAATACTGAATTTTTATATTAAAAATAACAACTGCGACTTTTTTCGAATTTGTTGTTTTCCCAAATAAGATAATGCCGCCAGCTTAGTAGGTACCAAGGTACAAGGTATATTTGTACAAGGTTTTCAATATATGGGAATTTTTAACCGACATAGGTACTGACAACGTCGTATATTTTGTTTTATTTTACCAGTAAATTTTATTCTTGTATATAGGGATAGACATTAATATAACCTTATTTAAAATTTTAATATTTATAATTAAATTATTATTGTTCCCAAATAGTATTTTCTTTAAAATAAAGACTGGCTTTGTTACTCTGTACCACACACTACACATACTAGGTAAAGTCTTTTTTCGATACCCAGGATCAAGCCTTTTTTCCAAGGGAATTGAGCAACTTTCAAATCGTTATTCAAGGTGTATTAGATTAAAAGGTGATTACGTTGAAAAATAAATACAATTTAGACATACGTTTCCTAAAGTGTCAATACTTTTCCAAAAATATATTGATCAATTTAGTATATTGGTCGAATATAATTTGTCTTGCTCAAGTTCATCTCATCGCCATCGCTGTAATAACCGCAACTAGACTCTTCTGTCGACCACTGCTGGACACCGCCCTCCTCATGCAAGGGGGATTGAAACGCCGCGCTGGCCAAGCAAATTGGCGAGTCAACTCATTTAGAACTGGCGTAAGTAATCCCTCAAATCTTGCGGTAGCTTTGATACTCCTTATTCGTCTTTCACTAATCTGTTACTCTATATGTTACTAACCTGTGAGCCAGGTACCGTTGAACGGTTTGTAGTGTTCGTGCAGCAGGTCTCGCAACGCAGGCCTTCGCCCCCGCACTCGCCCGCCGTCCACCGCCGGCGTTAGTAGCGCGATGCTGAACACGATCAGGCCCAAAACCGCTGCGATAACTAGCAACGCGATCAGAATGCCGCGCCAGTTGCGCTGCGTTGGAGTTGCTGCAGCCAGTTCCTGGAAAGAGAATGTTTTTTTTTTATAATGAGTGAGTCCTTAAGATCTGTGTTTTTAAGTAGTATACATTGCATGATATTATTTTTTTATTATTTTTTTCCATATATAACATGAAATTATAACAGTAGATGATTATTCTAATCTGAGCAAATATAAACAGAAAATTTACACAAAACAGTGTGTGTTCCTCACAAATAGTAAAATAGATCTATAATTGGGAGGTTATAGTTTAACTCGATCAATTTTAAGCGTCGTTTTCTTGGAAGCGTTGCGTCTATGACAATTAATATTTCATATCGGTGGATTATATGGTTCGTTATATGTCAAATCTGACCTGTTAGAACGGCCTAATTATAACAACATTGTAAGTCTGATGCAACAATTAATCATAATTCGGTTGTTGTTTGAAACATACCGCCAGGGTTCGCTTTATGGCACATTGGTTGTGAATAAACCCACATCAATGGGCAACTTGTCTTAGTAAGAGTCGCACTCGACTGGCCACGTTACCCCTCTCTCACAGAAGACAACCTTGAGACTGTACTGCATTTCCTACTTTCTCGCATTTCCCCAATGTACGTACGTGTTTCGGTAGTAAGTGAGATATGCCAGAGCCATTCCCATCCCATCCTCTTCCTCCTCATTTTCCCAATCCATTCCTCAATCTGCAAAGGTAGGCCGCGCATCCGGGGGACTGATGTTGGCCTATCTTTGTTGGGATGGATTTGGAGAAAGGGTTGAAAAAATGGGATGGGATAGGGATGGGACTGGGCTGAGGCATATCTCACTCACTACCGTAATATGTACGTACATTGCGAAATGCAGTACATTTCAAGGAAGTCTTCTGTGAGAGAGGGGTAGCGAACGAGTGATAGTTTAAAAAAATCTATACTTATGAGATTACCCTCCACATACACACAAACTCACAAAATTCGGACTCTCTCTTTATTATATTAGTGTAGGTTTCGATTAGTTAAAGACAAGTAGCAGATATAGAATTGATAGGTACCTATTCTAATAGTTTACTTACACACCCCGGTACCCTATCTCGTTCACAACCGACATAGGGTCTAATATCAACGCCATATCAAGAATCCTTGGAGTTGACACATCAATTAGTACGGAGGTCCTCATGTAAAGTTGACGTGAAACACCTAACTTATACATTAGTGCCCTCTTGAAGCGTTGCGAAGTTTTGCATACAGTTATGATACTGACATTTAGAAGGAAGATTTTTTTGTTTTATATATATATATATATATATATATATATATATATATATATATATATATATATATATATATATATATATATATAAAGGGTTTTCCAATAAGGACTTGGATTCGTTGGACCCAATTTTCGATGACTCGGGCACACATTTCGGCCGAAACGGCTGCTATTTCGCGTTCAATGTTGGCTCTGAGCTCTTCCAACGTCGTCGGCTTGTTGGCATAGACCAATGACTTGACGTAGCCCCAAAGAAAAAAGTCTAGAGGCGTTAAATCACACGAACGAGGCGGCCAATCGACTGGTCCATTTCTTGAGATAACACGCTCATCAAACTTACTCTTCAATAAATCGATTGTAACGTGTGCTGTGTGGCTTGTGGCACCGTCCTGTTGAAACCACATGTTGTCCAAGTCCATATCTTCTAATTCGGGCCAAAAATAATCGGTAATCATGGCGCGATAACGATTACTATTCACAGTAACGTGACGATCATTATCGTCGACGAAAAAATATGGCCCTATGACGCCGCCGGCATGCAAACCGCACCAAACAGTTATTTTTTGTGGATGAAGTGGTGTTTCATGAAGCACATGTGGATTTTCACCCGACCAATAACGCATATTTTGTTTATTGACGAACCCATTGAGCCAAAAATGAGCTTCGTCACTGAAGATGATTTTGCGATGAAATTGATCATCTTGGCGCATCTTTTCCAGAGCCCAATCGGAGAACGTACGTCGCTTCAAATGGTCCATCGGCTTCAATTCCTGAGTCAGCTTGATCTTGTATGGGTGTAAACCAAGATCCTTACGCAAAATTCGCCATAAAGTGGTCTGGGCGATGTCCAACTCTTGAGAACGCCGTGGAATTGACTGCTTTGGATCATTTGCTACGGACGATTCAACGGCAGCGATATTTTCGACACTTCGACCAACCCGTTGTCTCACTGGCATGGCAACATCACACAACGAATATGTAGACTCAAATTTTTGCACTAAACTTGTTACTGCCTGTCTACTAGGGCGAGAATTACGACCGAAAATCGGAGTTAACGCTCTTAAAGTAGCGGTCACCGACTCCGAATTTCTGTAGTAAATTTTTATAATTTGCAGACGTTGTTCGTTCGTGTACTTTAACATGATGAAAATGTTAAGTTTACTGAATAAATTGACAGTGACAGTTCGATGATTAGTGAAAGGGTGCGTTCACAAATTGAATTCAAAGTTGTCAAGTCCCTATTGGAAAACCCCTTATATGCAGTCAAGCGGCCCACATGATGGTGAGTGGCTACCACCGCCCATAGACACCTGCAACACCAGGGGGTATGCGCTGCGGCCCTTGCAGAATGCTATTCACAGCTTTCTTGAAGAACCTCATGTCGCAGCATAAGCGGAAGTCCTCAGGAGGCAGTTTAATGGTGAAAGTTACTATAGATGTTATGGACATCTGCGATACTAATAATACTAATAATATTATAAAGAGGTAAAGTTTGTAAATTTGGATGTAGGAGGTAATCTCCGAAACTACTAATCCGATTTCAAAAATTCTTTCACCATTTGAAAGGTACGTTATTCCAGATGGACATAGGCATTATGTATAATATATTATATATTATGTGCTAAAAAATTGACGGACATGCAACGCAAGCCTGGCACAGCTAGTCTCATATATTTTGAAGATATAGTATATCTTTATTTGCTTTTGAATGGGGTATTACAAGTTGGTCATATTTTAACTAAAAGTACGCTTAATTCAGATATTTATAACAGCATAAATGGGCTCTGGCAGTGGATTTGTGCCAGAGCCCATTCCCATCCTATATTTCCCCAAATCCATTCCTATTCCAAAGGTAGGCAACGCATCCAGGGGCGTGCCAACGTTTGTCATTTTGGACTAATGTTGGCACGTATCACGGATGTCTATGGGCTACAGTATCCACTTACCATCAGGTGCACTGTATGCTCATCTGCCGCCTTTGTCCATAAAAAAAGCATGCAAATATTAATTAATTGTATAATACTTAAACTATTATAAACTATAATATAGGTACATTATTAATAGAAAATACATAAAATGACATCTAGCGCCATTCGTCGGTATTGCGAACTCGGTATTTACGAATGTTTAAAATACAAAAAATTGTGTGTTTATGTACCTAGAATTTTATATATGTATTCAAAGTTGAAATTTTATATATGGATCTCGAATCTGACGCAAAATAGTTTCCATAGATCTCCATAGCAGGACTGATGATTAATCATTAGGGTAAACGAGTCTTCTAATGTAGGCCATGTACGGGGAATCGGTCATGGGGATCTGCAATTTACAAAGTTCACCGGAGGTGGTTGAATGAGAAGAGCCGAAGATCGTCTGTGGTGGCGAGCTTTGAGAGGGGCCTATATCCAGCACCGGGGAGACATAGGCTGATAGTATGGTGTGACAGTTTCAAATTGAAATAAATCTTTTCGATCGCGAACATTGCGAACTCTATGAAATAAATAGTGAGACTGTACACTGTGATAATGGCCCGAAACGGGACACAAGTAAGACTAAAGAGGGCTTAGCGGATCTGGCGTAAAAAATGACGTCGTTTTGTCAGAGAAGAACAGTCCGGGAGTTGACCGCAAGAATATTCTACTACAAAACAGGGTCATTTCTATTGTCGTAAAATCATACACGGATTAAGTTTTTGCACTGAATGGTTTGGCTTTGTAGTGTCCGTTTTAGATTAGCATCACCCTATCTGTGTCGGGCTCCGAAACAAGAAAAGGGAATGTCAAGGTAGAGATGAAACCTTGAGGTAGAGTTGGTATATCTGAGATTAATAGACTTCGATAACGTTTGACCTATCACCATGAAAGTTAGCAGATATATGTATTTAATTCATGGAGAGGGTTTCTATGATATCCACTTTGTTATAACTTGCCACTGCATCACATCAACTTCTATACCATTCAACCGATCGCCATGAAAATTGGTATACATGGGTATTTGAGCACGGAGAATATTTTCAAGCTACCGACTTTGTTATAACTCGCCATTAGATGGCGCTGCAGCACATCAACTTCTATACCGTTCAACCGATCGCAAAAATCATATCGACGCCAAAACAGAATAATTTGTGATTTTATATACAGGGGTAAATAAATATACGCGGGCAGGACGTCTGCCGGGTTTTGCTAGTCTAATATACAAAAAATATTGTTTGTTTGTTTGTTTGTTCGTTTTCTATGCGTTCCTAAACCATTAATCCGATTTCGTTAAAACTTTGGTGAGTAGTACGCGCGCCCGGGAAGAATTCTGACAAAATAATTCTAACGCATTGCAACGCATGCCGGGCACGGCTAGTTTTACATACTTTATTTAAACTCCAATGTCTCGGCCACCACGGACGACACTTTATAATTCGTACGGGAACTATGTAACGTATTTGGGTAAAAATGTACCTTGAAATGTACTGCATTTCCCACTTTATCTTATTTCCCCAATGTACGTACGTGTTTCGGTAGCGAGTCAGATGTACTAGAGCCCATTCCCATCCTATCCCTCCTCATTTTCCCAACCCTTTCTCCAAATCCATTTCTATTTCTCCAAAGGTAGGCAGCGCATCCGGGGGCGTACCAACGTTTGTCATTTTGGACTAATGTTGGCATCTATCACGGATGTCTATGGGCTACAGTATCCACTTACCATCGGGTGGACTGTATGCTCATCTGCCGCCTTCGTCCATAAAAATAAAAACTTACATGTACATTTTACTTTATTTCATGTACAGGTACATACAAAGAAGGCTTTGTTACGATATATAATTTAATTGTTTATTATATTATGTGTAGATAAAATCTCTATGTTAAAAAGAATTTGGTATAAAGTAAACTTCTTACAATACAAACACTAGCGTTCAACTCATTGTGTATTCCAGCGCTGCGTTGTTGAAAAGCGCTATTATGTTTCACCGTACAATAATGTTCTAATATTCATGGAAAATGTAAACGTCAGAAAGTTTTCTCCACACAATACTTGAAATGTGCAACTTATGATGGAAGACTACAGACGAGCAAACATTACGCTTGTTGATAAGTGGATACTGTCGCCCATGGACGTCTGCGATACATATATCTCATATACTATATTTTGAAGATATAATATATCTTTATTTGTTTTTGAATGGGGTATTACAAGTTGGTCATATTTTTAACTAAAAGTAAGCTTAATTCAGCTAATATTAATTAATTGTACTTAAAGTATTATGAACTATTTTATAGGTACATTATTAATAGAAAATAATTAAAATGACATCTAGCGCCATTCGTCGGTATTGCGAACTTGACAGACGGTGGTCCCAGCGTGCTGGCGACATTACCTCGCTGGAATGTTGGGCTGATGCGTTTTACGAAACAATGGTCAGTCTTATGGTAATGATTGTGTGAAACAATGGCCAGTTTTAGGGTAATGATTGTGTGAAACAATGGCCAGTCTTAGGGTAATGATTGTGTGAAACAATGGTCAGTCTTAGGATAATGATTGTGTGAAACAATGGTCAGTCTTAGGGTAATGATTGTGTGAAACAATGGTCAGTCTTAGGGTAATGATTGTGTGAAACAATGGTCAGTCTTAGGATAATGATTGTGTGAAACAATGGTCAGTCTTAGGGTAATGATTGTGTGAAACAATGGCCAGTTTTAGGGTAATGATTGTGTGAAACAATGGCCAGTCTTAGGGTAATGATTGTGTGAAATCACCGGTGGCTCTAGCAGAATATCAGCGTCGCGGTCTGCTTCACAGATCGTAACAATATGCTGAGCTACGCGTCCTTTTTGTTATTGAAGTTTATTATGTTTTATTATATTCTTAGTTTTTACTATTATACATTGTTAAGTATTTTTTTATAGACACGTATAACACGTATAGACACAAAATTACGACGTATATTTTTTTTTGTTAAAACATCAAAAGCATAATCAAATCTATACTATCTATACTAATATTTATAATAGTCTTCTGCACCTATTTGAAAAATTCTTTCACCATTTGAAAGGTACATTATTCCAGATAGACATAGGCTATATATTATGTATACTCGTATATATTATGTGCAAAAAAAATGTCCGGCACCCATTAATATTATAAACGCGAAAGTGTGTGAGGATGGATGTATGGATGTTTGTTACTCTTTCACGCAAAAGCTACTCAATGGATTTTAATGAAACTTTACAATAATATAGCTCATACATCAGAATAACACATAGGCTATAATTTATAAAGATATATTTTGTGAATTGGCCAAAATATAACGATAAGTGTCAAGTAAGTCGGAAAAAACTCTGCCATTTGCGAGCTATTTTGGCGTGCGCTGCAGCTCTCAAATTTTATTTCAAAAACTTTGAAAACAAAAATTGTAAAAAAATCTTATAAACCGAAGCGAAGCGAGGGCGGGTCGCTAGTATTTAATAAATGTGAGTAGCTTTATAGCAAAATATTTAGGTATATTTAGGGGTTTATGAAATTAATTTCCCGAGTTGCTCGGGAAAGGTTCAGAAAATTATCTGTATTATCTGAAAAAACCATCTAATCTTATACGAATTGTATTCTGTGTTCAATGTAATTATAATGGGTATAAGATATAAAACACAATGCCCACTTGCTCCGCGAGTCAACCATTATTCTGCTAAATGAACACTTCACGGGACTTTATCTGACGTGTGGTACCAGCGATGAGAGATAGGTACGTCTCAGAAAAAAGAAACTACAAAATAAAAAAAAACATATTTAATAAATCTATTATTCCATCGGAGAATTCAGGACAGACAACTTTTATCTGTTGCCCTGCAACCTAAGCTCCTAAACAGTGTGCAATTACATGTCGACAAGTAGATAAAATTGACATCCCTAAAATATATAAAAAAATGTAATTAATACAGAGCTTAATGAAAAATAAATTTATTACACCTTTTGAACAGGATCCAGGTGTGGTCTCCAATGCTCTAGTAACACCTAATATAACAAAATAATATTTAATTCAATACTAATCTATATAAATAAAAATGTAAACGTTCGTTTGTTCTAAATCTCGGAAAGTTCTTCACCGATTGCTTTGAAATTTTGACACAACGTTGCATTCTAATCCGTGTGTGTTTTTATATACATATCACAGGGTAAAACATGTGTAAAAACAAGTAAAACAGGGTAAGCGCCATCTGTTGGGCACCCACAGCAACGCGTGGCCGGGTACAGCTAATAAGTAATATATAAGGTAAAAACGGCCGACGGCAGACGTCAGTTGGAAAAATAGATTCATCCCATTTTACTTAAGCTATAAAAAAATTGTATACTTCGGAATCTACATTTAACACATGTACGCTCTCCTCTCTAGACTTGTTGAAGCAAAACGTGTTCATAATACACGTCGTATATTTACGCAATTAAGCTGACCCCTGGAAAAATATCTGCTCTTGCTCCGCGAAAATATACGACCCATGGCTGTTGGTGTTATGTTACACCAGAGTATTTTATTTCTTTTCGTAGCCATTTTTTGGAAGTTTATCATTTTATTTTAAGAACACCAATAGTTACACATATCATGCAACCAGCACTTTCAGTACCCACTGCTGGACACGGGGCTCAACCAACCACCCACTGCTGGACATGGGCATCCTCATGCAGATTCTCTTGTGCATGACGGATGTGTGGCCTTAAAACGACACATATTTGATTTGTATTTATGTTTCGTTGCTGGATAAAATTCGCAACAGAAGACATTCGACGAAGAACTAAAGGTGCCGACATAGCTCAAAGAATCAGCAAGCTGAAATGGCAGTGGGCGGGCCATATATGCCGCAGGACCGATAACCGATGGGGGAGGCGAGTCGTCGAATGGAGACCAGGTACGGGAAAACGTATCGTGGGACGCCCTCCGGCCAGGTGGACTGACGACTTGAAGAAAGTCGCCGATAGTCGGTTGATGAGGAGAGCTGAAGACTGTGTGTGGAGACGGTCCTTGGGCGAGGCCTATATCCAGCAGTGGAGAGACACAGGCTGATGGTATTGTAATGATTGTACTCTAACATTGTAACAAACTAATACTTTCACAAATAAACGGATTTGATTTAAAGAGGTTCCAATAGAGATTTCATATGGGTACGAATTTTAAAATGGCGAGTCAACTGTAACATTAAATATTTAAATAAAAAATCGTGTGCGGTCAGGGGACCCCCGTCAGGAACGAAGATCCTCACGCATTTTTTTAAACTCCGAATGTAATTCACGCATCCGTATACTTTTATTTTCAGGCATGTTATAATCATAATCTTAGTAAACTCTAAAAACAATCGATGTATTGCAAATATCGATGTATTTTTCAATATATCATTCTAACATTGATGTCACTATGCGATATATTACATCGAAAAACAACGATACGATTCAGCGAATCAGCGATGGCGATGTAGTCGAATCGGATATTTTCGTTTCGGATCGAGCGAGGCATGAGAGAGAGAACTAGCGATCAGCCCGCTACCGAAATTTACCGAATACCGGACGAACTGACACGATCGCGAGAATCGCGACCATACCGTGTCCGAGCGAGCGGAGGCGTATGGAGGGGGTAAAAATCTTACGTGACGTTACATTTTCTCTCGAATCACACCTATCGCAAGCCGCGTAAAGGAACTTTGTTCCAAAAATATTAGTAATGTCGAGGCTGAGGAAATACCAGCCCATGTGTCGCTCAAATGCGAGGGAGTGTTGGCACACGAATGTTTAACGGTAAATATGTTTTCATAATTGATTTTGACTAAATAAATAAATGGAAAAATCTCTTAAAAAAAATAACATTACCACTAGTTTATCGTGATAGTACCTAGCACAAGTCGGAGATTTGTGACCAATACGGTGACCATGCAAATAGCCGTGTCGCTGGTTGTCACCTATCAGTGACAACGTGAGCACTATACCTTAATTTTAATTTGAAAACCGGACGTAGCCATGCTGGTCACAAGTTTAAAATGACAGGTTAATTTACTAGATAAAACTCGAACATGCGGAAACAAGTCTGGCTGACATAATTCCAATATGGCGGACGAAAACGTGGATTTATGTAGCTTAAGTGAGTTTGTGAAAATTTTTCTTAAATAAAATAGGATAAAAATAGTAATAATAGTTTTAACTAATTTAGAATAACACTTACGGTTACGGTTACGAGGGGGAGGGGGGGGGGGGGGGTGTCAAAATCGTAATCGTAACCGACATGGGACTTATGACATATACAGCGCTTTCAGTATCCTCTGTGGGACATGGGCCTCCCTTCTCATGCATATTAACTCATGCTCATGCGCGTTGGCTCATGGTCTTAAAAAGGCACACGGCCCAAATGGGTTGACGGGTCCACTCTGTAAGAGGTGGTGTATTTTCTCAGGGCTTGTGGTAGCGACTTTGTTATCTCTTAGTCGCCTTTTAGGACACCCACGGGAACTGATGGGGTGGTGGCATTCTAAAGCCACACGACACCATACGGCCCATATAATCTTCTATACATATCATGAAACAGTATAAGCGTTGAGTCCGTACATTGATTATTTAAAAAAAAATGTCTCTTTAGAAGCTACAGAATACAAAACAGTATTTTAATTATTTTTTTATCTGTATGTCTGTTTGTTTGAGCATCACGTAAAAACTGCTAAACGGATTTTGATAGGGTTTTCACTAATGTATAGCTGAGTATCCAGAAGGAAAATGGAAAGAATATGTGTCATCTTCATATTATACAAGGAAGTTGAATTAGAGAGAAAAATAAAAAAAAAGGTAATAGAATTACCCAAAAACTACTGGATGGATTTAAATCCGTGAAATCCATCATATCGGTGCATTTACAGGTGTTAAAATCTTTTATAGCTGCTTAATCCACGCGAGCGAAGCCGCAGGTAGAAGCTAGTAATAGTATAAAGGAATATTTCGTAGGTGGTGGTACCAGGCAATCATAACATTAATCTAATTATGTTATTAGCTAACATTTAAGCTTTTAACGACATACATTAGAGTTGCGAATTTAGTTACCGCAGTACACAACGTAAGCAGCGGCCAAACTCTATATTTATCTAAATACAATAACTACTTACAACGACAGGAACCAGGGTTGTCATCTGTTGGATTCATACACATACGTTATTAAGCCATATTACTCTGTGGAATTTTCTTGTGTACTGTAATTTAAAAAAAAAAGATGAATTTTGAAAATTACTTTTTTCTACGTATTGTGGGAGGGTGTGAGTGAGTGCACGTGGCAATCCCACAGCCCCTAGAATGGAGTCCTGGAGGTCCTCGAATGGATCCGAGGAGTCCTCTTCTCCAAATCGGTCCTGGGTCATATACTCGTATGTCCTGTGTCCTATGAGTTGTTGTGTATTGTCAATTGTTTTTGTCAATTTTTCAAATTTATATTATGTTTCCTAATCAATTGTGATGCAATCCACCTGTCCTTAGAAACCACTTTGTGCATGTTGTGTTCTTCTGTAAGGGAGCTGCTATATAATATTAGGCCAATATATAAGTAATTTATATTTATAATGCAAATGTATGGTAGTTTGTTGGAGAATCTAATGAAATAAATAAATATATATACACTGCCAACCGCCACTTTAGTATGCTATTTCTTTAAGCTATGTTAGGAAAAACCGGATTAGTTAACAATACCGCTGATAAAATTAAGTAAATGCTGTAACTGGGCGTGCGCATTTACTTTTTACTCCAGTATCTTCATTAAGTCGAGAAATGTTTGAATTCTTTGAAAGTCAATAATCGCATTGTAATAAAATACCCCAGATTTTACCAAATCTTTTCACCTGCGTAATTGTGGTTATCTAGGATATCAATTTTGAAACTATCGTTCAATCAAAACTCAGAAACCAAGTCTACTAGAAGCTTTTGAATCAATTGCTTTGAAATCGTTTTTAACGGAGTTCGATATGTTATCGCCTTCGTATATAAAAAAAAAGTTATTTTGGGTATTAATACAAACAACAATTATTGTATTGATTAAAATTACAGTCGAACTTAAACATTAAAATTACAGTCGAACTTAAACATTAAGTTCGACTGTAATTTTACTTTATAAAAATGAAATACTTTATAAAATATTTTAAAACTCAGAAACCAAGTCTACTAGAAGCTTTTGAATCAATTGCTTTGAAATCGTTTTTAACGGAGTTCGATAGCTATCGATTTTTTATATACGAAGGCGGCAGACGAGCATACAGTCCACCTGATGGTAAAAGGATACTGTCGCCCATAGACATCCGCGATACATGCCAACATCAATCCAAAATAACAAATGTTGGCATGCCCCCGGATGCGCCGCCTACCTTTGGAGATATAGGAATGGATTTGGAGGAAGGGTTAGGAAAATGGGGAGGGATAGGATGGGATGGGAATGGGCTCTGGCACATCTCACTCACTACCGAAACACGTGCATTGGGGAAATACGATAAAGTGGGAAATGCAGTACATTTCAAGGTAGTCTTCTGTGAGAGAGGGGTAACAGTCGAGCGCGCCCAGCGGCTGTTGGATTGCAGCGTGCACTCTCCCCCTCAAAAATACTGTAAAATGGCAAACTATTAGAAATACTGTAAAATGGCAAACTAATAGAAATACCGTAAAATGGCAGTATCTATTCCAATGACTCGTAATGGAGCTATGGGTTTGAACGGGCGAAGGTTCTTCCGCCAATTAGCGCAACCCTCTGAAGCCCATTAAGGTTGTAAAGATGACCTACTGTTTTTATGATATATGAGTAGATATTTTAGAACGCAGCTATCGATCGACGAATACAGACGCTCGGGGTCGGAAGGGGGGGTTAAAGAGAAGGGAGTGTTTAATAATAGAACCTTATTCTTGGTACCCATCCTTGTATTTATGATCGAATCGTGGATGAAAGGAAATGTACATATGAGTTGTAAATTAAATTACTTTTTGAGCTGTAGAATAAAGAGGTCTCTGAATTAAGGCCCTGTGACACTGCTGCGTGGTGTCGGGTAGCTCTACAATAGCACCACCCCATCCCTTCCCGTGGGTGTCGTAAAAGGGGATTAAGGATAACAATCCGCTACCACAAGCCCCGAGGAAATACACCATCCTTGAAAGAGTGGACTGGCCAACACGCTTGTCCAATGTTTCCAGGCCATTCCTCGTGCAACAAATGTACATGGCCCATGTTCAGCAGTGAATGAAACAAGGGCTGGTTACCGTACGATAGTTTCAATTAATTGTATATAAATCGAAGCCATAATGAGTGTAGACTAAACTGAGCTTACGATCATTCATAATTGATAAGCTAGGGAAATAGCAAATGGCGGTTCGTGAGATATAACGATAGTTGTTGACAATTAGCACAGTGCATTTCTACATGGATTGATATGAAATTTGTCAGAAAAATAGTCTACACTGAAATAAGGCAAAAGCTGAATCGATTGAGCCAGATTTTACAATTATATATTTTACTCTACACGCAATTACAGTACGTACACACGCAGTCACTATACTGTACGGAGTAATGAGCGCTACGGACGTTTTAGATAGAAGAAGAAAACATTACATGTTGGTAATTTTTGGTTTATTCCATAAAATAAGTTTATTTTTCACTAAAACAGCTTTATATATTTTAAATCATTTGACTTGTTTCAGTCTATGGGTTATTTCGGTGTCAGCCTGTATATTCTTTCTTTCCTTTCATATATGGTGCAAATAGCTCATTCTGCCAATGTTAATTTTTCTCTGTTATAAACAATTCCAAAGTCTAAAACGTATCCTATCAATGTCTAGTCCCGTCGAAATAAGCCAAGACTCGCTTAGTAAATTGATTGTAGGTTTACTGAGTACAGAAGAGCATTCGAAAAACGCAGTCCTATGCTTTTATTTGATTCTTACAAACAATACGCACAATATGAAGTTTAATAAACTAGCACTATTAAAAAATAAAACTTACAATACATATTTTTTATAATCATCAAACAAAAACCCAACTTCAGTTTTCTCGAGTTCTTGCCTAAAAGCCCACCTTGTTTATCTCGCTTAAGTTCGATTAATTAAGATGAGCCAATAGTTCCGTATAGATTTATCGATCTACCTACACATTCCCTATAACTATTTATTTATGTAAAAAACTTTATTGCACTTTATGGTACAAAAGGCGAGCTTAATGCTTAATTAAGCTCGCCTTTTGTGTCCAAAGTTGTTTTTTTTTATATAGGAAGAAGGTGGCAGACTAATAGACAGTTGCCCAGTTGTCCAGAATAACAAACGATGGCACACGCTTACTTGCTCCGCCTACCATTGGAGATTTAGGAATTAATTTGGAGCAAGGGTTAAGACAAGGATGAAAATGAGCTCTAGCATATCGTACTCTCTACCGAAACACGTACGTATGTACGTACATTGATGAAATAGGACAAAGTGAGAATGTAGTACATTTCGCGGTAGTCTACTGTGAGAGAGACCAGTCGACTGCGCGCCTGTTGGATTGCAGAGTGAACCGTTTCCCAAACTGTTTTATTTCCCTACTTGGCAATAAGGCTATGACGTCACCATAGGAAATCCCTACAGATCAATAAGAGAACATTACTAGACAATTTGGTTACACGCTATAAATGCGTCCGCCTCATACATAATGCACCGTGAGAGGCGACCAGATGACGATGTTACCGCCATTTTGTGCGAACGATACAGTTTTATAGCGACCACTTTATATGCTAAGTAGGTTATTAAGTTAATATTTCTCATAATTTTCTCTTTAACCGCCTGCAACTTTGTTCTGAAATTGTAGTAGCCGTGGAAGTAAAAGGTACGACGACATACGGTAGGATCCACTTGGAAGAGAGTTTTCGCGGTTTTCGGTACAATGCAATCAGCCCTTTCAGAATCCACTGCAGGACATTGGATTCTGTCCAATGTCCTGCAGGACATTGGATATGCAGGACATCGCTGCAGGCTTCCGCATGCATCTTGTGTATGAGGGATACATGACCTTAAAACGCCACGCGGCCCAAACGGGTTGGCGAGTCCACTTTTTCAGAGGTGGTGTGGAACCTCAGCGCTCATGGTAGCGGCTTTGTTATCCCTTAGTCGCCTCTTACGACTTACCAGAGAATGGGGGGAGGGGGTACTTAACTATAGTCGACTGTCATCACTCGGTACATTTTCCGTACGTTATGGAAAGACGAAAATTATAGCGCTTTATGAGTGCTATCTGGTAGGGGTTTGGTGGGGGGAGTGTGCATGTTGCATTCCCACAGCCGCTGGACGCAGTCGATTGTCCACGTTACCCCCCTCTCACAGAAGACTATCTTACAGAAGACAGAAGACATGTACTGCATGTTCTACTTTATCGCATTGCTCCAATGTACGTACGTGTTTCGGTAGTGAGTGAGATATGCCAGAGCCCATTCCCATCCTATCCTATCCTATCCCTCCCTATTTCCCCAACCCTTTCTTCCAATCCATTCCTTAATCTGCAAAGGTGGATAGATCAACCTGGGGCGGCGCCAACGTTTCTCTGTCTGTTTGAATGCGCGTCACGCGAAAACTACTGATTCGATTTTAATGAAACCTGGCCTGGTTATAGTCTATGTGCCGGGTAAACATTTACTTTTATGTGGATCAATTACAAAATTCCCCCGGGAATCAAGCTAGTCACAGATATTCTAACGCCTACGGGTACGAAGTCGCGGGCTATTCTTCTAAAATAAAAAGTAGGTAGATATAGAGAATTGTATAATCTGATTATTTCACTCACGTATCACGTCTAATCTGTATTTTATACACGACCATAATTTGAATAGAATTTGAAGTAAGCACAATTTTACGTATGTACGAACACATGTTTACTTCGATCTATTTCTTCGATTTTAATTTGCCGCTCATTCCGGGCGCCATCGATATACAAGGTTATCGATCTTGTATATCGATGTAGGGTAATTATGATTTATAATCTATGATGGTCTGTAATGTATGGGTAGATGACGATGGCGTTGTTGATTTGGATAGTTTAATATTGTGAATTTGTCTGTTGTCTGAAACGAAAGGGTTTCTTTTGTTACAGGTAGTATTTTCACTATAGAATACTGTGCTAAACCCACCATTATGGTAAACAATTATATATGAAAGAAACAATAAACGGTTCTTTTGTTACAGAGAAACTCAATATTGTCTATTTTATAGTGTCGATTCCCTGAAACATTATTATACATGTAAATGGTCATTCACCAAATTCACTATGATGGTGGCTCTATGGAGTTTGTGCCAGTCTGTGGTTACTCTATGATTGAGGCAATGGAGGTTTGACAGAAGGGCTGTGTTGTGACCCATGTCAGGCAGGTGCAAGTGAATATAAATAAGAATACTTGATCTATAAAGAATTTGAGAATCAATAGCTTTAAATGTTGTTTCTCTTTTCAGGTATGATTCGTACCTTTTAAATTAATATCCAATGTATTGCCACATTGTGTTTAATAAAAACAATCTCTTTTCAGAGCAACGCAATTTAGTTTAGATCTCGTGATTCCTAAACATTATCTCTGGTGTTTGTTAGAGCACATTATATACATATTTTAAAATATAATTCTTTATGTGTTTAAATTTATACAAAAGTCAAAATTTAATTGTTTTAAAATTTATAAATATGCGGGATGTGTCTGTATCTTTCATGAAGCATGAAATAACGTATTCTTATTTCTTTCTTTACTCACGATTGTGAGTTCGTTAACATGTAATGTTACATATTTTATTGTTAAAATAACTATTTTTTGGGCTTTCTATTTAGCGAATTTGTGTGAAAAATTTGGATAAAAACTCAAAAAAATCATAGAAAATATAGACACAGAATTGACTTCTCATCGCAATTCTCGATATATCTTTGCGATCAACCCAAAGGTTAGCTGGTATATAATGGTTTGAGGCATTAACTCACCCTTTGTACGATAAGTGGCCGGCTCCCCTCCCCCCCCCCCCGTCCGTGTCACAGGTGGTCACATCTATTTCTATTAAAAAATTTGTTTTCATATATGTGACGTCACGAAGCTTATGACTCGTACCTCCCCCCCACCTTGTTACACGACAATAGGTAAATTACCCTGCCTTGCAAATGCTTCACTTTTAGCGCCGTAAATCTACATCTCTCTATTTTGGTTGATCGATGAGTCAACTTTTCACATTCAAACGATTCAACATGTCGTGTGACGTCACTGCCGACGATAAATGCCGCGAAAAAGCCGGAGTGACGACTTTAGTTCTCGTATTACGCCGCAGTTTCACTGAACTTTCTAGATTTTTTACGAGCTGCTCGTGTGTGTTGACGTAAATTATCGTAGAAAAAAGGGTCTAGGGTATTTGACTGCAGACGTTTGTTTTCAACCCCTCGTTTACATTCTGCCACTGCCACTGCTCCTCGCGCTGCAGTATTTATTACCCAAAATATTTCTGTTGCAACTTCGAAGGCAGTGAGTGTTTACATTCTGCCTTCATACTTACTTCACTTTCAACTCTCGACAATGACGGACATTGAAATTGTTGCTGCGTCAGCGCTCTGTTTATATAGTTTACTAGCGACCCGTCCTCGCTTCGCTTCGGTTTATAAATTTTTTTTTTCAAAATTTCAAAATAAAATATAGTCTATATTAGACACGGATAATGTAACTTCCTATTTGTGAAAGAATTTTTGAAATCGGTTAAGTAGTTTCAGAGATTACCCCCAACATACAAACAAACACAATTTGACCTCTTTATTATATTAGTATGGATATAATTATGCGTGTGTTTTAAATAAAAATAAAACACAAAAGCGACGTCGTTGTCGTCAGATATTAATCCACCGTAATAGAACAATGTAAGTACATAAAATGTATGTTTTTATATCCTTCACGCGCTGGACGGCAAGTGAGCGAGAGAGCAGCATGTAAACACTCACTCGCGCCGCTGTCCGCACAAAAACCGCCACTGACGGGATTACCGGGCAGCGGCAGCGGCAGAAGTAATGGCAGGACGAGTGACGCGTTTATATGTATACTCGCATTGCCCACTTCCCTGCTCACTTTTCTGCCTATTTCCGCGGAAGTACGAGGTATTAAATTGTTTAATAAGGCTCGCGGCAAAATTTATTAAATTATATGGTAACAGATTAATACATTGTTATATTAAATTTTAAACTTCTGTTATCGTGATAATATGTAGTGGACTTCGCTCGCGTGGATTTAATTGCTTTGAAAGAATTAAAAAAATACGATAATTATTTATTGACGTAAATAAAAATATATCACGCTGACTTCGAATGTTTAAGTGATTTCATACAAAAATATACACTGTATTTTAGCACACTAATACAATTTTGAAAAACTATAAAATACGTGTTCAATCACTTGCACCTGTACAATATTTACTTAGGCGTTTCATGTTTAAATTTGTTCACAAACTTTTTATTCACTTTTTTTTCAAATGCACTTTTAATTATGCGGATAATCGTTTTAAGCCCAACAAATCACCCAGGGTTACGTCTAGAATTATACATAGTCTAGTCTTATACAATAATAACATAATCCTAGCAAAGGTCTCGACATGAATAATAGAGCCTGGGCTTACAGTATGCCATTTGGAATATTCCGGACAATTCATAACGCTACTTTATCTTATGTGATATTATTATTATCCGAGAAGGGTATAAAAGATTTCCCAGAAAAAACATTTAAGAAAAAAAATGAATGATTGGTTATTAAAGAAACGATTTTATCTAATAAAATCAGCAAAACCCGTCAGACGTTGTCCTGCCTGTGTATATTTATTTACCTCTGTATATAAAATGACAAATTATTCTGTTTTGCCGTCGATATGATTTTTGCGATCAATTGAACGTTATAAAAGTTGATGTGCTACAGCGCCATCTAGTGGCGAGTTACAACAAAGTTGATAGCTCGAAAATATTCTCAGTGCTCAAATACCTATGTATACCAATTTTCATAGCGATCGGTTGAACGGTATAGAAGTTGATCGCACACATCAGGTCCATATTTTTTTTATCGCTGTCTTGAAAATCAAATGTTACTCCGAGAATGTTACTGTTCAAACAGGATCTTTAAACAACGCTTAATGAATTGAAATTAAAGGAACGAACGCACATCTGTAGGCCCCTAATTTTACGATGGAGTATAGTGGGGTAACTGTAATATAAATTCGAATCATATTTTGAGGGAATTTGTAAGAAAGAAGCCCAGCAAGCCAGGCCCGTGGGGGGCCCGCGCAGGCTGGGGCCCGGCTGGCAAACGCCACCTCGACTATATGGCCAGTCCGACGCTGCGCATCATGGCGAGGTTTTTTATTTTCTTGGTCAGGCTATAATTGTATTGACACAGATTATATAGACTTATGACTGTAAAGTAGCATTTGTGAATGTTGTTTCGAGATTATTGTACTCATATTTTGACAAATATTATTTTACAATGTTGAATAAACATATTACTTGTTTTGTAGGTATTGAATTATATTTTGCTTATGTGATTATATTTAATTACGATTTTTCTTCTTGCACAAAAAAAGAAACGAAATAGTTGAAAAACAACAAACAAAACAACCAAAAAATAACCTAAGAATTATTAATTCCCATAGAATTCATTGCGTAATACCACGTTGGATTAAAAAATATTCATATTAATTGAAGTTACGCAAATAGTGTTACATACAAATGCCGCTGGCCACGTTACCTCTCTCTCATAGAAGACTACCTTGAAATGTACTGCATTTCCCGCTTTATCTTATTTCCCTAATGTACGTACGTGTTTCGGTAGTGAGTGAGATGTGCCAGAGCTCATTTCCATCCTATCCTTCCCAATTTTCCCAACCCTTTCTCCAAATTCATTCCTATAGCTCCAAAGGTAGGCAGCGCATCCGGCGGCGTGCCAACGTTTGTCACTTTGGATTAATGTTGGCATGTATCGCGGATGTCTATGGGCGACAGTATCCACTTACCATCGGGTGGACTGTATGCTCGTATGCCGCCTTCGTACATAAAAAAAAGATTGAAAATTTTAACACTACACGAAATTTTCGAATAGGGGCCAGAGCTCCACACATTCGTGGGCATTATCCTTTGGAAAGTTTCTTTGCCAATCCATTCATGTCCTTCGATTCGAAGTTTGGTTGGAGCCAAATCGGTTCAGTCATATCCCAAAGATATGACGACGTAAACAAAAAAAATCTACTTTAACATTATTTTTCACTTTTGTTCCTTCCACCTACTTGAACTAACCCTTTTTCCTTCACCATTTGTCAGTTAAATTGGGTCACGGACATTAACTGTCACTTTGTGTTACAATTATACAGTAGCATTTTACAGTACCTACAGTCAGCGCCGGCCCTAGTCCTTGGTAAGGCTAGAGCGAGATTGTCTTTCGGCGCCCTTTGGTCAACGCTTTCACACCACTAATTGTATTTCAGTTTATGTTAAATAGATAATAAATACCAACTTTAATTTAATAAAATAAAATATTTTATTAACAGTTTATGGGAAAAAATAACTTTCAACGTAATTAATAAGTATAAACGTTAATAATTAATAAGTATATATTACTTTTTTCCTCATAAAATAATTTCAAATTTTGTCCTCCAAACGGCTGCTGTGCGGCGGTGTTGCAGGCAAGAATTGTTGCAACGCAAGTTGCATTTTTTATTAAATTCAAGAATATTTTATATTTCGACATATTTTTTAAATTCAATTCTCATTTTCATTCAGGGCCGCCTCGCGCCTCTCAAAAGGCGCCATCAAAATTTTATTTTTCGCTCGTCATCGTTTTTCGTATTCGGCATTTTGGCGCCCCTTGCCACCTGGCGCCTAGTACAGTAGCATTATCGGAAACTCACTTTTTTATCCCTAAATTAAACTCGTTATTAGTTTGAAATCCTCGCCCTCTCAGTAGATTTATCGATAACGTTAAAGGGTAACGAAGCGAAGTACTCCACTGGCAAGCTGAAACTGAAGATTATCGACAAAGCAACGATGCTAACAAACAATTGACATCTCTATCAAATTAAATGGAATAATTAACACAAAGCGATTGTGTAACAGCTATTAATATCGCGACGAGAACCACAGTAAATTTTAAGGGCAATATCGAATCTTTACACAGATAATTCAAATGTTTTATTCAAGTTTTGAATTTTGTTAATAATATATAAGTAAGGTGGCAGGCGAGTAGCAGATAATAAATGCTAATAACAGATAATAAAGCTATAAATAGTCTCTACGTGTCCAGGTCTCTAGGTATATGGTTTTTAATTCAACAGCTCGTTTGCCTTATCGGTTATTTATCGATCACGCAAATTGACAGATATTATCTGACCAACCCATATTTCTTTTATTGTAGGTTTTTATATTCGCTACCGTCCCATACCACATACCATCAGCCTATGTGTGTGTCTCCACGGCTCGATATAGACCTCTCCGAAGGCTCGCCGCCATTCACAATCTCCGCGTTTCCGTATCCCATCCTATCCTATCCCTTCCTATTTCCCAAATCCTTTCTCCAAATTCATTCTTATATTAGAAATATTCTTTAACAACTTCATGTGTTTCGGATCGATTGTTTGTAAATTTTTCATTGAACATGAACTTCGTCATGTCTAAGGTTTCTTTTTTTACAGAAAGAAAGCGGGAGACTAGAATATAGTCCACTTGGTAATAAGTGGATATTGTCGCCATATACACAAACATCAGAATGGTAAACGCTGGCAGTCCCCGGAATGCGCTGTCTACCTTTGGAGGATTGGAAAAATGGGGCGGGATAGGTTAGGATGGGATGAGAATGGGCTATAGCACATGTCACTCACTACCAATACATTACATGTCCTCGGGTTTCTATAACCGCACCTCCCGTCACAGAAGTGCGGTCCATCCGCATTTCCTCGATACGGAGGTGTCGCGCACTGTTCGGTCCAAAAATTACTTTATACCGCGAACCCGTAGGTTGTGGAACGAACTGCCTCAAGAGGTCTTTCCATTAAGCTATTAAGGTCTGGCATATCTCACTCACTACCGAAACACGTACGTACATTGGGGAAATATGATAAAGTGTTAAATGCAGTACTTTTCAAGGCAGTCTTCTGTGAGAGAGGCGTAACATGGCCAATCGAGTGCGCCCAGCGGCTGTGGGAATGCAGCATACACTCTCCTCCTACCAAAGCGTGGGACGCTCTCCGACCAGGTGGACTGACGATTTGAAGAAAGTCGCCGGTAGTGTGTGGATGAGAAGAGCTAAAGACCGTGTGTTAAGGAACACACACTGGATATAGGAGAAGTCTACATCCAGCAGTGGAGAGATACAGGTTGATGATGTGTATGTATGTGTAATTTATATCGTGGTCAGCGGCGGGGCAAGACCTAAATTTGATGTGGGCGAAATTTAAACACACAAAAAATGTTTTTCAAAGCTCAGTTTTGCTTTTTGCTTATATATTTTTAATATTCTTTGCGAGCTTGAAAACCTCGTACACAGCGGGAAGTTCTAGGGCTGGCCCACAGGGTTAGCCGATTGTCACATTTTTCACGAATCAAAGCTGCATGAACTTTCGAGGCGCGAGGCCCCTCGGGCCGCGAGGCCGTAGGCGGTGGCCCACGTCGCCCACGCCTTGCGCCGCTTCTGATCGTGGTAAAACTTTGTTACGCTTGTTACGAATGAACAAAACTGTTACGTTGCATGATACGATAAAAACTTTTACGTGTAATTACACAGCTAATGCTTACAAAAAATATACCGTCCTCTATTAAACGGCATTCACAAAGACAACCAGAGTACTACTTTTTTATATATAAAAAAGGCAAACACATACAGTCCATCTGATGGTAAGTGGATACTGTCGTCCAAAGACATCCGCGATACATGCCAACATCAGTATATAGAATGACAAACGTTGCCACGCCTCCGGTTACGCTACATACCTTTGTAGATTTAGGAATTTATTTTGAAAAAGGGTTGGCGGAATGAGAATTACACTTAAAGTGATTTAAAAAAATTAATGAATTTATTAATTAGGAATTACAGTGGTTGCATCATTTGATTAACGGTTGTTTAAAATAAATGGCTATCAATCGAATTATTTTGTACATTCACTGAATTTTTGGGCACAACTAACTGTGAGAAAAAAAATAGGGCTAATTTGATGTTTTGTTTTAAATATGGTGTTAGGTTTAGTGTTTCTTTATGTTTGTGTAGGCATTTATGTATTTTAAATAGTATTTATTATTATATGTTAGAGATAATGTCAATTTTGCACGCCATTATTGGCAAACGCACATTGCAAATAAACAAATTGAACTGAATTGAATTGACAATGTGCAATAAATCTTGTTGAATAAATAAAAATAAATATACTAACACTGTTATTTGTGCTGTATCCAATGCAGTTCTACCTAATAATGTAATGCGCAGCGGGTCACAAATCGATGGAAGTAGCGACCGGCTGTGGTTTCGTGCTAGATAGACCGTAACTTGAAAGTTTATATTCGATTATCGATTTTATGACGACCTAACATGAGCTACTGTTTTATATGTTAACTCTGTAAAATTAGAGTTGGATAAACTACCGTAAAGTTGAATTCTTCAAAACGAAACAAGAATCCTGAATTGTAACGGTTTATTTGTATGAAATAAATCACTTTCATTTGCTACAAATGGACATTTTTGTAGCAAATTTCAAGAGCTACAATTTTTGGGATTAAATTATATCTGAAAAATTAATAATTTTTGAGAAAATAGCGAAAAAATGATTTATCTCCACCATCCCAAGATGTTCATGGTTACAATCGCACTGTAATCAGTAGAGTCGCAGCGTACAGTGCGGTCATCAAGACATTTTATGCCACGAACCCGAAAGTTATAGAATGAAGTGCCAGCTGAGATTTTTCCGTTACGCTACGACATGGGGTTCTTTAAGAGAGCTGGGAACAGGTTTCCTCAAGGTTCCTCAAGGGAACAGCGCACCCGCATGTCCCTTGACGTTGCTATGGTGTCTATAGGCGGCGGTAACTTATACCATCATGTGGAACGCCCGCACGTCTGTCATCTCTTTTATAAAAAAAAAAAACCTAGGCGAAACGGCGACTTGAATAAGAAATGGAAACGTTACGATTCAGACCCGTTTTATAGGTATTAAACGTAATGTAGTCTTATATATTGTTAGTTATTTTCTTGTTTTACCATCTTGCGGCAATAGTGACATGTCACGTGACTTACCAATCGTAAAACGTGCGGATAGACGACGATGTAACGAACTCGCTGACGTTTCGTGTTTTCCCCGCTTTCAAATGTAAATATATGGACATTCACGTTTGGTCATACGAGTGCATTATACCTTTTACCACGGAGCATTTACAAAGTATGGTTGTATTTGGTTGATTTTTATGGAAAGATAAAAGAGAACGGAAAATCAATATGCAATGTAGGTGAAGACACGAAATTACCGGAGGTTCTCTGGCATAACACTCCAGGTTGTTTCGCTCTTTCACTGTTTGCACTATTGCACTGACGTTAACGGTATTTATTTATTAATATACTTTATTGTACATACAAATAATATTAATACAGTAACACCCCGCTTTACGCGACCCCGTAAGGCGCGGTTTCGGTTTTACGCGAATTTCAAATTTCGCGCTAAAATGCCTCGCTTTACGCGGATTGGTTACATGTATGTATGTACATATATAGTACATAATTTAATTTCCTAACTTGTCTTTGATCGCGGGAATTCCCACTTTCTCTGATCATTCAGAGTAGGACCTTTTGTCTTTGGGGGTTCCCTCTTTTGTTTCGTTCGTTTGTCTTACGTACATATTTTAATCTTGGCTGGCAGTCATGTTCTAACCTTTGGTGAAAATAATTCAACGCTACGTTAAAAATGCCGTTCGAGAAGAAAAAAGAGCGTAAAAGCTTAACTTTGGAATTGGAAGTTAAAGGTGTTAAGAAGAATGGAAAATGGAGGCAAATCAACAATAGTTAGCAGAGATTTTGGACTCTCAAAATCGACTGTGACAACGATTTTTAAAAATCGGGAAAAAATTAGTAACGCTGCACAATGTGTTTTTAGAATTAAAGCACATATTGATTTGCATTTTGTACTGACTTTTGGCAATGTTTAAACGCAAACCCCTATATACGCGAATTTCACTTAACGCGAGTTTTTGCGAAACGTATCCCTCGCGTAAAGCGGGGTACATATTACTATAGTTACAACGTGCAAACCATCAGTAAATATCAGCAAACCTGGGAGAGCGATACACATGACACAGATAGTGAAGAAAAAGAAAGACAGAAAGTTACAGATAGTGCTGTTTTGTCTGTATCATCGAGTCACTTCTTTATCAGTAATATATCAAAATGGCATATCAAATATTCTTTATTTGACACTAGCGACCCGCCCTCGCTTCGCTTCTGGTTTATAAGTTTCTTTTTTTTTTTTTTTTTTCATTTTTTTTTTAAATTCCAATATAAAATATAGCCTATATTACACACGGATAATGTAGCTTCCTATTTGTGAAAGAATTTTTGAAATCGGTTCAGTAGTTCCAGAGATTAATTACCCTCAACATACCCACAAACAAACACACAATTTTACCTCTTTATTATATTATTATAGTATAGATAGATTTATTAGTAGGAGATGTAAAATGTCAAAAATAATAATTCAAACAATTAGCAATATCACTTTATGATAGTCGAGATGTTGTATCGAGTCAACAGTATAATGGAATAAAACTAATTCCTTATTGCATTTTGAGTCCCCAACCCACCCCATTCGTCACACGGAGGAGAATTTGTAGATGCATCCCATTCACCTACCAAACTCTTCATCCTATTCCTCTTTTGCCAACCCTTTGTCCAAATCCATTTATTGTGTGATTAACAATTCTTGAGCGGGCTACACATCCATGAGATGCTATGTAGTATTCTGTGAGCCACGTGTGTATATTTACATGTCTGTGTACTATGTGTGTTTGTGTTTGTGTACTACGTATACCTATAATATCTACATTTATTAACAATGGTGAATGCTCTGAAGAACTGTTTAATTTTCCACCTCGGGTTTCTACAAACGCACATCCCGTCACAGAAGTGCGGTCCATCCGCATTTCCTCGATACGGAGGTGTCGCGCACTGTTCGGTCCAAAAATTACTTTATACCCCGAACCCGTAGGCTGTGGAACGAACTGCCTCAAGAGGTCTTTCCATTAAGCTACGATATGGGGTTCTTCAAGAGAGCTGTGAATAGGATTTTGCAAGGTCGGCTGCGCGCCCGCATACCCTCTGGTGTTGCAGGTGTCCATGGGCGGCGGTAACACTTACCATCACGTGGGACCGCTTGCTCGTCCGCCCACTAGTATATAAAAAATATATATACAGTGGTGGTCATGTAATTAGAAACGCCTTGTAATAAACCTCTACTTTCAGTATATAGTTAACCATGTGTATATATATTTGCTATTAAAAGGCTTTTGATAATCTTATAATATACCCACACTCATATTGCATTAAATTTTCTGGTATACAAATATATAAAACCCGTAAAATTAAAATACTTTATTGTGTAGTTAAACAAGTGAACGTTTAACGTAAAACCACACGTGGACAACTAATTAGAAACAGACTAAATAACTACTATAAAAGTTAACGAATGAAACAAAACACGAAATAATACGATTAGAAATCACAAATACTTTACTCACAGGCAATTAATATTTGGTTGGGTAGCCTCTGTTTTCGATTACAGCCCTACAACGACGTGGCATTGATTCTATTAACTTTTGACACCGTTCCAATGGGATGGATCTCCACGCTTCCACAAATGAGTGATAAAGTTGATTCGTGTTAGTGCTGCGTTTATCCGATACTATTTTCTTTACAGTATACCACAAATTTTCAATCGGATTCAAATCCGGGCTATTTGCAGGCCAGTCTAACACGCACACCGATTCGTCTTTAAGAAATGTTTTAACGCTATTTACCGTGTGTTTTGGGTCGTTATCATGTTGAAATACCCACGTAACAGGTAAATTTTCGTCAGAATATGGAATCACCGTCTCTTCTATAATGTCTTTGTACTGGAACTGATCCAGCATCCCTTCAATCTTTTTCACGGGACCAACTCCGTATCCCGAAAAACATCCCCATACTTTGATATTCCCACCACCGTGCTTAACTGTCTTCTTCGTATACTTGTTATTTAATGTGCCTCGTTGATGGGGCGACGTACGTAACGTTTGCCATCAGAATTCATCATATTAATTTTAGTCTCGTCAGAAAACAAAACTTTTCTCCATTGGCGAATCGTCCAGTTGCCATACTTTCTAGCGAAAGCTAAACGGTTTTTTCTGTGTTGCATGGTAAGAAGTGGTACTCTCCGAGCAAGCCTCCCGAACAATTTGGCTTCAACTAACCGCCTCCGGACTAGTCTTGTGGATACGTTTCGAGGATCTTCTTGAGAGAAAACTTCTTTTAGAATTTCATTTGAGCCTTTAAAAGGGTCCTTCTTAGCCAAACGAATCATAAGCATGTCCTCACGTGGTGTGGTCTTCCTTGGTCGAACTTTTCTAGGAACCTGGTCGGTTGTCCCATGTTGTTTGTAATGTGCAGTGGCATTAAATACCTTTTTCACGGAACATTCCAAATGTTCCGCAATCTTTTTGTATGACCAGTTTCGATTAAAACGCAGATGAACTATTATTTTTCTAGTAGATGTGTCACAACTCTTGTTTTTACCCATTGTTAGCAATAAATTAGAAAAATTAAGGATAAAAATTTCGAATTAGCGGCAAAAATATTAACAATGAGACGTGGCGATAGAAGGAGCCCGATTTTATTTGAAATCTCAAATTTGGAACAGATATCTTTTTCTGTTTCTAATTAGGTGTCCAGCGCCCAGTATGAAAGAAATCGCTATTTGTTTACATTGTTATTAATTAAAAAATATTCTTGTATTCATCTTAATAAATATACCTATGTATATGTTTTATCTAATATATGTAAAAACATTTTAAATCAGTAAAAAGTTTCAGCCATGGAAAGAGGATAATAATATAATGTTTACATTCACAACATACTCATAGTACTAGGCGTTTCTAATTATATGTCCACCACTGTATATAGCCGTACCTGTGATAGAGAGGTAAAGTGGACCGTCGAGCGCGCCCAGCGGCTACGGGAATACAGTACGCACTCTCCCGCTCCAAAATAATTCAATAATTTCTTTCTAGTAATTGAAAAAACTCTACTTAAATAGATGACAGTGACAACGACTGGAGTCAAGAACCATTAGGCTGACATCGCTCTTAAAACTGTAGTACATACGGAATATAATCGTACATCTATGATGATACACTTGGTACATCTATTCAATACATTTGGGACGGATATTCTGCGAATAGCGGTATCTTCTCGAGTTGCAAACTTTATATATACGTCATAAAACTGCACTCGAATTAGCATTTTATGGCAACTAGTGTTCGTACGCGGTTTCATCTGTAGGAAGTTTAAATTTCTGTGATAATATTAAATGACTACCGCTCAGTTGTCTCAGTTAACGTAAGGATGATTGATTTAGGATTTTTTGTTTACTTTTTGTTCATGCCAGTTGTCGGGTTCTGGGCTCGACTGAAAAGCACAGACCTACGCCACGGCATCGGCTGATGACATTTGCCAGTGTACCGAAACAGAATGAAACATAGGAAAATCTGCCGCCAGTGCTGGAAGCGTGTCACTGTGTGTTCCTGAGAAACTATACGCCCATCATCTGAGGCTATCAAGTAATTCGAGCCAATAAATTTAAAACTTTCAATTAATTACATCAACGCCAGTCTAGCGACTGAGTGTTGAATTATATTACCATACCATGATCGTGTGGTATCAGCCGGCTTTAAAATATCCCATCCCAACCCATCTCTTCCCGTAGGTGTCGTAAAAGGAATAACAAAGCCGCTGTCACAAGCCCCGAGGAAGTACATCACTTCTAAAGAATAGAGCCCGTATCGTACATCCCTCATGCAGGAGAGAATGTGCGTATCTAAGGACGAAAACAGGGCTGATTATAATCAGCCCTTCTAGTAACATATAAGCCTATAACGTCCCACTACAGGGCACAGGCCTCGCCTAGTAAATCACTGGTTTAGGGGCGCAATCCATCACGCGAGCCCATTGCGGATTGGTGTATCACACACTCCAGAATTATTGTTTTTTATTTTTGAAGTATGCGTGTTTTCTCACGATGTATTTTTTTAAAAATCCGTTTTATAGAAACTCAGTGGTACAGGCCAAGGATTTGAACACACAATCACACGTATGAGGGTCGAATATAGATACCCACAGGTTATCACCGCGGCTATCACCTTCGGGTAATAAACCTGCTTTTTTAAATCGAGTTATTTTTTTTTATTTCACGAAAGTCTCAACATCTGGGAATAAGGTCTCTCTCATATTGGTCAAAATACTCCATTTTATGATAAAAACAAAAAAAAACTGTCATAAAACTTTGGACCGAAAATCATACAAACTTATTTACCGTCCTTTGATCGATGGTGGCAGTAATATAAGACACTTTTTATTTAATACGCAAATTGTGTAGTCTGTTTACATAAAACATTGAGCAGTCGGGAACCGAATCCCGGACCCATCCATCATGTCACAGCAACCCCGTGACACTGTAAGCTCACAATTTTCTATCCATACCACTTAAAGGTATGGTCGCATTATATACGTAGCGGTTACGGGAGCGGAAATGCCGGTTTGGTACCGTTGTCCTTACTGACACTACCCACCGGTGGGGACTACAGGAATTGTAGACAAAATTATTACCGTTGACCCCACTCATGTCAGCGAGGATAACGGTCATAATTTTGTCTACAATTCCCGTAGTCCCCACCAGTGGGGCATGTCAGTGGTGACAAAGGTACCGAACCACCACGGCGACCAAAAACAGGGTGAGGGCGGATGGAAGGATTGTTAATGTAGTTGCACGTTAAAATCTGACAGCCGCTGGGCGCACTCGACTGACCAGGTTACCCGGCACATACAGAACACTAGGTACCGTAAAATGTACTGCGTGTACGTAATGTAATGTAATGTATGTACTTTATCCTATTCCCCCAATACACAACCCGCTTCGGTAATGATTAGGGTTTCGTCTCCATTTTCCTAACACTTTCATCAAATTCATTTATAAATCTAAAAAGGTAGGCAACGGACTGATGTTGACATGTATCGCGGGTGTCTATGGGCGAGAGAATCCACTAACCATCAGGTGGACTGTATGCTCGTCTATCGTCTTCTTTCTTTGAAAAAGATCTGACTTGCGAGTATACAAAATGTCTTCCTTTTGATGAAACTGAAATTTATTTTAAACTTTTGTAGTCAGTTTTTTTTGGAAAAAAATAAAAAGGCTTGCACTAACACTGCACCCTGAAGGATAAAAGCAGGACAACCCGGATCATGCCCAGTTTAATACCCAGACATGTGACGTGAAGTAGAAATGGGTATGTGGAGTGATACGCCCGCCATCGATCCCCAGTAAACTTACTTATACGGACCAAAACTAGTGTCCTAAATTTAGGATATTAAAGCCCCTATTCATTTGAGCTAAGCCTTAAACAGAATGTATTCAAGGAATTTACCAATACCTACAGACATGGAACAGCTTATAATATAGCTTATAATATAGATGGATAATTCTTTATGGCAAAACTTTCTACATGATTGATGCCAGTGGTGTAAATAAACTGCCACTAACACGATATACGAGTTGTAATAATTACATCTTTAGGCGTCAAAAGATTTATTTGTTTTGTTAAAATCAATTATGTAAAAACATTTACAGCGAAATATTACATCATTAAAATTATTTCAGATTATGTAGAAAAAGATTTGGGTTTTTCTACATAATTGATTCCATATTTTTTATACATTGACAACACCGTTACGTCAAAAATATTGCAGTTGGTGTAAAAAATGGAAAACAATCTATATATATATTTAAATAAACAGCCTTATTCAATACATTGTATACAATAATAAATAATTAACATTTCATGGTCAATAACGGATTCAATTAATCTTTATTTTATGGACGAAGGCGGCAGACGAGCATATACCAAAATTGGTCCAAAAAGACAAACATTGGCACGCCCCCGGATGCGCTGCCTACATTTGGAGATATAGAAATGGATCTAGAGAAAGGGTTGGGAAAATAGGGGGAAGGCATAGGAAGGGAATGGGCTCTGGCACATCTCACTCACTACCGAAACACGTACGTACATTAGGGAAATAAGATAAAGTGGGAAATGCAGTACATTTCAACGTAGTCTTCTGTGAGAGAGGGGTAACGTGGCCAGTCGAGCGCGCCCAGCAGCTGTTGGATTGCAGCGTGCACTCTTCTCCTCAAATTAATACAAAAAAAATATTGAAAAAAATAATACAACGATATCTAGTTATTGCTATGCTCCGTTTGTCTTGGTCGACATATCATCAATAGAAATAGCTAAAATTGCCTTCTATGGTCATATGTTATCTATCCATCATTGACATATGGAATCATTTACTGGGGAAATTCGGCAAACGCAAATACTTAATACTTTTATACTTCAGAAACGTTGCCAGAGAATTTTATACAGTATACCAAGTATGGAATCGGTAAGACAAGTGTTTAAAGAAAAATAGAACTTTACACTTACTGGCATATACCTATATCTTAGATTGTAAAAAAATAATTCTAATTATTTGAGCCAAATTATAATAAATAGGCCATCAATACAAGACATGAAAATAAAGTAATATTAAGGTATAAATATCTAATAAAAGCACATACCTATAGCTATAGGTACGTGTCTTCAACAATTTGCCAGGGGACTAATACAATGTATATTTTATAATTTAAAAGAGGTTTTAAAAACGACATGGTGTTTATAAAAAGTAAGAACACTATTAGGTACATTCATATCTATATAAATAAAATGTAAACGTTCGTTTATTCAAATCTTAAATCTCCGAAAATTCTTCACCTATTGCTTTGAAATTTTGACACAACGTTGCATTTGAATACGCGCGTGTTTTTATATACCTATCACAGGGTAAAAATATGATTTTACCCAAAAACAGATAAAAACAGGGTAAGCGCCATCTGTTGAGCAGCCACAGCAACGTGTGGCCGGGCGCAGCTAGTATTAAATAAAAATACTGTAAAATTTAATTTGTTCTTATGACAATAATACGATGTAAATATTGTGCGCCTGATATAAGTAACAACTGTATATAGAATTGTTGCAGTTTTCATTAAATTTATTCTAATTCTATTATATAAAAAATATCAATTTTCCTAAAAAGAAAAACGTCAACAGTTCAAAATATTGATATTTTACTAAAGTTTTCGACAAAATTTTCTGTACCAATTTATTAAGTAGTATCAAAAGTATTGATTATTAAACGATACTATAATTGCCTTAAAGTATCGTATAAGTACAAATATCGTTTAAAAAGCATCGAGAATAAAAGTATCGTTTAAAACAGTACTGTATACCGAAAAGTATCGATACCTTTTCCGTGTTCCTATGTGTTTAGAAGCTAACATGTTTGATATCATTTTCACGAGCACATCTAGATAGAGCAACATACATCTCACATACATCTCACATACATCTCACATACATCTCACATACATCTCACATACATCTCACATACATCTCACATACATCTCACATACATCTCACATACATCTCACATACATCTCACATACATCTCACATACATCTCACATACATCTCACATACATCTCACATACATCTCACATACATCTCACATACATCTCACATACATCTCACATACATCTCACATACATCTCACATACATCTCACATACATCTCACATACATCTCACATACATCTCACATTGCAAAGCTTCACCCAGAAACAAATATACATTTTTGTTTATAATAGTGTGACCTTGAGATTTGTATAGATTTTTAACACAATTTAGGTGCAATGGGTACCCATACATTAAGGATTTGAAGATCGGCATATAGTATAAACAAGGGTAAATTTTAAACTTTACACCATCTTGGTCGAACATAACTAAATAATCATCGCAGACGGCCAGGAGTGACAGTGTTGTTCCCGGTGGTATAACGCAGCTCTTTGAAGATATACGTACTCGCATCCAACTATCAATGGCAGGAGTGGGACTGATTCCTTCACTGCTTCAGGTGAAGTATCTTCCATTAGATTAAAACAATCCATAATCTCATTTGATGCCACTTTGAATAAAAAACTTTCACGCCAGCTTCCTCTAATGCCATTGCGTACATCAAGGACAGTTTGTGTATTGTGACATTTCTGAAAGTCAAGATTTTGAATCCATTAATTTTCGCAGCATATTTCATCAGCCAATCACTGACCTCCTTGTAGTTGACAATGTTACTGCCATCTGTTATTTCGTTTAAAGGCCTCACGGGTATATTCACATCGTTGACTGGAAATTGAACATCATCCCAATTAAATTGTCCATAATGGAGATCAGGCATCGGATCGTCAACTGGATAGAAACAATTAACTATTACACGATTTGTTCCGCACTCTGGTAAAGAGAAGAATGTGTTAGTTTTTCTCTCTATTATATTTGTACCTATCAGTTTATTTTCCGTTGCCGTTCTGATTATTCTCACAAACTGTTGGAAACTCTCGTTTGAATATTTAATCATTGACGTATATTCAAATTGTGTGTCAATCAAATTATTTAATATGATTTCAGCATTGTTCTTTGAAATGCACTTAATTGGTGGAGTTTGTTTCGGATCTCCGGATATAATAGTATTAATATCAACCTCTCATTGTACATCTCCGCATATTCTTCGAGGAGCATTTGAATAAATTTAATCGAATTTAAATAATAAATAAATTTTAATAAATTTAATTTAATTTAATCGAGCATAATGAAAATTCATCGAGAAAGATGATTTTCACGTCCGTCAAAACATGTTTTGATATATGGAATCCAGAATTTGTATCTGATAGATTGTCGATATATTGGAGCATTTTATTGAATGACATTTCCACGTCTTCCCATCTGTTTTGGTTTAGTAGCGGTACCACGTTAATCATGAAAGACTTTGGAGGCATTCCCGTCAGTTTGGAGCAGGTGCTGGCAATAGTAGCCGTGCAGTGAAGAGGATAAGTCTTTCTAGTAGCCTGTACGAGTTCGGTGGTGACTGTCATGTACAGTACGTTGGCAATTTGCTGTAAGGGACCTAGTACATATGCCTTGCCGGTACCTGCACTGCCGGTAATGGCAAATGTAGTCAATCCACTCCCTGTAGCAACAGCCTTTTTAATTTCCTTAATAAAGTCTTCCTGTTCGGGACTAAGGTTATAAACTTTACCCGGGTCCAATTTGGGCAAACGTGGTAGATTGAGATCGGCGTTGCTTTCAAATATTTTTGTAATGGGTAACTCGACGAATCTTATGGATCTTGTCTCTACAGACAAGATCCATAAGATTCGTCGAGTTACCATTCCTCCATTTCATTACTCCATTCTTCCATACCATTACTACGAACGCACTCCATTTTTGTGCAGAGTCGATGACGACTCCTTGGGGGTTTACTTCCTCGTTTATAAAAGGAGCTACTACCTGAAAAAAAAACGAATTTTCTACAGTTTATTTGGTCTACAACAATTACATTTTTTTTTAAAATCGCGCGATGACGCTTCAAAGCATCAAAAAAGAAAAATTGCAATTTTTTCGCTTGTCTGGATTCATTTTGCTTGGACGTCTACAAATGAGGCTGCCAGCTTTTGGAAAACCCTAAATCTAGAATTTCATTGGGACAAAAAGAAAAACAGGCAATTAGTTGCAAATTTTTGATTTAAAATTAAAGATTTTTTTTAGTTATCTATAACATATTAATGTTCTGAATGAGATAATATTAAATTAATAATAATAATTAACACAAGATAAATTTATACTTTTTGATACAAATAGCAACGCTTTAAAGGTATAATGGTAAAGTAATCACAAAGTAATGACAAAGTAATCACAAAGTAATCACAAAGTAATCACAAAGTAATCACAAAACAATCACAAAGCAATCACAAAGCAATCACGAAGTAATCACAACAATAATATAATTGATGGTTACTAGAGCCAGCTTGAAATTTAAAATCATACTTGTCGTTTTTTGAGATTTTTCAATGCTAGACGTCAGAATCGCGTCGCCGGGAGATTTACTCGACCGGGTAAATATGTTACTTCAAACCCGAATACACCAAGCCAAATACACCAATGTTTCCCTTGTCCTTATCGGAGTATAATGGTGCGTACCAAGCATCGCTTTGCTGCTTTTCTTCGCTTTCTCTAGCCATATTTCCATTCACGCAAAATGTGTAAATGTTACGGTTTGTAAAGTTTCGAGAACGACTTAAAACTCGTCTCGCAGTCCTTTCCAACTTTTTCACTAAATAATCCCACGGGTGATCAACGGAATCACTACTATGCTCTTCTATATACGGTAGCTGAAGTAAACCAATACATTTTCTAGTATTTTCTTCGGACTCCAGTTTCCATAGCTTCCATAGCTGCTTTTGATGTCACTTTATTTGTTTTTAATTTTTAAATTATTATTGATTCACGTTTCACTTGCTCTCTTGACAGAGGTTTGTGCAGTTTGTTACAAATGCAAATATTCAGTTGCAAATTTATATAAACTTCACTTCAGTTATCTCTTGTATTGTAGCGACGCAGTCGATATCGCTTATCTGTCTCAATTGAAGTTATAATTAACAACGGATTATGGCTTTTATTTCGTTATCAATAAATAACAATATGTCAATAGCAGTGGACAATCTAATCGAAACGAGCCGTTATTTATATTTCCTGCTATTTAATATACATTGTACGAATATTAATGATAAATAAGTCTAATACATTTTGTAATTGAAATAGGTGTAAATATTGTAAATGCTATAGCTTATGTGCCGGCTATAGCTATGGCATAGTTATAACTACGCCAGGTTTCGTTAAAATACGTTCAGCGGATTTTGCGTGATGCATGTTCAGACAGACGGACAGAGAGATGAACAGACTGACGGACAGGCAAAAAATCTAAATATCGTTTTAACTCTATATCACATGCATCTATATCTACGAAATTATATTAACGAAACAAGGTGAGACATAATAATTATATAATTCGCCGAGATGTTTTAAATTTACCAAAGATAAGGTCTAATTATGAAAAGAAAATTATCACGTATGGGGATGCACAATTATATAACAATCTAGGGGAGAGTGAACGCTGCATTTCCACAGCCGCTGGGAGCACTCCACTGGCCACGTTATCCCTCTCTCCCAGAAGACTACCTTGAAATGTACTGCATTTCCTACTTTATCTTATTTCCCTAATGCGTACATTGCGTACGTGTTCCGGTAGTGAGTGACATACACCAGAACTGATACAGTTATCAGTTATCTGATACCATCAGGTATCAGTATCAGGTAATCAGGAACGTAGTCAAGTCTAGAATAGTTAAGCATACTTTTCAAGATTATTCTTGAATAGCTTGCTTAGTGATTACTAAAATTACAATTATATTTTAAGTTTAACTTTCTGTAATTTAAACGTAGATTTCTGTATTATTGTATGTGTGTGTTTTTTTATACAGAATTTGGCGGACGAGTAAGCGGTCCCATGTGATGGTAAGTGTTACCGCCGCCCATGAACTCCTGCAACACCACGGGGTATACGGGCGCGCCGTCGACCTTGCAAAATCCTATTCACAGTTCTCTTGAAGAATCCCATATCGTAGCTTAATGGAAAGCCCTCTTGAGGCAGTTCGTTCCACAGCCCACGGGTTCGCTATGATTTTTGGACCAAACAGTATCACGTATTATAGTCTGTTGTTTTTGTTCACTGGACTTGTAGAACTAATTTATCTTTTCCTTTATTAGTTTTTAAGTTCTCATGTTAAAGTTTCTCATAAGGTTTCTTTGAACCTAATTTGAGAAATTTCAGTAAATTTTCAATATATATATATATCTAGAACAGACCGAGATACTATTTCATGCATGCCGTGTACACTTGTTCTATTTCAACAAAGCATCGTAAAATGGAACGTAACAGCAATAACGAGTTTAATGAGAACTTCAAACGATGCTGACACAGTAAAGATATAAACAGTAGGTGGTAACGCGTACATTATTTCTAATAAAATAATAACATACGCTACAATTCGCGTATTCTGTGCTCGCTTTCTTATTGAGGCGTCGTCCAAAATTTATTGCATGCGATAAGATGAGGCAACACTGCCTTATATGAAAAAGCTTACGTAAAATTCACGCATTGCTATAGCAACAGTTAAAATAAATGAAATATCAGTTCTTCTTTCTGTTATCTGCCGTACAACACTAAAACTTAAGCAGAGATCGCTCACGGAAGTGTCATCATATAAGTCGTATCAGTTACAAAAATCAGTTACCTATTTTAAGAAAAAAGTGTTTGTCATTAAAAAACAGTGGTTTGTATTTATAAAAAGAATACCACAAAAAACAGGAACTTGGGTAAAGAAGTTTACATTAATTACATTACGATCAAATTTTAATTAATGTATTTTAATGATTGTACTCAAACATTGTAACATCATAACTATGTTTTACATGATGTAGGGACATACTATCGATAACTTTGTGAAAATCTTACAAATGATATCTATTATTAAATCACAAGTACCCCTGATGTCGACAATGATGGGTTACCGATGATGTCATTTTAGAGCGCGCAATGTATTGCAGCGTACCGACGATTGCAACAGCGGTGTGCGTGTTCAAGCGGCTTGTAACGTAGGTATTACTAGACTGAGTTTGTTGACCTCTGTTTTTGAACTCGGCCGCAAAACAGATTATTTTGTCAAATCACGTATGTATTGAGCTTTGAATTACATTGCTGGTTTATGTTAAATTCGTCATTTGTTGTATTTTTTTCTTTTAATCCGAATTGAGACGACTACATAAGTGATACCATGCTGTAATTAGTCATAAAATGCACAAACAAAATCATGAAAAGACTGATTTTAATTTTCGATAGCATGTTACTAACATTCTGTATATGTACACTTTCATAAATAAACGGATTTCATTTTATTTGAAAAACCACCACAAGTATAATAAATAACTAGAAAAAGTACTTTTGACTATTCTCCGAGAACACCTTACTGCATCATTGTGATACCAATGAGATATTACTAACTAGTATCATCAAAGCATACAATTTAAATGAAACAATAAACTGTAGAAACATAACGGACGTGAAATAAAATATTTAAAAAAATGTTTTTTTATAACGACAGGCTAAACAGATGGTATGACATCTTTCATAACCTTTTTACAGGTTAAACAGAAGACACCCTCACTTTATATAGAATAAATAAATTTATATTAAATAAATATTAAATAAATACAAGGTATATAGAAAGGAGGCGGACGGGCAATCGGCTCACGTGATGTTAAATGGCTATCGCCGTCCATGCATACGTGCAACATAAGATGGGGAGAGATAAGATGGGGTGGGAATGGGCTCTGGCATATCCCAGTCACTACCGAATCATGTACGTACATTTGGGAAATACGACAAAGTAGGAAATGCAGTACATTTCAAGTTAGTCTTCTGTGAGAGAGAGAGGTAACGCGACCAGTCAATTACGTTCAGCGGCTGTGGGAATTCAGCGTGCACTCTTCCCCTACAGTTAATGCTTAATACTTGGATATTGATTATGAATAATTATATTAGTAATATTTGACAATATTTATTTTAAACTAGCTGTGCCCGGCCACGCGTTGCTGTGGCTGCCCCACAGATGGCGCTTACCCTGTTTCTACCTGCTTTTGGGTAAAAATCAGCTCACGACCGGTGATTCTTTGAGTCACGTCACTATGTTTAAAAGTAAAAATTATACCATAGTACGTAAACGCGGGATTGCGGTAAAATAGTAATTTAATTTTAGTTTTTATTATTTTAAGCACGATATCTTGAAAAAATACTTTGATTGTGTTTGAGAATGAATTGATTATTATTTTGAATTGATTGAAATTTCATCAAATGGTGATGTACTGCCATAAACAAAGACTGTTTATTTTTTCAATTTATATGAAACGTGGAGAGTTACGTTCTCAGGCGATTATCAAAAGTGTCAAAAGAGACTTCGTAATTGGAATGGAGAGTAGGGCCACAAGAATTTAGCCGTTCCGAAAAAAAAAAGAAAAATAAGGCTAAAAAGCATGTTTTTATCCTATCAATATAAAAACGCGCGTATTCGAATGCAACGTTGTGTCAAAATTTCAAAGCAATCGGTGAAGAACATTCGGAGATTTAAGATTTTGAACAAACGAACGTTTACATTTTTATTTATATAGATTGTGTAATTAGATAATTTACTTAACGACAAAATTTTGCACGCTATTATTCTGGCGTACACATTCTTATAGATACACTTTTTATTAGAATAATACCCTTGTTATGTTGTCACATTTTTAAGCAAAAAACGAAAAAAAAAAAAACCACTGTCTTTTTACTAAGTCTTTACCGGACTTGTAGGACTATTTATCTTTTCTTTCATTAGTTTTTAAGTTCTCATGTTAAAGTTTCTCAGAAAGTTTCTTTGAACCTAATATGAGAAATTTCAGAAAATTTTCAATATATATATATATCTAGAACAGACCGAGATACTATTTCATGCATGCCGTGTACACGTGTACGCTGAGGTCTAAATTGACCTTTTGCCGATGGTACATGTTTCAATAAACTACTTACACAATGATTCGTATCTGATCTTGTTTTACTGTTCAGCATTACAACTTGTAACGTAAAACAACAATTAGACGAGTCTAGAGATACCAACCGACAAACAAGCGAGTGTCGCCGCAACTACAAACTAGTTGCACAAACTCATTTCAGATACCAGGGCTACTCTATCTACGAGTACATTTCTGCAATAAAGACCCTTGTCGCTCTAAATAATCAAAGACTTTGTCGTCGTGTTTTTTTCATCCTCTGGACTTTTTGACGGGAACTCGAGAAATGAGGTTTTTGTTTCGATATTATACGAATTGTGTATTGTGTGTTTTGTGCTTTAATAATGGAAGTTTATTAAACTTCAAAGAGTTTCTTGCGCGTAGTGTTTGTGATAATCAAATAAAAGCATATGAGTGCGTCTTTTACGTGCTAGCGAGGAGTCCTCGTCTGTCATCAGTAAACCTACAATCACTTTACTGAGTGTTACTTCGACGGTAAGTTACTTCTGACTTCTATACTGACAGAATAAGTTTTGAAGAGAATTTGACACTGGCAGAATGTGCTAATTGAACCATTGTCATATATTAAAAGAAATAAAAAAGTGAGGAGTCTCTCAGTAAAGTGATAGTAGGTTCACCGAGGACAGAAGAGTTGAACTCCTTGGAAGCACACGAATAACAGAATCTTATTTGATTTAAATGTGTTTATTTGAAACACATGTAAATCGGCGGTAGCGGACCATATAATCAACGCCGGCATCAATCACAGGATAGAAATATACTCCAAAAATATACTCCAATAGGTCCAAAAATACTCTCCATTGATCGCCACTATTTCTCCAGGATTGTGCGTGAAGCAATTGAAATAAAAAAACATAGAAATTTCAATCGAGAATATGCATACAAATTGTCCTCGTCATGAACTCCAGTGATTAATAAATTTAATAAAATTAAACCTCGCGATTTTCCATCTGACGCTTCTGATTATACGTAGTTCTAATATTGTGAGTGTTGGCGTTGGTTCTGACTTTTCGGAATATGAACATCAAATGCGGGTAGTTGATGAAATTGTTCGCACCTCTCGACGTGGACTACCCGCCTCTTCATTTAGCTCGTGACCACGGTTGGTGCAACCCAACCGAAACGTCGAATAAAATAAATAAGATAAACATTCACGTTAAGACCCGTTTAAATAAATAAATATGTGTGAAACACGCTGAAATCTCAAAAGTAATGCTTAAGTTTCAAATTTGACTTTTTAATGAACCCCTCCCCACCTGCTTCACCCCCTACAGATAAAAAATAATACTTTACGAGTTCTTTGAAAAGAACGTATGATGTGTCACCTAGTCTATTCCAATATAGATAGCCACGTTCAAACCCTGTCGGTCAGTACAAGTGAACGCACAATCATAAATCATTTTCGCCTGGAAGTGCCACTTAAACTCGCGTTTTCGAGATTTACTGCCAGCGACAAACCTCGCGACAGAATTTATGCGGCGATTTATGTCGTACTCCTTACGATCAGGTGTAGACTTTAACTAGTGCTAGCCAACGACTTCATTCGCAATTATGTCGATAATGTCAAAGTTTCAACTGTATACTTTTGACTAGTTGCCAGATTTAAAATTACTTTTTCGGGGGGCAATTTTTACTGTAACTTGCAACGAGAAATAAATATGTCTGTCTTGATATCCATGCATATGTTGATTGAATTAGTTTAGAAAATTGTTTACGAGTAGAACTCGTAGAGGCGTAAGTATGTGTGCTGTCATTTGTACCAAGTTGCGAGACTTTTATATCTATACTAGCGGCGCCAGTGACTTCATTCCCGTAAATTTGTGATTCCCGCGGGAATTCCATAATTGATCTGGATAAAAAGTACTCTAAATGTTAACCATGTATATAAACTACAACTACCTATGTCAAGTTTCATTACAATCCGTCCAGTAGTTCTTGCGTGATGAGCGTTCAGACAGACAGATAGACAAACGAAAATTGTTGTTTTCGGCTCTATATCATTCGTCATTCTATATTTTGTAATTCAAAAATATTTATAGCATAAGGCGGCAGACTAGGATACCGTCCACCTGATGGTAAGTGGATACTGTCGTCCATATACATCCGCGACCATGCCAACATTAGTCCAAAATGACAAACTTTGGCACGCCCCCGGATGCGCTGCCTACCTTTGTTGATGAAAGAATGGATTTGGAGAAAGGGTTGGGGACGTGGGAAGGGATAAGATGAGAATGGGCTCTGGCATATCTCACTCACTACCGAAACACGTACATACATTGGGGAATATTATAAAATGGGAAATGCAGTATAGAATACTCACACACAGAATACTACCTTGAAGGTAGTATTCTGTGAGAGAGGGGTAACGAGGCCAATCGAGTGCGCCCAGCGGCTGTTGGATGGCAGCGTGCACTCTCTCCCTCCAGATCCCCTATGCCTTAGTCGCCGCTTACGACAACCACGGGAAGCAATGGGATGGTGCTATTCTATGTGATGGACACCACACGGCACAATACCTGTGTATAAATAAAACAGTATACATCACCGATAATAAGATTTATCACAAACACATCAAAATAGTGTCTGGAAAAGGAAAAATAAATGTTATGATGGGAGAGAATAACATATTTTACGTCTACCCTATGTATATGTTTCCCTTGTCCGGTCTTCTCGTACGTTTTGATATATGGTTGAGAACAATACGATTTATAAGGATGGTAACACGATGAATTGTTATTTTTTTGCTACAAATAATCACGCGAAAACGTCAAATAAAAGGATTCAAATGGTTTCACGCAAAGTAATTTACATAAATGTAGATGTAAATATAATATGTATGTATATCTACATATACCGACCGATTGGCGCAGTCGGTAGTGACCCCGCTTGCTGTGCAAAAGGTCCCGAGTTTGATCCCCGGTCGGACATATATGTGTTTAATAAAAAAAAGACAAATGTATATTCGGGTTTGGGTTTGTGTTTGTCGTTTTATGTGTTTCTGGACCTACGACACAGGGACTCCTAGTGTGGGCTATTGAGTAGCGTTATTTATTTATATAAACAGCCCTTTCAGTATCCACTGTTGGACATGGGCCTCCCCCCTCATGTATATTTACCCGTGCAGATAGGCTTTACAACGCCACGCTGGCCAAGCGGATTGGCGAGTCTACTTTTTAGAGGTGCTGTAGCTCCTTAGGACTTTAGTCGCCGCGATACGACACCCACGGGAGGAGATGGGCTGGTGCTACTCTATAGCCGATCGACGCCACACGGCCAATATGGGGGGAGAGTGCACGCTGCAATCCAACAGCCGCTGGGCGTGCTCGACTGGCCACGTTACCCCCCTCTCACAGAACACTACCTTGAAATGTACCGCATTTCCCACTTTACCATATTCCTCAATGTATGTACGTGTTTCGGTAGTGAGTGAGATATGCCAGAGCCCATGGGAATGGGCCCTTCCCATTCCCACGTCCCCAACCCTTTCCCCAAATCCATTCTTTCATCAACAAAGGTAGGCAGCGCATCCGGGGGCGTGCCAAAGTTTGTCATTTTGGAGTAATGTTGGCATGTATCGCGGATGTCTATGGACGACAGTATCCACTTACCATCAGGTGGACTGTATGCTCGTTTGCCGCCTTCTTTCTATAAAAAAAATGAAATATAATTTAATGCGATTTTATTATGGTCGCTGCTAGTCAATAAAGTAACTTATTACTGCAAATATTGCTATTATAACGACTTATAAGTACCTACATGTGTTTCGAGGACTTTAAAATTACACTGCGTACAGATTTATTATTGTACGTGTAGCCTTTAACGTTCCATTGAAGGGCATATGTCTCCCCTTTTAATCCACGAGGGTTCAAATCATAATCCACACGGTCTCCATGAGGATTAGTATATATTACACTGTCAAGATTTTTTCCGGTTTTTTTACCATCAATTCGGGGTGACCTTTTTTTAAGTGAAAGCGGCAGACAAGCTGACTGTTCGTATGGCGGTAAGAGGATACTGTCGCCCATGAACATCCGCGATACATGACGACATCAGTCCAGAATGACAAAGTTTGAGCCCCGGACGCGCGCACTACCTTCCTTTCGAGATTTATAAATGAATTTGGAGGAAATTGTCGGAAAATATGATAGGATGGAAATAGGCTCTGACATATCTCAATTACTACCGAAACACGTACATTCGGCGCGCGAGCAGTAGAGCTCCGGATGGAGTGCGATAAGCGAGCACTAGGTCTGGGCGTGTAAGTAAATTGTCTCTATAACTAGAATATGAAAAGTGGTAAGCGGGCGGAGATCTCCCTCGCATCCCCGACTCGTGCCGCGGAGCTCAACTGCTCGCGCGCGTAGTTTATAGACACACATTGATGCCTGATGAATGCCTGATGTAAACTAAATAATAAAAAATGGGGAATAGAATTAAGTGGGAAGTGCAGTCAATGTTATGGTAGTGTTCTGTGAATGCGGTAAATAATTATACAAAATATATTGTATAAGTACGAGTATAGATACAATCTACTTTTTCCGGTTTTAGTAAATGTTCTTTAAGCCCGTATGAAAGAAGGATAGAAATAAAGAAAATTATTTTATTGACAACAACATATGAAATTAGAGTGCACGCTGCATTTCCACAGCCGCTGGATTGTGACTGATCACGTTACCCATCTCTTACAGAACATTTACAGGTTATTTTTACAGATTTCTTATAGAAACCAATAACTATTTACGTCAATCGCGATTTACGCCGAATTTTTGTGGTATAAATCGTTTATTTTAAATCCGTCTCTGCGTAACACCTTCAACCAGATATAAACCGGCAGCGGAGTTTTATTTGTTTTTACGCGCGGTCTCGAGTTCGATTCTCGGACCGTAAAAACGGCCATTAAACTCCTATTGAACACCTGTGCGTTAAATCTTAAACACGATTAATTCGGTCTTGGTGTGTTAGATGCAATATCGGAAATTAAAACTATGGATTCCTTTCATGTATTATATTTATAAAAAGGAAATCTCCGCTTATCTCCGGCGAAGATGTCTTCCAGCAGACCTGGGATGTAAACGGAAAATTTGTACCTATATATAATAGTACAAAAATACTAACAAAATATTAAGTAAATACATATACCCAAATAATAAATATTATACAACTATCTGACCCGACAGACGTTGTCCTCTCCAAATTTCAATAATACAATAATTTCAATAAGTTCATACAAAAATCCCATAGAAAAAAGCACTTTCAGTTTTACCCGAATTTTTTAATTTTCCAGCCAACTTTTCCAATTTTTCTTTCCAATCCTTATTCGGACTATTACGAACATTTTAAAAAAAAAAATAGCCAAGTCGGTGGAGCCGTTCTCAAGTGATGCGCTTTTACCAACGAACAGCATTTAATTTTTATTTACATACTTAGATATAGATACCTACATATACGATACGGAGTATTTTAGAAATTGATAATTAAATTAAAAAGAAATTAATATTTATGAATGTATCCTTAAATAATTAACAATACAGTAAATTAAAAAAAATTAAATGTTTCTTACAGTAACCAGCCCTTTTATCGTACGCTGTTGGACACAACAATGTGCACTAGGGATGTATCGATTTAAAATGGCCCGTTGGCCAAGCGGGTTGGGGAGTACACTCTTTTTGACGTGGTGTAGTTCCTCAGGGCTTGTGGTAGCTGTTTTCTCATCCCTAAGTCACCGTTTATATTGTAGAAACATGCTTATACCTATGTATGTATTTGTATATGAATCAAATTGTACTATCGTATTATTTTATTATAAGTATTTACAAGTCATCGTTTATGTTATACCTACTAGCTGTGCTCGGCATGCGTTGCATGCCCGGCACATAATATATATACATAATATATAGCCTATGTCCATCTGGAATAATGTACCTACCTTTCAAATGGTGAAAGAATTTTTCAAATAGATGCAGTGGTTCCGGAGATTACCTTCCACATACACACAAACTCACAAAATACGCACTCGCTCTTTATTATATTAGTATAGATTTGTACGTTTTATCACAGAGCCCAAACGTGCCTCTCTGTTTAACCCAAATGTTGGCTTGTAGAAAATGCCTCTAGGTATTGGCATGTTCTAGGCTCACCTTTTGTATTTATAATGTAAATTTATGGTAGCTTGTTGAAGAACCTAATAAAATAAATAAATGATAAAGTTTTTAAAATAAATAAACAAAATAAATGTTATGACATCTATTGTGTCCATGGGCGGCGGTAGCCACTAACCATCATGTCTGTTTCCATTAATGTTTAAAAAAAACGGATTTTTAAGACAAAGCAATATGAAAATATAGTCCCGCGACATTAAGGTCACAAATTAGTGTAGATATAAAGGCTTGTTCAGATATCAGCTATATTCGGGGGAACGATAATGTCTAGGCGAGATTCCGCCGGGTATTTTGTACTAGTACCGCAAGTCACGCGAATTCGCTAGCGAGAGCGAATATCGCCTAAGCACGCATGTTACCGCTGGGATAAGCGACACTGTTGATACTGGGTTATCACGAAGCGGTTAGCGAATATCGCCTATGTCTGAAAGAAGGAATTATCGCGTACCCTCGCGAATATCGTTACCGCAGGCGGCAGCGAATTTCGCTTATATAAGAACAAGCCTTAATTCGTATAGATTCGTCTCGCCACGAACGAAACAAAAAGTAACGTGTCAACTTCAGCAAATGGAGAAGCATCTATCGGAGGAACGATTCATCTTCAGTTAATGGTCTCTCAAGTGGCTTATCTTCGCTTTCACTTCAGAATGCAGCCATGGAGTCAGCGGAAAAGCGGTCATATTTTTTTAGGTAATAATAATAATATATTAAAGTGTCTGACTGTGTTTGGATCCACAGGCACACAGAGACAAATGCACACCTGTTGTATATTATAATAACGTCTGTACCATATGCACCCAATAAGTCATTGATTATATTGTAACGCTTGTGCTTATACACCATGTCAAATAGTATTCAATCATGACAACATTCCTTCTCTTTCTCTCGATGCATATGTGCGATGACAAATGTATGTTCGGGTCTAGGTGTGGGTTTGTGTTTGTCTCTGTATGTGTCTCTAGGCCCATGACACAGAGAATCCCAGTGTGGGCGATTGAGTGTGGCGTTATTTATTATTATTATATGCTTAAATATATGAGTTTGTATTTTCTTTTGTAACTGTAGTGTCTTGTAACTGTTTTCTGAATAAATGTTTTATCTATATATCTCTCTGTCCATCGTAGAAGGGTGGGTGCACGTTGCCTCACAGCCGCTGTGCCCACCTGACTGGCCATGTCACCCTACCCTACCCTACAAATATACTACAGTAAAATACAGTAAGTACTGCATTTCCATATTATCCTTTTCCCTCAATGTACGTACGTGTTTCGGTAGTGAGTGAGATATGCCAGAGCTTATTACCATCCCATCGTATCACTTCCCATTTCCCAAACCCTTTCTTCAAATTCATTCTTACATCAATAAAAGGTAGGCAGCGCATCCGGGGGCGTACCAATGTTTGTCGTTCTGGACTAATGTACTGCTAATGTGGACTAATGTGGTGTGCACGGGCGACAGTATCCACTTACCACCAGGTGAACTGTATGCTCGTTTGCCACCTTCTTTCAATAACAAATAATTTTTGGAGTAAGATGTCATCAGTAATAATTTTGGAGTAATTTTGATGGTACTACCGATTAGCGGTAGATATTGCACACCAAAAAACAAAGGAAAAACAATAACAGACATTGTACCATGGAAAGAACGCGGATCTGGTGCGTCGCGGATATAAGAAACTCAAGATCAATAAAAAGTCGCTTCTTTTATGGCCATACACCGGCTATTGTATAAAAGATATGCTTACAGCAAAATATTAATAATAGCTTCTCTTCTCTGTTCGTCTGTCTATTGTTTGTTGAAACCACTGATATGAAGGTTAGGGCATGATATTGTGATTTACGACCTTTTGGTTGTGTAAAGTATTATTATAAGTATTTGATTCTTAGGCACCTTTCTCAATGCCGTTGGCTGTAAATTGACAAGACATAGGCGGAGTAGGCGGGATTCATAGGTCAGAAAGTCAGACACGCATTCGAATGAAAAAGGAAGAGTAGGTACAAGTGAAGTAGGTAAATATTTATGTTTATAGTTGGCCTGTCTTCTCTTTACAGAGTGCATTATTATTACTTACTGTATTACTTACTGTATTACTTACTGTATTACTTACTGTATTACTTACTGTATTACTTACTGTATTACTTACTGTATTACTTACTGTATTTACAGCTGTATTATTGAATTGATTTATAACCGTTTAGTGATTTACAGTACATACGTATATATAGTTTAGGTTTCATTAAAATCGACGGAATTTAGTGACACGTGCTTTTAGTGACACCTGCTTTTAATGCTTTATGCACTAGACGTAGGGTTTTGCTCGCGCTCAGACAGACAGACAATTTTTTTCTCAAAATGTACCAAATGATCTTTATACGATTTTATTATTGTAGATATAGATTTAGTTTTAATAAATATTTTTGTGATTTAACTTGCAATGTTTATTACTTTTTTCTATGACTGTATACACGCCGAGCTACCCAGAAACTGACCTACCCAGAACCCGATCTATTAAGAATCTGTATATTAAAATCTGACCTTCTACGAATCATGCTTACTCCAACTAAAGGACCATTTACTTGTTCAAGAAACGTACAAACAATGTAAAAGAGATACTTATCGTGAATAGTAGGTTCAAAGTACTGTGTAATGCGTTACTTCTGTCGGAATTGAATTATATACAAAGTGTTGACGAAATAACGCAAAACCAATTTCATACATTGTATATAAAACCGTTTTAGTAAAAAATAAGACTATCTCACGGAATAAATCAACACAAACATGTATAGTTTTGTTGTTATATCTAAAACATTCGTAGTGCTCATTACTCAGTACAGGGTAATGAACAGGCGCGTGAGTGATGCGCGTAGAATGCAACTGCGTGTATGTAGAATTAAAGATATACTAGAAATAAACTATAAGTCATAAAAAAAGCCTATTGTACTGTACAAACTATTTTCAGCTTTTAAAATTTCAGTGGCACATTGTATAGTGTGTGAAAATAGTGAAACTATAAAAAAAAATTGGACTTATCATTCCAATTTTATGATATGTGCTTACACATAAAATGTTATCTCTATAAATTCGTGCCTCATGTTGTATTAGGGGGCGACCGCGAACGGTTATCGTACGACCCTGCGTCAGTCACGGACGGTAATATAAATAGATGATGGAAAAGAGTAAGTGACCTTATTCAATGCCCTTAGGGTGGCGTTACATCGAGAGCTAGTGAACTATTACCATAGCATCAGCATGTGTCTCTCGACTGCTGGATATAGCCCTCTCTCAAGGAACTTCTGCTCTTCCCATCCAATCACTAGCAGCGACTTTTCCTTGAAGTCAGTCCACCTGGCTTCCATTACTGAACTATGAAGTAACTAGTACGCTACTAGAGCGGTGATAGCCTCTAATCTAAACTAGGTGATAGTATCTAAACTCGACTCTTAATCGTGTGATCGTGAATTCATATCCTCGGCTCTTTTTTTTTTATTGATAAGAGGGCGGACGAGCAAGCGATCCCACGTGATGGTAAGTGCTACCGCCGCCCATGGACACCTGCTACACCAGGGGATATGCGGGCGCGCCGCCGACCTTGCAAGATCACAGCTTTCTTGAAGAATCCCATGTCGTAGCTTATTGGGAAGACCTCTTGAGGCAGTTCGTACCACTGAGTTTCTACTTAAGTACGAATTTTTAAAAATTGCCATTAGCTCGGCGCTCGACGGTGAGGGAAAACATCGTGGGGAAACTCGCACGCCCGGGATATAACAAAAAATCTGGAGTATGTGACTGCATCAATCCGCACTGGGCCCCCTCGAAACTCCCCATTCATTAAGGGAGGCCTCTGCACTTCAGAAGGACTAGGCTGATATCATCATCACATGTATGTATATTATTAGTCGAGTCAATGAAGCTTTAAAATCGTCAAATAAATATGTTGTCAGAATAAAGAATTTGGAAAGTTTTCCTAGATATTTAAAATTACTTGATTTTTTAGAAATATAGATGTGTATTTGGGATATTTCTTAGATTACATAAATATAAAAAGAGTTGAGTTATGAAAAAAAGATCCAGATTTTTTTTTATTTGTGTCAAAATTGGGAATTGTGGTTTTATTTATTCGGAATCTTTATTCATTTAATAATACGTGTAATGAACAAAATCTATACATATATAAATAACAAAATATAGGTAGGTACATACATTATCTATACACAATATCGAGCTCGGCGAAGAGCGAAGCCCGGACAACTACCGCAACATCGTACGTCTCACGTCTCACGGCTAGAGAGCTGCGAGGCCGAGGCCGAACTGCGAATAGGGCGAAGCTCGAAGCGACCAAACTACCACTACAGCAGCAACCGCTCTCATCGTGCAACCTACGTGAGGCCGAAGGCCGAGCTGTGTGTCACGAGGCCGCAGGCCGAGCTCCGTGTCGTGCGAAACCCGGAGCGTCCCCCCATTAGGTCGAATAATTTATATATTTATACTTTTCATCGCACCATCTAATATATCTCTCGGTTTAACCCAAATATTAACAGGTAAAGAATGCCTTAAGGTTTGTTAAAAGTTGTTATATAGCTCTTAATGTGTCGGTTAATTTCGAAGATGAGCTTCGAAGATTAAAATCGGTTGAAGTTATTGACCCTTAATGCTAGTTATGTGCAGTAAGTACAAGGTTCAAGTTTTCAAAATCATCTTGGAGAAGGATTTCAGTACCTTGAAATTAATTCGTCCTAAGGGCTAAAACTAAAGTTTACGACAAAGGTCATTAAGTTCCAAGAGCCAAAGGGCAGGTAATTCGTTAACATGACAACTTACGATACAGTTTAATCTCTTCACTTTGTTGTTAATAGTTCTCGCTGTTACTATTAAGACTAGCTGTTGACTTTGGGTTCAGCTGCTAAAATACCCTTAGTCAAAATTTTGAAGAAAACTACTACATAGAAAGTCAATTCAGGGAGTAAGGGTGCAATTTCACAGCCGCTGGGTGCACTTGACTGCCTACGATACCACGCATTCATAGAACACTACCGTCAAATGTACTGCATTTCTCATTTTATTCTATTCCCACAATGTACAACGCTTCGGTAGTGGTAGTCGCTTTGGTTGGCTCAGATATCTCAATATGCCGTATCCTATCCTAACCCCATTTTTTCAACCCTTTCTCCAAATCCATTCCTGGATCTCCTGACAGATGACAAATGATGTTGGTATGTATCGTGGATGGCCACGAGGAGAGGGGAGGGGGTACCACTGATGGTACCGCCATATAGCGCGGGTATCCATGGACGACATTATCCCCTTTCCACCGGGTGGAAGGTATGCTCGTTTGCCACCTTCATTCTGTATAAATAAAAAAGAGAAATGACTTGTTTAACAAACTTCTAAGTGGTATTCTGTCTCAGCGAATGAATTAAAAACAAACAAAAAAAGTTCCGGCTTTTCACATAATTCCTCAGATTATTGCCGTAGACACCAAATACCCATTTCTTTCAGTAGTCGATAACACGATGAAACTTTCTAGGAAGTTCTCGAATTATCTGCTATAAATTATTAGACTTTCGACTGCTACCACGGTAAAACGGCATAAAAACCCAAGATAGCCAGAGAAACACAGATGCGGCAACTTATAGGCGTGGTAGGGTATCGTGGGGGTATGTATTTGTAAATACATACCCCCACGTAAAATAAATAACTACAGTTATTATTGTAGTTATTTAGTGTAGTTATAATGAGATGTTACAATAAGACATAAATAGATACCGTAAGTATGAAAGGCGGACTTATTCCTAGAAGGAATCTCTTATAGTCAATCTTAGGATACCTGGAGTTATGTCATTAAAAACAGGTTACAAAATAATATAATAACAAACGGAAGATATATTAATTTGTACATAGACAATTTAAATATATAAATATGAATGGTATATTGTAGCAAAGGACGGTTTGTTCGCATAAGGATAGAGATTCTCATAACAGCAGAAACTGTCCAGTCAACCGGGGTGTTTGAGATGAGTCCGGGATTATTTTATGAAGGCTTTGGTGATATTGTCTATGGTTTTAGAATGGTTTTGGGATATCCCATGGGGTTACCTACTGGCAAGTTACACAAATATTACATATGGCACAAATCGCTGCTTTCCAAGCTACCATCTTTCGAGATACCCGAGGGATTATGCGAAAGGGTTGCCAGTTTCCTGACTGGATAGAGCATCAGAGTCGTTATCGATGGTAGCTGCTCCGACACCATGTCTATTAATGCTGGCATCCCGCAAGGCTCCGTGCTGTCCCCAACTCTGTTCTTTCTGCATATCAACGATCTGTTGCAAAATGGTGACATATGTTGCTATGCAGATGACAGCACTGGAGACGCTTTGTACAGGGGCCGCGTCACCATCCCTCGGGTCGAAGTGGAAGAGAGTCGCGTTAGGCTTGTGTCTGAAATCGAAGACGCTTTAGATTTAGTCTCGATTTGGGGCTCTCTAAACCTAGTGGATCTCAACTCCAGAAAGACGCAAGTCTGAGCATTCACTGAAAAAAAAATCCCTTTTATCGTAGCACTTCGCTTTCAGACCATACCTCTTAAGATCTCGTAGAGTATCGGAATCCTTAGTTGTTAAATGTTAAATAAATAAATTGCTGAAATAAGAACTGATTGATATTCTTTCTTTAGAGAACCCCGTTGCATACTGTTTCTCTACTTCTCTCGTGTCTCTACTTAGCGTTTCCTTAAACTTTTATTAGAGAAGCTTTAAATTAAGTACTGCAAGTTTCAAAGCTCGCTGAACCGTCTTTAGGTAATGGAGGTCATTTTTTAAAGAGACAATGGCTTGTTTTAAGAACTTTTGTGAAGTCAACTGATTTTAATAGTGGCCTAATGATAATTATTTTTAGTCATTAATAATTGTCAAATGACTATTTAGTAATATTGTATGTTAGGCTCGATGAGCGTTTTCAGATTTTTAATAATACTAAAAGGGCCTCAATTATTCTATATTCCAAGATATTGATAATTTATTTATTTCTTATTTTTTAACAATGTGACAAATGGCAGACGTAGCTTAGAAACATTATTTCCCAGTCAAAACATTCGGGCAATGCAGAATTATTTTTTTTATGTACGAAGTCGGCAGACCAGCATACAGTCCACCCGATGGTAAGTGGATACTGTCGCCCATAGACATCCGCGATACATGCCAACATTAGTCCAAAATGACAATGACAAAATGACACGCCCCGTGCCAATGGCGTGATACATGTTAAAATTATGTAAAACTATTGTAAATATCGACATATGTTAAATTAAATACCATAATATAAATAAACATATACATACATAGGTACATACATATACATGTAACTGCAATATACGTTTAATAATACCTCCTTTTACCACTCAAACAATTGACAACTTTTTGGGTTTAGTTTTGTTCATAATGTCACACGGATTAATTGACATATCTCTGAGAAATCTTATGTTTGAGTCTAATCAATCTGAGAAAATTTTCCAAATCTATCGAATAGTTTCTAAAAACGTCTCGAAAAAATTGCACTGTGAAAAGACAGAGAAACTGGCTGTTAGCAAAGGAGCATTATGAACTTGGTAGAAAGGGCAAACAGAAATTCATTTCGATTATATACTTAATAGTATTTTTATACCTGACGTGCGATTACGCCATATGTAAAAGACCTCTTTCTAAAGAACATTTTTTTTATAGGAAGATGGTGGCAAACGAGCATACAGTCCACCTGGTGGTACGTGCGATACATGCCAACATTAGTCCAAAATGACAAACTTTGGCACGCCCCCGGATGCGCTGCCTACCTTTGTTGATGCAAGAATGGATTCGGAGAAAGGGTTGGGGAAATGCGAAGGGATAGGATGGGAATGGGCTCTGGCCTATCTCACTCACTACCGAAACACGTACGTACATTGGGGAAATACAATAAAGTAGGAAATTTAATTAGGAGTACATTTCAAGGTAATCTTCTGTGAGAGAGGGGTAACGTGGCCAGTCGAGTGCGCCCAGCGGCTCTGGGAATGCAGGTGCACTCTCCCCCAATAATATTTGTTAGAAATTTTTGCGTAAAAAAATTTTTTTTAACCATTTTAGGGTCTACAACTATGGAACTTTCTCTAAATCCCGGTTGACTGAAATCCAAATTATTTTTTAATTATGTTCCACTAGGATGGATATGTTAAAAATCCTTCGATCCGGATTTCTACCCCTCCAACAACGGCCCGTTCCCACTATGTAATCCATGCGAGGCCGAAGACCGGGCTGCGCCTCGCGAGGCCGCAGGCGAAGTTTCGCAGAGGACGAAGCCCGGGGCGTACCAGCAGCGTAACTCCAGCCCACCCCTGCTTTGTAACTTAAGCGAGGGAATGGCACATTTTTGTTTTACATAGATTTAAAAAAAATGGATTGTGCAAATTAAAACGTTTCATTTGATACTAAACACAACAATTTTTTTTTTGCAACGCGTATATTCGTGTTTCATATCCGCCATATTAGATTTAAACTGATTTAAAGCCTATAATACGAGGAACGTCAAGAGAATTCCAACGAAACCTCATTGGTCAAAATGTAACGAGTGGTTGTAATGTAATGGTCAAATGTACATACTAACATGGGCTGTTAAAATCATAACCCTTCTTTGGCTTTGCAGTAGTCGGTTAAAAATGGTTAGCAAAGTAACATTATGAACTCGGTAGGGCAAACAGAAATTCATTGCGATACCCCATTATCAATGACAAATCTTCGAAGACGAGAAGTTCGCTAAACTTGGGGTCGACCCCCGAGTTTCGACAAACTTCCAACGATAATGATAATGTACTTTGGTATCGAGTTTACGACCTTTTTACCACTTTATGTTCCCTTTATTTATCACCCGACTCCGACTGCAGCAAGGCCACGTACCGGGAAATGCAGTGTAGGTCGTCCTCCGACCTATTTCCTCCAATGTAAGTGTTCCGGTATTGAAAGAGGTATGCCAGCACACATTCCCATCCCATCCGATCCCTCTCTATTTTGCTAACCTTTTCTCTAAATCTATTCCTAAATTTCCAAAGGCAGGCAGCGCATTTGGGAGAGCGCCGACGTTTGTCGTTCTGGACTGATGTTGGCATGTATCGCGAATATCTATGGGCGACAGTATCCACTTATAATGTCGATAAGTGCATTTAAAGATGATGTAATAAGCCATTGATTTATTATCACTGCCATTGATCATTACAAGCGGCTGGAGCTGTAAATCAGCGTTGCCGTTTTTACTGCACCTCGTGTTGAGTAGCTTATATAGTTGGGAGTTTTATTAGTAGTGTGTAGTTCACTTACCACTGGGCGGACTGTCTGCTCATCTGACTAAAAAGAAAACACGATCATCTGAACTTAGCCCAAGAATTCAAGTTAACATTAAACAATCATTATTATCATTAAACTTCTTGTTCCGCGCTATCGTACCGGATCATTAGATTATTGCCACAATTCATACCAGAATTATTCCAGTTATAATAAATCACACGACACAAACGAAGTCTGGTACGAGACTTAGTAATTCATTATAATTAGAAGCTCCGAGGGTCCAATTTCGTTTCGTTGACCGTACACCCCCCCCCCCCTCCCCTACTTACCCGGCCCGTAAAGTAAAGCGTAAAGCTTAATTTGATTACATTCCCCATCCATTATTTACAATTGTCGACCAAGTTGCGTTTTCAAAACCAGTTGGGATTGCTGAAAACTCGTTCTGTTGTTTTAGGGGAATTGTTTTGGGAGCATATAGTCCTGAATTTTGCCGGCAAAAAAACTTCAATGTGGATCCTTGACGCGTAATTTCTGATAATTATGCCCCTATGACTGCGCAAAGGCCGCTCTGTATAGGCATTTCAGAGTAAGGGCACACAATACAAAAATTACCCATGTCCGTCACCTTCACAATTACCAGACCTTTTATTATCCACTGCTGCATTGTTCTATACAGGAGGGATAGTAGTAAAACGCCACCGATAAAACGGGTTGATGAAGCCACTCTCTTAGGGGTGGTGTAGTTCCTCAGCGCTTGTGGTAGCGGATTTGTTATCCTTTGGTCACTTTTTCTGATACCCATGGGAAGAGATGGTGCTATTTTAAAGCCAGCTGATACCATACGGCTAAACTATAGCATTAGTTCCTGAGTTTCTGGGAATATATACATGGATATATATAGATACCAAAAGTGCCATTCGCCGGTACTGCCCAGTGTTGGCATGCACTCGTATCGTATAATCAAGAGTATTAAGGTTACCATCTGGCAGATTTTCTACTTATCAGCCATCTTCTTTGTATGAAAAAAGTTAGATAGGGCACATTATGTAGATGAGGTTTCATTCATATGTGTAGTAGGGATTTATAAGAAAAACACGGAAAGAAATCTAAAGATATAAGAAAAGTTTCGCGGTACGGATTCTTATTCAGGGCAAGAGGGTGACAAGGAATATATCGAAATACAATGGACAGTAGTTTTTTTTATTTTGTGAACTTTTTTCGAGGTTACATTTCCTCTGCCTTAGTTCATTGGACGAAAATCAATCCTCTGAAATTCACGACATTTATGTTACGATTATCACACCATCAGCGTGTGTCCCTCCGCTGCAGGTGCTCCCAAGGGCTCATTACCATACATAATCATAACCGTACTCAGCCTTTTTATAGTCCACTGCTGGACACGGGCTTCCTCGTGCATATTGTCTCGTGCATTAGGGAGGTGAGGCCTTAAACCGCCACGCTGGCCAAACGGATTAGCGAGTCCACTCGTTCAGAGGTGATGTAATTCCTCAAGGTTTGTGGTTGCGGTTTTCTCATCTCTTAATCGTCTTTTATGACACCCGCGGGAAGAACTGGAGTGGTCAATTCCAGCAATGGAGTAGTTGGTGGCCGACATCATGTTACGAATTGTTGAAGTTGAAGTTACTACAGTTTCTATTTCTACAATCAGCACTTCAATTCAGTGAAGAGAAGGTTTGTAGAAGTCGTATGTGGGAATTATGTCGCATTCTTGTTTGAACACTCTTCGCTGTACATACAGTAGAATATGCAGAGGGACGCAACGTTTCTCCGGACCCTGAGAGATTCTAAACCGCCTGTGACAGTGATATCGTCGACAATTTGAACGGTGCGTAAGTTCGTTGGAACCATATGGATCCAGTTGATATTTCTGTGGACCAGTCAGAGCCCAGAGTGCCTGAGTCTTGTAAGCACCGAGCGTTGCTTTGGAGTTCTATTCTGCTCAAGTATCTGTTCAAGTTTATTTATTTACTAGCCCTATGAGAAATGTCATCGGCAACATCTCAGGAACTTTTACACCATTAGGTATTTTTTTTTAAATCCTTTCTTAGTGCTCACCTACGTTATATAAGGAACTCCTGTGCAAAATTTCATGCTTCTAGATTCTAGACACACCGGTTTAGGCTATGCATTGTCTGTCAGTCAGTCAGTGTTGGATATTTATTAAGTAGATTTGAAACATCAAACAATTATACAACAAATGTATATTACATAGTATTACAACTGAGTTTTCATTATTATATAATCACGGTGTTCGCGTATTAATAAACAATTGTAATTTAGATGAACGGCCTTATCGTAGACGTACTCGTATGAAATGCAAAAAGTAAGGAATTTTCACCACACGTCTGAAAAAAAGAGAATTTATAAGATTTATCTTTTATTTTAGTTATTTAATAATACATTGAAAGGTTGAATCTGCCAGCAGAGAGTTTTATATATGGGGCGGTGCAGAGTTGTTCGCTCGACAGCGTCACGTTGGAGCCCAGGCTCACCTAACTCCTGCAGTCAACTGCGTTGTATTTCAAGGTAGGATAAAAAACAGTAGACAAGTTAAAACAATAGATACCTAATATTTGATGAGTAGTAATTTTCTTATACTGGGTTCAATGAACTTTCAATCAACCACAAAGTGATTTTTTTCTACACAAAGATTATCACAGTTGAACAGAGCTCGCATTACCGTGGGGAAATCTAAGGGATCTCTTAACGAAACCAATTTATCATTTTAACGAGTCTTCGCCTGCGGCTTCAGCTGGGAATTTAATTTTTCTGTAAAATCCTCTAAGACGACCAGTCAACCTGCAATAAAACTGTACAATAATGTCATTGCACAATATTACTGAATCGCATCTTGCACCCAAACGCCAATTGTATTTACACGCAATAAAATTGCCAGCAAATTGACGGCACAATGTTTTCGAGTTTTTATGTCTGACAAAGATTTGGCGGGCACTGTCGTGTTACTATTTGCGACTAAACGTGAAAGACAAAAGCAGCGCTGGTCGAAAGATTCTTACAAAAAAGGGCGATGTATATTGAAGAAAACCTTCTCAAAGTACTGGCTTTACCAGTTGAGGAAGACGACTTCAGGAATTATTTGCAAATGAATATTGTATAATTTAAAAAAAGGCATTATTTGTCCCAGACAGCGCAATGAAAAATTTTATGAAACTATTTTAAACTAGCTCAAAGTTTTGTTCAAACATTGCTCTAATTTCAAAACTAGATTTAATTTTTCTGTAAAATTGTACAATACATATAACTGATCGTTTCTTATGTACCTTAGGGTCCTCTAAGTGCACATGAGACATTTTTTTTTATAGGAAGATGGCGGCAGACGAACATACACTCTACCTGCCGGTGAGTGGATACAGTCGCCCATGGCCATCCGCGGTACATGTCAACATCAGTCCACAATGACAAACGTTGGCACGCCCACCGATGCGTTGCCTGCCTTTGAAGATTTAGGAATAGATTTAGAATAAGGGTTGGGAGGATAGGATGGGATATAATGAGCTCTGGCATATCTCACTCATTACTGAAATACGAATAAGATAAAGTGGGAATTGCAGAACATTTCAAGGCAGTCTGTGAGGGGGGGAGGGGGGGGGGGGGTAACGCGGCCGGTCGTGTGCGCCCAGCGGCTGTTAATATAACGAATATGGTCAACTTCTGTCATTTAAAAAAGCAGCAAATTTATGAGTGAGCAAATTAAATTTCTGACTTACCTCTGGGTTGATGGTTGGCGGCATTACGATCTTCTTCTGCGGCGGTGACCTCAGCACCACATTCTCATCTCTTATTATAATCGGTGGTTCATTCGCTAAGAGTTTCTTCTTACACTCCTGCATTTGAAGACATTCCTTGTCTTTCCTCGATAAAATTGATTCTGACGATGCCTGCTTAGAACTCATCGAGTTTTTACTCGATAGTTTAAGACTGTCTATAGAAGCTGTCATTTTAGAACTGTCCTTGCCGTTGGATGACGCCATTTTGAATTTGTTACTCTAACAAAAAAAATTGGGAACACAAGGGTAGAAGTCACTTTTTCTTGGATTTAATTTTATGTGAGTTTGTAAGTTTCATTTTGTTTTTGTTATATGCTTTTAAACTCTTATTTACACATTTATTATTTACACATCTTATTTACTCTTATTACACTTACACAATTTCGATTAAATTATTGTTAGGCAAAAAAAATATCTACGTTTCATGAGAGTTTTATTTTTCCTATGGTACTTTAAAACAGCGTACTTTTTGTTTTTGTCTGTCTTGAAGTCGAACTATTTAATAAATTTAAGATTTTAATATAATAGAAGTATGTATATATATATATGTAAGTAAACAATTAAATATGCATAGCGAGAATATATTGAGAAGTCAAAATCGATGACTATCGAGTATTGAATGATTTACTCTTTTTATTGTAAATCCAAAGTGATACAAGGTTAGAATTTTTTGTTTAAAATTTTATATATCTCTAGTTATCAAGTTGTTCCTGTCGTACATGAATATAATATGTTAATATATATTAATAAAGTATTATACTATTAACTTACAAATTTATTAAAAAAATATATCATCATCATAGCCAGTGTCTCCACTGCTGGATACGGGCTTCTCCCAAGGCTCGACACCATACACGATGATCGACGTCTAATCCAGCCGTAGATATTATATTGTGGAGAAGAGTCAGTATTCCCCGTGTTATGGCTGTTCATCAACAAATAGAGGTAAGTAAACAAACTGTCAGAATTACGTATTTATCATAGTATACATAATCTGTATGATTCATTACAGAAGTGTTGATGATTTGAAACAGATTGTTATTCGAAGTTTAGGAACTGAGATTGGTTAAATCGATCAAAATTCGTCAATAAATGGTTTACTCAATGGTTTAATGGTTTCGTCAATAAATAATACGTCTATCGTGTGTTGTCGGCCTACTATACAATGGCGCCACCCCATCCCTTGCCGAGGGTGCCGTATAAGGCGACTAAGGGATAACAAAGCCGCTGCCACATGGTAAAGGCTCGTGTCCAGCAGCAAGGCCGTATGCAGTGTGGGGGGGGGGGGGGGGGGGGTTTCAACCTCCCCCCCCCCGAAATGCCTTATTAGCCAACCCACCGTTTTATACATAGTTACTAAAATATTTTCGACTCTTTTTTCAGATTTGTGATACGATAATTGGGTCCCCACGATTCACAAGCTACTCTCAATACTCGTGACGCTACCTGTGTCGACGGCGACACCAATGCGTACTTTTTCCTCGTTGAGGAGACTGAAAACATTCTTGAGAAACAGCATGGGACAGTTACGACTGACTGGATTGGCCTTGGTGAGCGTTCATCGTGATGTCGAGATCAATCCAGAGATCGTTGTCACGCGCTTTATTTCTGATAATCATCCACGTCGGTTGCCTTTTAATTAAATTTGCAATTATGTAAAATTATAATATATGCTTATTTTAAAATAAAGCTCAAACCCCGAAGTGAATTCCTGGCTACGGCCTTGTCCAGCAGTGGATTATACAACGGCTACTTACGATTTAGAGCCTTACGACTCCTATACATATTGAATATATGTATAACCGCTACCAAAGTTATTTCTAACTTAGCATCTTACAGTAACATTTTCCAAACTTTAGAGCGATCATTAAAATGTCCCGCCTCAAAGATTACGGTTCGTGTCTCTCAGAATAATCCAATAAGTGGTACTTCCATTCAAAGTCATTTGAACGGATGCAATCCCGAATGGTACAGATTGAAGGGTTTCAAAATGTGGAAGATGCTTTCATATTTGGAAGGAACTTTATTTAAACAAACTGAAATAAGAAATAACTGCTACTCACTTAACAAAGCCTGTCTGATATTGGATTTTTTTTTATCTCCTTTTTGTTAATTTGAAAAAATTGTGGGGAAAGAAAATGTGTGGGTTGTACATGTCACCGGCGATTACTTATCGTGTTGATTAAAAACGTTACTCGTTTTCTAGATAGTAAATTATATCTTGCTTTTGTGATAATATTTACACACATACATAAACTATAAATTTTTATGTATGTGTCTAAATACTTCATAAATGTTTTGGCGTTAGTCAAAACAACAAAAACCGACAAACGTTTTAAGTTTTTTTTTATGGACGAAGGCGGCAGACGAGCATACAGTCCACCTGATGGTAAGTGGATTCTGTAGCCCATAGAGATCCGTGATACATGCCAACATTAGTTCAAAATGCTAAACGTTGGCACGCCCCCGGATGCGCTGACTACCTTTGGAGACATAATGGATTTGGAGAAAGGATTGGGAAAATGGGGAAGGATGCGAATGGGCTCTGGCACATCTCACTCACTACCGAAACACGTACGTACATAGGGAAATAAGATAAAGTGGAAAATGCAGTACATATCAAGGTTAGTCTTCTGTGAGAGAGAGGGGTAACGTGGCCAGTCGAGTGCGCCCAGCGGCTGCTGGATTGCAGCGTGCACTCTCTCCCTCATTACACAACAACAGTTACAACAGTTCTCCAGTGTATTTATCTACATAAGAAGCTTTCAGTGCGCCAATCTATACAGCTTTTAAAATGTATTGATATGTATGTATTATATTATGTTATATATAAGTACCGTGTACCCGTGATAAGAATATTTATTTCCTCTCTCTACCCAAAGGCTGTCTGGCAGAGATAGCTAACAGCGATAAGTCCGCCTTCTGTGCATTTCATGTGTTGTAATGTCTGTTACTGTATTGTTTTGATGTGCAATAAAGAATGTTATCCATCTATCTATATATGGTATGAGAATAGTGAATTTACCTTTCCGAATGTCACCTGTCATCTGCGATTTTTATATTCGCGACATCAGGTGTGTGAAAAAAAAATATCTACGTGCATCTCTCGATATCAGAAAGTGAGAGTCAAAAAACGTCGGCCAACAATTTAATAAAAAACTCATAGTCTTGAAATCTTATGTTCGCTTTATGGCTGTGTGACCGGTGTTATGAAATGCGACTGGGTTAACAAAGCCGCCTACCATAAGCGCTGGAGAACTGCACCATCTCTATAAGAGTGGACTCGCCAGACCGTTAAGCCACCGTGATGTTTTAAGGTTATATAATTAATTTTTAGTGAATTTTTCGAAGACTTCTTAGTCACAAATTTCGAACTTCGAAAAAAAAAGTTCAACTGCTCGACTAAGTGTTATCAGCTGAATCCAAAACCCCAATTAGTTTCGAGGTTACAATTGTGCCCTGCTGTTTGAATGCAAATGATATCCCGCATAATGAAATAATTTGCTGTTTTTTTTCTTTTTTATTTATAGACAAGTCGGCGGACAAGCAAGCGGTCCCACGTGATGGTAAGTGTTACCGCCGTCCATGGACACCTGCAACACCAGGGGGTATGCGGATGCGCCGCCGACCTTGTAAAATCCTATTCACAGCTTTCTTGAAGAACCCCATATCGTAACTTAATGGAGAGACCTCTTGAGGCAGTGCGTTCTACAGTCTACGAGTTCGTGGTATAAAATGTATATAAGTGTAGGTAAACTCATGGTATGTAGAGATATTTGTACGCTTTCAATGGCAAAACATAAAGTACACTCTAAGCACATTTGAACATCCTCAAAAATAAATAATTTTATTTCATTTCATTGATTTCATATGGGGTATAATGAAATTTGTAATCTAGCACATTTGTAGTAATTCAAATATCCACGGTTAAGGACTACTTATAAGCAAGTATTCTGTATTGTGCTCTGCAGGTAAAGATACAAACAGACAAACATAAAACAAAACACAGAAACATCTATCTATACATATAATAAAATTGTAACAGGCCGATGTCTGTACATTATATATATTGAAAAAAAACTAACATGGGGGGGGGGGGGGTCTTTATTAGAGCAACAGAAGCCAAAACAACAGTTTTTAGAAATTAAATTTTGTCTGTCTGTCCGTATGTCCGTAAGTACTGCATGGAATTGAAAAGTATAATAACATTTCTGAATTTCAGAATTTAACGGGCTGACATATTTTATACGAGCTCGGTATATGAGTTCATGAAGTAAATGTGCGAAAATGATTGATTGGCGAGATGCTCGTGTCTTTTGGGAAATCACTCAGCTACACCTGAAGACAGTCTTCCAGGACTGAAGGTTATTCAGAAGTATACATGGCTATCACCTTCACGAGCCAGGAGAAGTTAGGGTTTGCAGTATATAAAGAGAAATAATGATATGCGCAGCAGAAAATACTAAATGAATAGCAAATTCAGAGCAGCGAATTAGAGGTGGGTTAGTTTTGGGTTCTCTGGGGAAACTCCGTCGACTTGGTGACAATTTTTTTTTTATTTATTCATACTTTATTACACATTAATGTTGTACAAAAGACGGACTTAACATCTCATGCCATTCTCTACCAGTCAACCTTTGAAACACTCGTTTATTTGGTACCACAATAAATCGCCTCAGGACCCGAAACCGTCATGCGATTTACTAGGGAAGGCACAGGCCTCCCCTAGTAAATCGCCGGACGGTTAAGTGCGAATTGATGGATTACATGCTCCAGATTTTTTTATTAATATTTCGGGAGCATGCGGGTTTCCTCATGATGTTTTCCTTCACCGCCGAGCCGACAATTTTATAAAAAAATCGTATTTGAGTAGAACGTAAGTGGTACGCGCCGAGGATTTGAATTCACGATCACACGAATGTGAGTCGAGTATCGATATCCCTAGCTGTGTGGTGTCGCCGGCATTCGAATAGCATCTCTACCCGTGGGTGTCGTAAAAGGCGACTAAGATATAACTAAGCCACACAAGCTATGAGAGGACTCACCAACCCCCTCATGCTACATGACAATGTACACGAGGAGGCCCACGTCCACCAGTGGACTATAAATGGGCGGGTTACGATATATAAAATAGAATCAACAAATTCTACGAAGGTTATTATTCTCTTGAGAGCCTTCCTTTTTAAGTAGGGTAAAAGGCAACAATCAAACGAGAATGCGTATCAATAAAATCTTGATAGCTTCGAGTAAGATCAAGAATATATACCTACCGAACCCTTCACATACAATAAAAACGTAAAAACTTTACAACCTAACACATTTAACCCTTTCTTATTGCCAGTAAATACGTCACTACTTTACACGTCACTAACATATATGTAACGCTTATTATCTACAGTCCTTTTATCGTTCACTGTTGTTATCCTGTGCATGAGGGATATATGACCTGAATACGTAACGCTGATTAGCGGGCAGGTGAGACCACGAAAGTTGGTGTAGATCCTCAGGGCTACGAATATATATATATGTATATCGGATTTTTTTATTCTCACTAGCTTGCAATCTCTATTTAAATGATATAATTCTCATTCCTAATATACAATACGTGTAAAAGCGCGCCCTCAATGCGAGCCTCGGCAAACATCTGGAATGCGCTGCAGAAAGGAGAGTGTTTCGCAAGCATTCTATACACATTTTTACCTACCTATATTGCATTCTAATTGTATTAAACGCCTTTTTAGTGAAATTAATCCATTAACTACATGTATGGAAAGTTTGACAGCATGCACGAAACAAGGTATTTTTAATCTGCGTGCTCCACAGTGCAAAAGCTTCTAATTATCACATTACCTTTCATCACCCTCACAGAGATTTAATCATTCCGCGTGTTACCCGAGATAATGTGTCCTAAATATTTAAAATTTTCAACTGTTTTCAGTTCTATACCATTTCTATACGCGGGCTGTATAGGGCTTTTTTTTTATGGACGAAGGCGGCAGACGAGCATACAGTCCACCTGATGGTAAGTGGATATTGTTGCCCATAGACATCCGGGATACATGCAATCATTATTCCAAAATGACAAACGTTGGCACGCCCCCGGATGTGTTGCCTATCTTTGGAGATATAGGAATGGATTTGGAGAAAGGGTTGGGAAAATGGGGAGGGATAGGATGGGAATGGGCTCTGGTACATTTCACTCACTACCGAAACACATACGTACATTGAGGAATATGATAAAGTGAGAAATACAGTACATTTCAAGGTAGTCTTGTGTGAGAGAGGGGTAACATGGCCAGTCAAGTACCAGCTTTGAACAATAGAACCACATTATTGGACTCATTGTACACTAAAACGGGCCTTTTAGCATACCGGTCAATGATAGGCCGTCACATATGTTCACAGTTTTCTTAACCCTTTGATAAGGTCCCTTTGCTTTAGATAACGTTACATGTTGTTGACGTTAAAGTTACATTTATGTTATTATAACTTTGCTTGAGAGGAATTAAAGTTAAAAATTATCCCATAAAATACAGTCTTCGAAAGAGATTCGTTGGTTTCTTGAAGAGTTATGAGTAGCAAACAAACAAACCGAGTTACGAGTACATCTTTATATTAGTAAAATATATGGGATTGCATGAATTCTATTATTCCCATGGGATCTTTGTAAGCGATTTAGGTATAAAGTTATAATAAGTTAATCTAGAATCTAAACAATAACTTAGTTTCATTAAAATCCCTCGAATGGATTTTATGTGATACATACATATACAGACAGACAAAAAAAATCCAAAAATTGTTTTTCAAAGCTGTGTACCATTCGTAATGTGAACAGCAGACACTTTTTTCGAAAAGTAGTTCATGTGCTGACGTTTTAATTAGATTTCTAATGTATAATTAAATGTATTTTAGGTAGGTTTTTAGTATTTTTCGTATACTTTATATCTTGTTACTAGAACACTTAAACATATTTTGCACTACGTGACACTTAGTAACACATATTTATGTCTATTATACATATAATTATTATTAAACATTTGACGTCACATACTATTTTCTATATTTTGAGCTGTATAAAAATATATTTAATTTTACAGCATTTTTGGATTTTCGATTTTCTGTAAATATAAAACACGGGGGTCGACGTACAACGCGGCGCGACGTCGGCGTCAGACTGGCGACTTTCCCGCCCTCGAGGGCGGGCCGCCCTAGCCGTACAGTTTGCAAAATAATCAATTTACATATTGTTTGTCTATTTTGCTGTTGGTTCTCTGAGATAGATTGACGTGTTATCTCATATATCCTAATATAGACATTACTTCCAGTTTTTGCGTTTGTTTCCGTTAACTTCGTATTTGTTTTTGAGTTGCGGAATCAAAACGTAACATTTCTCAAGTAAAGCTTAAACTTTGAGCATCCTTAAATTCTTCCTTAAATTCCTTGAACATTAATTCCTTGATGTTATTCCATCAGATTAGATATATTCGGTGTCCAGCATCGATACGAGAATGACACTGACTAGATGACACATAATACGTTCTTATCAAAGAAACCTTATCAAATCTTTGAAGCAAGGAGGGGTTAATTAAATAGTCAAATTTGAAATTTAAATACTGCGTAATAAGAATGTTCCATTTTCAAAATACACACGAATTAAAGATTTCAACAGCTACTGAACATATAATACTTCGACTCTAACGTGCTTGTATAACATATAATATATCTAGTATATATTCTTACATCGATTGCCTATAGGCATGTAGTGGTCTCTTACGGTAACGGTAAGTCTGATCCATAAGTTCAAAGTCGCAGCGAACTATGGAGAGAGCTATGCTAGGAGTTTCTTTGCGGGATAAGATCCGAAATGAAGAGATACGTCAGTGAACTAGAGGCACCGACAGAATCAGCATGCTGAAGTGGCAGTGGCAGGTTATATTTGTCGCAGGACTGATAACCCATTGGGTGGACGAGTCCTCAAGTGGAGGCCACGTGCCGGGAAGCTCACTGTGGGACGCCCTCCTAACGGTTAAAGAGGTTCACCGGTGGTGGTTGGATGGGAAGAACTGAAGACCGTGTGTGGTCGCGGTCCTTAGGAGAGGCCATTATCCAGCAGTGTACATGTACGTACTCACGTGATAACATGACGGATTTTTGTATTGTTAGTAGTTTCTTGAGTAGCTTACCAGAAACAAAATTGAAAATTATCTAAAGGTCTAAAAAAGCCTTAGACAATTCACGATTTGCAAATACCACACAATCCACCCCAACCTCTTCCCTTTGGTGTCATAAATGGCGATTAAGGGACAACAAAGCCCTGAGGAACTTCACCACCTCTTACAGATGGGGCTCACCAATCCGCTTGGTCCAGCGCGCTGTTTTAAGGGCATACATCCCTCGTGCACGTGACAATGAGGAGACATACGAAGGCATGAGCAGACCCATATCCAGCAGTGGACGATAAACAAGCTGGTTGCGGTTACGACTGACAAAGAACGTGACTAAAGTTTATGTATATTCGGTGCTTTAAAGTGAAAAAAATAACATTGCACTAAAACATTATTTTTGCGGTTGTCTTCGATCAACAATGCAACTGATCGAAGGGTTTACATAAAACAGAGCTGAATTGTAATGGCTAGTTTACACGTTCGCCGAAATCAGCCGAGATCGCCCGAGATCGCCCGAGTACGAACGTGTAAACGATTCGGGTGTCGTTTAGGGCGCTCGCTTCGATGTCGGTTTTTGTTCCCGAGTCAAAGGGAGTTCGGACGGAACACGAACGTCTGTTTACATGTTCGTCATCGTTAACATCCACCATCTCCTTTTTCTTATGTTTCTACGTCTTTTTCTCTGAAATAAAAGTAATAGTTGTATAAATTCATGAAACATAACGCTGATGCAGCAACTACGTCATACATGTTCAGTGACGAAGTAACGGTACCGACTGTGATCTCGCGGAACGTGTAAACTAAGTTTCTCGCCGAACATTTCGCCGAAACGTGTAAATAATCCATTTAAAATCATAGAACAAAGGTTGATAGAAATTCGAAATTGCGCAAGAATTTTTTATTTTAAGCCTGTATAAGAAACATTTATTATTGCTGTCGGTACAAAAAAGCAGAGGCACGGTACCTACCAGTAGTTTGACGCCTTTGATTTGGAATGCATGGCGCCACTGTTTAGGTATCAGCGCCGAAACTCGCTCAAAGGCAAGGGTTGTCACAACATTGTAAACAAAATTAAAAATAAATATTTTAATCAATTTTACATAGGTTATTTTACATAGGTTATTTTACATAGGTTATTTTACATAGGTTATTTCTAAACGTGTAATGGATATATTTTTGCGACACATTTTAGATTTTATACTATTCAATTATTTTTTATTAAATTTCACAATTCAATGGGAAACAAAGACGGGATCTGGATTTGAAATGACCTAAAATTTTGCACACGCTTCCAGTTCTTGGCAGTAACTAATAAAATCAGCAGGAGATACCTACAGTCCACAAAATGGATCACGGCTGCTATTATAGATTCGTTTGCGTAAATAAAAATTACTAGTTGTCGGTTCATGTGTGTAGGTGGATACATAGTTAATCATTGATAAACATTTCTGTTTATCTACGCATCGCCGTGGTATACAAGTTACAAGTATATAACTTCACTGAGAGCAATCAGATGAAACACAAGACAATCATTTAAACGCGAGACGGTAAGCGGTTCGTCGACCGCATCGTCCGACTCCCTATGTAGGGTTGCCATACCCTAAAATACAAAAGCCGGACTCTGCGCTATATTAGGCCGGACATTTTGCCCTAAAGGCCGGACATATCTTTTTCAAAACTGGACATAACTTTTATAGTAAAAAAAACTCGGATACGTATTTTAATTAAGTATTTATTAAGTACAAAGTCTTCTGGAGACTAGATAAAATCGAAGGACAAACAAAACACAATAATAAAATAAAAGTTTTTATTAAACAAAAAAAGAATCCCATATGTATCCAATGAAATATATTTGACAAAAAGCCTAACAAAAGCCGGACAGGCCGGACAAGTAAATATTTGGCCGGACACGACTGTAAAAAACCAAACATATCCGTACCAAACATATAACACAACCTGCGGCCGGACATGATTGTAAAAAGCCAAACATATCCGGCTAAAGCCGGACACCTGCCAACCCTATCCCTATGCAAGTACAATCGTTGGGCGACTGTAAGGTAGTAAGACTGTGTCAGTGCTATCTCCGATTACCCTCTACAGGCGACACTCGACTCCTGGACTATATGAAGTATCGACATGTTTCGGATTTCAAAAATATACCTCCACCTATTGGTCTGACTGTGTTCGCTATTTTATTCATAAGCTATTTTGAAGCCGCTATTCAGCTCAGGATTCTTACCTGCGACCTTGGTGGTAGTACCAACTTGCACGACAAGATGAAGAAGGTCATCAGAGAACCGACATCCGATGCGGTTGATGACTCTTCAAACAGAGACCACGTACCGAGAAGCAGGGTTGAAATAATAATTTTTTAAAATATTAATTAGGCAACATTTCTGCTTCAAAATGAGCAAATTAAGCTGGGAGGCTGGTAACACTGAGTCGTGTCGCATCAACTGTCATTCTCACTGTGACTAAGTAAAATCTGTGTATTTTGTTTTGATTATTTACAAATACGATACAAATAAAAACTAGTTTTGAATATGACAATGTCTGCAGGACGAAAAAAAAGACGAGATTTGGCTCATATTTGGATATATGAGTACATATGTTGATTAACGTATAATAATAAGTTATTTTATTTTGAATTCATATTTCTATCATTTTCTATTGTAATCCAGTGAATTTTGCCCCCTCCCTGAATTTGATTTAAATCGTTGATTAAAATAAAAAATCACATGATATTTATAATAATTTATATTAATGATTTAATAAAATTGATTTAAACCACCCATCCCTACCGGGAAGTCCAGCCGCGTTCGGCCACTTGGACCGATCACTTGAAGAAGTTTCTCGGTAGTGGCTGGATGATACGAGCGGGGAGACCGTGTGTGGTGGTAAGCTGCGGGAGAGGTCTATATCCAGCAGTGGTAAAACATGAGTTTAGTGCTTGGCATATCATACCATCAGCACAAACTACCCACCCTTAAACGATTTCGTTAAGCACCGCACATATCCTTCAAATACACTGTTATATTTTCAAAGGCCACAAATAGGTACGAAAATCGTTTGTAATTCCCTTTAAGGGTAGTTTTAATTAGCAAAGTGAAAAGCGTCGAAACAAAATCTTCTGGCACTAAGGCAAGCGGTGATTAATTACATATAAGGGTACGGTCCCAGTTACAGCTGCCGAAAACTTTAACCAGAAAATTAAGTAGCATGCATTTCATATAAATTTTAATCAGATAAGCTGAGCTTACTTTTTCAACTTCCACTTACACTCCCATATCATACAACCAGTGCGATAGTTTAAATGAGAACACGTCTAGCCCTGCCAACAAACTATTATATAGTTTGAGGGGGAGAGTGCACGCTGCAATCCAACAGCCGCTGGGCGCGCTCGACTGGCCACGTTACCCCTCTCTCACAGAAGACTACCATGAAATGTACTGCATTTCCCATTTTATCGTATTTCCCCAATGTACGTACGTGTTTCGGTAGTAAGTGAGATGTGCCAGAGCCCATTCCAATCCCATACTATCCTTCCCCATTTTCTCAACCCTTTTTCCAAATCCATTCCTATATCTCCAAAGGTAGGCAGCGCATCCGGGGGCATGCCAACGTTTCTCATTTTGGACTAATGTTGGCATGTATCGCGGATGTCTATGGGCGACAGTATCCACTTACCATCAGGTGCTCTTCTGCCGCCTTCGTACATAAAAACATATAATGGCAGAAACATTTTTCAGAAAAAACAGGTTTATTTATTTATTTATTCTTTATTGCACAAAAGGCGAACTTAATGCTTACAGACACAAGACACTCTCTTAATGTCTTCCTTCCACCTCATTTGTGGCTGCCCTATAGTTATTTTATTGTCTCATGGTATCCAATCCAGCACTATTCTGCGCCACGAGTTAAACTTCCAGGTTTCATATCCCTCCTATTCCTATCACCTCAACACATCTGACATACATTACTTTTGATTTATTTTATAGCACAAATAAACTATACATACTAAATCGACACTATAATTTACTTAATATTTACTGCCACTGCACCTACCGCACCATCGTTATACTCCAAAGGCTGACTAGGAGATATGCTTCAAACCCATTAAGACCGCCTTCTCACACTCTGTGCGATAATGAATAAATGAAATCAATCTAAATAGATGAATCTAGATAGATAATATAAATTTTTTTTTTTTTTTTTTTTAGGTTATTATTTGCAATTGGTCGTGAGACCATAAGCTAATTTGTTGTGAGGTGTTTGGCTTTTATTTGGTGGAGTGGCTAGTGCCGCCCCTACCAATCAAATAAGGTGGTTCCTTTTAAGTCTCTTGACCATCATAGACGGGTTTAGCAAATCTGCCACGAGTGGATTTTGGTGCAGGGATAGCCGCTCTATGTGTTGTTTCCTGTACCGCTCGATTTCAGCTGCAACGGTCGGCATGTTGAGGTATTCTTGAATTTCATCATTTCTTGTGAACCAAGGAGCGCGAACTATTGCCCTCAGGATGCAATTCTGTAATCGTTGTAGACAGAGTATGTTACTTTTACTTGCAACACCCCATAGCTGAATCCCGTAGGTCCAAACTGGTTTTAGCACTGAGTTGTAGATGAGAAGCTTGTTGTCCGTCGACAGCGCAGAGTTCCTCCCCATGAGCCAGTACATATTACGAAACTGGTGGTTGACTTGGTCTCTCTTTTGTTTTATATGACGTTTCCATGTAAGGCGCCTATCGAGGTGGAAGCCAAGGTATTTGACACAGTCAGTATGTGGTAGGATATCGTCACCAAGTCTTACAGGAGGACAATTTTCTTTTCTCAAGGTGAATGTTATGTGGTGAGACTTCGCCGTGCTAGCACGTACACGCCACTTGCATAGCCATTTGTATATTGCGTCTAGTTGCTCCTGGAGTTTATGACTGGCAATAGATGGATCACTGTCAGTGGACAAGTAAGCTATGTCATCGGCGTAGGTTGCCACGGTTATGTCACTGTGTATAGGTAAATCGGATGTAAATATGTTGTACAGTACCGGTCCAAGAACCGTTCCTTGGGGTACACCAGCCTCTATGTGATGAAGGCTGGGATAATATAAATCTAGAGAAGATTGTCATCAAAATTATCATCATTTTCCATTTTACAAGCAGGAGAAGTCACCGGATAAATATACTAGAATGAAATAGAGAAAATTCTCCATTGAAACTGCAAGCGATTTACATATGAAATCAATTGAGAACTCTTCGCATGCGACAGTACTCGTACAAATGCAAGCGAACTGATTTTCGCATAAACGAAACATATCCGGAGGGAAACGATTTCGTGAACTTTTATTGAAATGTCTTCACATTCATAAAGCAGCATGTCATTGAAGTGCGTGTGTGTGTGTTGTACGGTCGGCGAAACAATCTACACTTGCTGCGGATAATACCTATTTGGGATGTGGAGCTCCGTAACCGTAACCGTAATTATTGGATATCCAAAAAAATATTAGCAACCGAAACCGAATAGAAAATAAAACATTCGGATGTTCTTACAAATGCTAGTACTGTTAGGGGCCTAATTTGAACGTGGCGAGTTTTGACAAGTACTTGCTGATTGCATTTAATTTGATAAGTTTTTCGTTCGTACTTTATGAGCGTAAAGTTGCTATTATTCCCTTACTAGAAATACATTACTTAAAAATTTCATTAAAACATATCCGTGACTGAAACGATATCCGATATGATTTTAAATCCTTATTTGTAACCGAAACCGGTAAAAGAGTATACAATATATCCTCATCCGGGTCCCAAATACTCCCTAACAATCCTAATACCTATATATATCAAGGGAAATGACTGACTGACTGAATGAAATTAGACAGCGCTTGGCTTCTTTTTGTGATGTAAAGACTTACTAACAAGGTATTTCTCTACAAATAAATCTACAGATATTACGAATAATATAAATATAAAGATAAATATTCTGACTGATTGACTCTTCAACGCTGAACCAAAACCGCTAAAGCCAGATGAAATTTGGACAGTAGCTTCATTTTATGACGTAAATACTTACTTTAAGGTATTAAATTAAATTAAATCCCTAAAGGGGTAAAACAGGGCGTCAAAGTTTGTATGGAACAAAAAATTAATGCTCACATTACCTTGAAACTAAATATTCTTCAATACAAATACGTTTTACCATCTAAATGATGACGTGGGGGTTAAAGTACAAAAAAGATAACGATTACTTCTTAGGCATGAAAGGATTCAAAGGTTTCAAAAGTCTCTCCACAAAAAAAAACCCACAAATAATTCATATTTCGCTGTCACTGCGCCCCCACCCTGATCCTATATAAATTAGGTCCGAGGCCGTAATTATTATAGGAAATTAAATAATATTGTCCTTACCTATTTTTCCGACGCTACACAGGGTAACTGACAGGGTGACGGGCACTATCTTTGTCATGTAGATAATTAAAGTACAAGGGTACTGAAATAATATCTCATGTCACCTCACAATGTTATTATTAAAACCCTGACAGAAATCTCCATTTGGAAAGGCAGATTTCGCTATTTCAAATACAAAAGGTGCCGTAATACAATTTCAAATACATTACAATACACGAACAGTGCGGTATTTAAGACACTTTATACCGCGAACCCGAAAGTTGTGGACTGAACTGCCAACTGAGGTTTTGCCACTGAGCTACGACATGGGGTTCTGGTGTTGCAGGTATCCATGGGCGGTGGTGACCACTTACCGCCAGTCTGCCAACTCTTTTATAAAAAGGGGACAAACAAAGTAGTCGTGACTCCGTGTGCTGCAGAATAACTCGGGGCTTTCCATTGTAACATATTCTTATGATCATGTGTCTATCAGGATGTCTGGACCAAATGCGATATTTTGGTGAATACCATACCACGCCATCAGCCTATATACAGGCCCCTCCCAAAAGCTCGCTACTAGACACGATCCTCGGCTCTACTCACCCAGCCACCACCGGCGAACTTCTTCAAGCCCACCTGGCTGAAGGTCGTCCCACACTGCGCTTCCGGTACGTGGCCTCTACCCTAGGACTCCTCTATCCCATCGGTTATGTTACTTCAGCATGCTGATTCTGTGAGCTATGTCGGTAACTTTAGTTCTTTGGCAAATCACTTCGGATCTTATCCCGCAAAGAAACCCCGAGCATAGTCCCAATAACCTCAAGGTTAGACCATGAAAACATTGAGAGAACTGTCTCTCTGCATCTTCACCAACTCTGCAAGTCACAAAGAATTTCTATAGCATACAAAACTACTTTATTGATTTTCTTTGTTATATTTTCGGTGAGCAGACATTGGCCATGTTGGCCGGCTTTAGAATACCATCACCCTTTTAGAATAGCACTCTTCCCGTGGGTGTCGTAAAAGGCGACTAAGGGCTAACAAAGCAGCTACCAAAAGCCCTGAGGAACTACAATACATCTAAAAGAGTGAACTCGCCGACCCGTTTGGCCAGCGTGGAGTTTTAGAGCCTTACATCTCTCATAGACAGGACAATGTGTACGAGGAGTGGAGGCTCATGTCCCATGTCCGGACTATAAAACGGCTGGTGGCGGTGAAACATTTGCGGACTGAGCGATCACCTTAAATAGAGCACGTACAAATGAAGACGCTTTTGCTCGAACTGAGGCGTCTCCAACACGCAATTTAACTTAATATTACGTAATAGATCATCTCGCGTGCGCCATTTACTTGTTTTGCTCGTGATTTATATACGGAAGTTGAGCCAAGGAACTCTTGTTATTGGACTGCTTCTTAAAAAGGAGGATCAATGAATATTGGAAGTTATTTGGAAGCAATTCAAATTAGGTCTTATTTATTAAAAACATAACCTTTATGTACCAATATGATTAGTTCGATATTTCAGACATTCTTTATTCTTATATGTAATATAAATGTTGCTCGTATTAGTCTTATGAAATTGCCATTTGAATCTTGAACTTTGAACCTAGTTTTTTTTATGGACGAAGGCGGCATACGAGCATACAGTCCACCTGATGGTAAGTGGATACTGTAGCCCATAGACATCCGTGATACATGCTAACGCCCCGGATGCGCTGCGTACCTTTGGAGATATAGGAATGGATTTGGAGAAAGGGTTGGTAAAAATGGGAAGGGATAGGATGGGAATGGGCTCTGGCACATCTCAATCACTACTGAAACACGTACGTACATTAGGGAAATGAGATAAAGTGGGAAATGCAGTACATTTCAAGGTAGTCTTCTGTGAGAGAGGGGTAACGTGGCCAGTCGAGTGCGCCCAGCGGCTGTTGGATTGCAACGTGCATTCTCCCCCTGACAGTAATCTTGCGTTTAGCTTGCAATTTCAAATTCAAATTAATTTCAATTTAGTGATGATATTTTTTTCAAAATCAGTTATTCATTTGTTTCTCCGTTAAACGACTTTTTTCTTATCGTTGTTTCCGACCATGGAAAAGTTGTTTTAGAATATGAGTTCCGTCCTAACAGCAACGCAGTACAGATGGCACGCAAATATCAATGGTGTGTACGGAACAAACACCGCAAACGAACGCACGGTACGTTTTTAATTTGATCGTTTCCGTTCTAGAAATTTCGATCTCAAAAACAAGTCCCGTGGACGACCGGAGACTAAAGTCGATAATGACGAATTGAAAGCAATAGTGGAAGCGGATTCATCTCAAACCACGTCTGAGTTAGCAGCGGCCTTCGGTGTAAGTGACAGAACGATATTGATTCATTTGCGTCATATCTGATTAACAATTTAATTTAAAAACGATCTATTAACTAAACTTTTCGACTTGAACTTTACCGAAAGAATGAAACTCATCCTAAGCATGAAAAAGCATGAAAGGTATGTGAAACGGGCAGATAATTACGTAAGACGGAACATTTCGACGCGGACGGAGTTTTAACCAAGTTTTCTCATTTCGACACAACTATCCGGGGAACTGCTCTCCCCACTTTGTAGGTATCTAAATCTTGCTACAATCTCATGCCTTACTCTTTACTATCTGTATAAAAACGTATTTTGAGCCAGTGAATTATACCAGGTGGTCAATAACCAAAGTATATCAGTTTTTAAAATAACGAAAAATAAGCGGAAATTTTGTTGTTTCTATTTTCAAAATTAATTAAATACTGGTCACTTTACTTCCGTCGCCGCATCGAGCGGTAAAAAAACATAAAAGCGATAACATAAAAAGTTTTTAGGTATTTTTATTCCAACATTAGCGCCACCTGTTAGTTGCAGATTTCATGAACGCTGATATTTGCCCCTTAATGGGATAAATATTACCTACTCTCACAATATCTTCTTTTTTTATGGACGAAGGCGGCAGACGAGCATACAGTCCACCTGATGGTAAGTGGATACTGTAGCCCATAGACATCCGCGATACATGCCAATATTAGTCGAAAATGACAAACGTCGGCACGCCCCCGGATGCGCTGCCTACCTTTGGAGATATAGGAATGGATTTGGAGAAAGGGTTGGGGAAATGGGGAAGGGATAGGATGGGAATGGGCTCTGGCACATCTCACTCACGTGACTCACGTCACTCACGAAGACTACCTTGAAATGTACTGCATTTCCTACTTTATCGTATTTCCTCAATGTACGTACGTGTTTCGATAGTGAGTGATATATGCCAGAGCCCATTCCCATCCCGTCCTATCCCTCCCCATTTTCCCAACCCTTTCTCCGAATACGTTCCTTAATCTGAAAAGGTAGGCAGCCCAGCCCATCCGAGAGCGTGCCAACGTTTGTCATTCTGGACTGATGTTGGCATATATTGCGGATGTCTATGATCGACAGAATCCACTTACCACCAGGTGGACTGTATGCTCGCCTGCCGCCTTTTTTTCTATAAAAAAAAATGTAGTTCTTAGTTTATTTCTAACTTACTAAATTTACACACGCGAAGACGCGGAGACCAGCTAGTTATTTTCTAAATGTTGTTGTTGATGTCGTTGCTCTTTATTGTATTTATTGTATTTATAATGAATTGTTACAATAAGACACTACAGTAACAACATGACTACAAGGGCCGACTTATTCCTAGGACAAATCTTTTCCATTCAACCTTAGAATGACTAAGAAGAGTTATGTCATTAATAAGCAGGCTACATCATATAGCAAAAAATCAGATATATTTTGTATTCTTCGTATTTCACGCACCACCATTTGTCTGTCGAGTTACACAAAAAAAAACTTTATTTCGATAAGTCGGGGTTCGCAACCCGGGAGGGACAGTTCTCACCTGCTATCTAAGATAAATGTGGGCTTTCGAGCAAAAAGGGAACACGTGGGTCTACCAGTTTCCGAGATATTCACATTTCAGTAACGTTTGGTTAAATAATTATATTTTAGGGAATCTACCTTCGTGGAAAACATGATTTTTAAATTTGGGAAAAAATCCTTTATACCTCGACTAAGCTATCCTTAGAAAAAAAAAAACAAGTGCATTTTCATGATAATCGTATAAAATGCAAAGGTTTAGTAAAATCAAGCTATAAATTTGGAGATTTGGATAAAACAAAAGTAATAAATATATTTATATTTTAAAATGAATATGTTTAATACTAAGAAGAAAAGGAATTAATAATAATACCCACTAAATGTCTGTGATGCAATCATTCTAATGGACACTTATATAGCAATAGCTACTGTAACATGCAATAGACAATTTCCTAGTGTAACCAGGAATTGTCCGTTTCAATGCTGAAAATATGTGCTTGAAAAGGTTGTACTATCGTAAACGCGAAAGGAGAACTTGTAACTTTGCCTATTCCATCACAGATGTCAGTGCTATCGGATATAGAAAGTGACGCCACCCAACAGACACTTCGGTCGAAAACTAATTGCTAAACAATCACAGAACCGTTAGAGAAAATGAGTCTACTCCCCAGTAGATGGCAGCACAAGAAACATGAATTGTTATTAGTTTCCCGATATGGCAGCAGATGGCGATATATACGTTGCAAAAGATTGCAATCCAAACGTGATTTACTACCAAAGAATATGTTTGCGAATTTTTTGGCAGGAACTAGAGTAGTGGAACTTGCTATACATGAACACTATACACTATTGCCATACATGAAGAAAAAAAAAAAACGTTTTTGCAAATATTTAGCTACCTTTAACAAGCTGTTTTAAATGATGTTTTCGTAACCCAATTAAATCGTATCAATTAATATACAAGTCGTAATAAATATCTCGATTGTGATATTTTCATCGATATGAATCTCATGTATTCCCAAGTCGATGGATTTTTTGTATGCTTCTGATCAAAATCAGTTAATTGTAATTTGTATACATTTTAAATTTGTTACCTTGAAATATGTTTCTAGTCTTACATGTGAATAAGTTGGTATCATCGACATAAGATCTCTCATAACGATGATATAAATAAACTACCTACCTATTCTACATTATTATAAATGTAAAGAAAATCTATTTCTTTGATTTTAATTTGCCGCTAATTCCGGGCGCCATCGATATGCAAGGTTATCGATCTTGTATATCGATGTAGGGTAATCTGTGATTTATAATCTAAGATGGTCTGTAATGTATGGGTAGATGAAGATGGCGTTGTTGATTTGGATAGTTTAATATTGTGAATTTGTCTGTTGTCTGAAGCGAAGGGGATTGACATTTGAAGAATAGACTTTAATGTCGTTTCTTTTGTTACAGATAGGATTTTTACTATATAATACTGTGCTAAACCCACCATTATGGTAAATAATTATATGTGAAAGAAACAATAAACGGTTCTTTTGTTACAAAGAAACTCAATATTGTTTATTTTAGTGTCAATTCCCTGAAACACTATTATATAAATATAAGTACTTTATAAATTTTATCGTAGTAATATTTAATGGTTCCCTTGTATCTGAAAAATAAAGTTATTATTATTATTGAAATAAGCAATTAGGTATTATTATCGGTTGATACGGTTGTATGTAATCATGACTAACGGAAGTATTTTAATGTCTTTGTGCATCTAAAATAATAAATTTAATTGCAATTCAGATTGCAAGCGTAAAGGTGTAAAAAAATCTCAGATCAGTCGAGGTTGATAATAATATATTATAAAATGTCACAGATATTTTTTTTGCAACAAAAGACTTGTCTATATTAACAAATAAAGACTTTGAAGGCCATTTTACTGTAGCCAAGTCCATTTTGCCGATATGTTCAGAGAACAAAAACCTCGTGATAAACCCATTATCCAGTTCCGACCGAAAAATGTCTGACATAATACAGTTAAATAGCGGTAGCGAAAGTTCGTGTAACTGCTAAAATCGTGATCGAGTCATAGTGAATTAAAAGAATACGACAATATACTTTCATATTATATCTATAAAAAAAAATAAAAAAATGACAGAAGGCACGAAGTAGCTAATTAAAGTACAGTTCTAAAAGTACTGACGGCATTTATGTTTATTTGAAATTCAGTCTTTTAAGAGTAAATATAGAAAGTTTTGCGTTAAACAACAAAAAAAGAAACACTCGAAGTAGCAAGCGAGAAATAATCGGAAATTGTATGGCACCATATATTTTTACTAGCGATCGAATGTTGATACTAATAACACCCCCTTGAGTGAGTAATTGTGAAAATAAAGAATTCTAATTTGAAGAAATAAGAATAATTATTGAATTATCTTTAACATAAAACACGTTATTATTATAACTAGACCCGATTCTCACCAGCTGCACGTGACGCCAGCGGCGCGGTGAGTCAAGAAGGATGTTTGTTTTAATAATCAATTTTAACTCAATCGCACTTTATATTTATTTATATTTCTATGACGTCACACGTCTCCGCTTACTATAATATAGCGTCAAACAAATTTAAACTATGCTTTGAAGTTAAAGTTCACTATTAAAGCTCGCGCATTTTATAGCGGGCTTATATAGCCCGAAGCGCAGCATTGCAAAAGTACTTCGGAATGATTTTCGTACATTTGCTATGAATCGTGTCGCAACGCAGCCCACTGCTGGATTGCTTGCCAGCCGTATTTATGGGCTGCGACGCGGCCCGCCTCAATGTGCGTTGAACGGGTGCAGTTAATGGACGTCATTCGAAAGTTATTCGATGTGCGACGATTGAATGTCAACTGCTAAATGACTTAAATTATTGCGTTGAGCTGCGGCCTGCCGCATCTGGAATGTGCGTTGTCGCAGTTTTGTATTGCGACGAGGCAACAATGTAAAACACATGACTTACTTGACGCACCGCGCCGCTGTGTGATGTGCGGGTGGTGAAAATCAGGTATTAGTGACAACTTTAAGCTTAAAACTACACGTATTTATTAATAGATTGTCTGTGACGTTTAGTATTACCAAATATTTTATGGTGTTTCATTAGACGCTGTTCATTCATGCACATTCTGAGAAATCACGAAAACTCAAGTAAGATTTTTTTTGTTATATCATATTTAACTTCAACATATTAATTTGACGGCTTTATAACAGCATCTCTACTGAATCTTATTCACACTGTGACGTCAAGTAGTCCAGCGAAGATCGTCAGATATACGACCCGGTCCACTGGGCAAAATACACTAAATGTAGTGTAGGGCTATGAAACGTAAGTCTAAATAAACAAATTGAGATTTCATGAATCCGCACTAGGCCCCCGTGGTGAGTTAGGGCCCGAAACCGAAGTGGTTACAAGGGAGGCCTGTGCCCTGCAGTGGCACTTTAAAAAGGTTGAGGTATATCAGTCAATAATGCAATGCAATGCAACCAGCCCTTTTTCAGTATCCACTGCTGGACATGAGCCTCCTCATGCACATCGTCTTCTGCATGAGGGATGTATGGCCTTAAAACGCTCGCTGGACAAGCCGGTTGGCAAGTCCACTCTTTTAGAGGAGATGAAGTTCCTCTGCGTTTGTGGTAGCGATTTTGTTATCCTTTAGTCGCCTTCTACAAAACCCTCGGGAAGAGATGGGGTGGTCGTGCTATTCTATAGCTTGCCGACACCACGCGGCAGTCCATGATAAAAACACAAAAATACTTTTTTTGACGAAGTGGACACTGTCGCCGAGGGATATCCCCGGATGGGATCCTCTTAATTTTGAAGACTTAGGAGAAGATTTGGAAAAAGAATTGATACAGTAAGTAAGTAAGCAAAGATTATTGCACGCCAAAGATATAGTAAAAGTGATACTAAATCATCAGCGCTGCTGGATAGAGGCCTCTCTCAGAAGTTTAAAGTTTAGTAAAAGTGATCCAATAGTTTAAATAAATAGGTGACTGTTATCGTCATCTTATCGCTAAGCGATCTCTTCTGGGCAAAAAGGGAATGATTAAAAATAGGAGATACAACGAGCCAAAAAGTTTTAATCAACCTATTACATCTCACATTCCTCCTTGGGTCGATGGAGTGGGATGAGGAGTCAAGAATATAATGGAATAAGGAGATTCCTATATCCCATTAAACTTACTGCCGACCCAAAAAGGCATGTGATATATAAAATATACATATATAAATTGGTATAAAACCGCTATTTCAATGGCTCCAAAATCTAAAATACCACACATTGGTACGGTATCTCACTCTGTGCGAGCTAAGTGAACATACATGTCGGTTTGGCGAAAATGTTGTTTATTATCAAGATTTTTTTATATGAAGTTCGTTCACAGGTACACTAACGTCATCTGTTGAATGGTTTACAAACTAACATTTACTCTGCATCTTCTCATGTTATTCATTGATTATTAGGTCTTGATGCAATTTTTGCTATGATGCATTTACTCCTTTTCTAAGTCTCACTGAATTCCGGGATAAGTCTAGGATCCCAGGAGAGCAAGACTGGGTGTCCATGGGCTGGGGTGACCACTTACTATTACGTGGCCCGTTCCCTTGTCTGCCGTTTCTTCTATAAAAAAAACTACAAAAGGGGATCGATATTGTATTTTCTACACAGAAGATTTGGAAGGAGAAATGGGAAGGATAGGGTAGAAATAAGGCAAGGAAGCTTGGATCCACAGCCAGAGCGAGGTGGAAACCCAATTTAACTTTTTCCATTAAGGTGAGTCAACACGTAGATTAATCTCATGAAAGTGACGCTGTCTACATTGCCTTGACACGTGACATATTTGCCGGGTTATATGTCTTTGTGCAGCTGTGGTGGCGTAAATATCCTCGACTTATGTCAGTGAGGTGATGAGTACGAACCTCAGTATAGGTTAAAAAAAAAATTAATTAGATAAAATAAAAAATAAAGCCCCCCCCCCCCGCATTCGTACGACCGCACCTCCCGTCACAAAGTTGACGCGGAGAATATTTGGAACAGCAATAAAACAACTTACATTTTTATGTTTGATTTAATTATAGAGATTCTAAAAGCCGTCAGTGTCACCGACGTGTAATGACGCGTAGTAATGACATAGATGTTTTCTTCTCGAATGAGCTGGTTTTGAGCAGATATGCAGTGAAATTCTTAGTGAAATCGTTATAAATAATGTACACATTGGTATCTATAAACTGTAATTAATGTACTCGTATCTGTTATCTGTAATTAATGTAAGTTAGTGTAAATATCTGTTATCCGAAGATTTAAAAGAAATCGGAAACTAACACGCAGGGAAGTACTCTCACGCTTCATTGGCTTTGTGTACTTCGGCTGATTGTTTTTCCTTTGTCAAAGTATCTACAATACGTAAAAAAAAGTTCAAAGTATCCTTTGAGTAGATTCCTTTGATGTTGTTGCTTGTATCTTTTCATAACACTTTTTGGTGGGAACTCCAGAAGTGAAGTCGAGCGTTTGTTTGATGATTATGAAAATTGTGTATTACGTGATGAGATGCGCTTTGAATTTTCTGGACTTAAAATTGTTAATTACGCAGAAAATTAGAAATTGGCACAATGTGCTAAATGAGTTGTCGCATAAGAAAATGAATATTTTTACATTAAACAAGTATTGTACTCCAGCTGATTGTCACTTCCTTGACAATAATCTGCTATGTAATGTGCAGTCTTCAAGACACTTATACCACGAACACGAAGATTGTGGAATGAACTGCCAGCTGAGGTTTATCCGTTACGCTACGACATGGCTCTTCAAGTCAGCTGTGAACAGCATTCTGTGAGGCGCACCTGCATGCCACTTGGTGTCCAGGTGACCAATTATCACAATGTGGCCCACCCGATGTGGTGTGAGTCATAGGAGAGGAAAGATACAGGCTGATAATATGGTGGTAATATAGTATTTTTCGTTATACGAGTGTTTTTTTATAAAAAAAACTATAGCGTTGATATCACAAGTTGATAACACAAATCACGAAGGAAGGAAAACCTTCATTACTAGATTTTCCTTTCGGGGGATCCCTGAAATGATTCATTTTTGTAAAAGAGGAATACAAATAGGTGGGAATAATCCCAGGGGAATGGCGCACGGAAACGTTCTTACAAATTGAGGTCGACCCTGGGACGAGCGATGACGTTTAAAGAAATCGTGACTGTATGTATACAGGTTGCTCGGAGCGAAGTGGATTATTTGACGAAATTATAGTCAAGTATTTAACGTAATATATATAAAACTTGGCAGTGTCGTTTTTTCGGGAAATTTAGAGAACTGTTTATCCGACGCAAATGTTATAGCCATCCATTCCTTAAGTCATTTTAGTGGTTTTTTTTTGTACAAACTAATTCAATATTTCATCTGTATTCATTTTAAAAATGCCGTATTAACGTTGGCATGCCTAATTGTTTAAAAGCCATTAGGCATTTTAAGCCTAATGGCTTAAAATGCATAATTGCAACGTTGGCATATCTATGCCAACGTTGCAATTATACTTCAATACTTTCCATTATTTACAATGACAATTGAGACAGTTCACAATAACAACAAAACAAATAAAACAAATTTTTAGCATCGTGCAGTAGTCAGGTACCTGAAGACAAACTATAAACGATACACACGGGCTTTTAGTAATTCCATTGCACTACGATAACTGACGACGGCTTCCTTAAAACCAACCTGTATTTTCTGTAGCTATAAGTTGATGTAATCGTATACATTGTAATTGTATACATTATAATAGATCGAAATTTGGTTAGCAATATTCTTTTTGTCAGAAATTGTAATATAAAACAAATCTAACGAATTGTAAGTCTAATGAATAAATCTCATAAACTTAGACCATAGTCTCAATCAAGAGACAATCTCAATCTCAATCATTCCCATTTTATCTTATTTCCCTAACTTACATTCGTGTTTCGGTAGTGAATGAGATGTGCCAGAGCCCATTCCCATCCTATCCCTCCCCATTTTCCCAACCCTTTCTCCAAATCCAATCCTATATCTCCAAAGGTAGGCAGCGCATCGGGGGGTTTATCAATCAATGCTTGTCATGTTGGACTAATGTTGGCATGTATCGCGGATGTCTATGGGCGACAGTATCCAATTACCATCGAGTGGACTGTATGCTCGTCTGCCGCCTTCGTCCATAAAAACAAAAACTTATAGGTCGCTATATTTGTCACTTAGAATCATACCGTTGCCATTCATGTACCAACACGTATCTATAATGAATACTCGTATTGTAGTCGTGCGCCCAATATTTATAACTATGTATATATATAATTTCATGTACGTAAGTATACATGTAGTATCGGGGTACCGAAAATAAAGTGGGTTTTCAAGTTTAAATCACCTTTTTAATCACTAGAAATGAAATTTTACACTGAGCGTCGTATAATACGAACTGTCACGGCCGCCATTCGTCGTATGTCTCCCTTTGACACTTGATCCGTTCACTTACATGCCTACCTTCATAGTTCATTCGGTTTCAATTGTTCCTCGTTCAATCCACAATACCACGTACATTTTTTTATAACTAGTACATAAATTTTCATCTATACTAATATAATAAAGAGGTAAAATTGGGTGTTTGTAGGTATGTTGGGGGTAATCTCTGGAACTACTGAACCGATTTCAAAAATTGTTTCACAAATAGGAAGCTACATTATCCACGTCTAATATAGGCTATATTTTATTTTGAAAAAAAAAAAAAACAACAACTTATAAACCGAAGCGAAGTGAGGGCGGGTCGCTAGTTGTTATATAAAGTTTTAAATGTATAAAATATGCATGCTAGTAATTTATCAAAATACAAAATGTTCCAACTGTTGTAAAAATAATTCTAACATAAGTTTATTTACGAATACCTACCTGTGTTCCTGCAAATAAATATTCTGATTTATATAAAAAACAAATCAACTCGAATAAAACATCTCACTAAACAATGTGTTAATCTCACTAAACAGAAAAAATAAATACCTAAGTTTAAACTTAAATTTAAGTCATAATAATTTCAGGACCATTCATCATCACCAAGAAATTGTAAACAAAAACGCTCTAATTAAATGTTAACAAAACACCGCTGGATATTTCACGGGAGTGGCGCAATGCGGTTTAACCGGGCGGTGCGTTACAGGGAAGTAAAGTTCATTAGGTGTTGCAGGTCCCAGGAGGTCGGTTCGCTTAAACACACGAATAACAGAGGTGAGGTTTGGATATTGTATTTTAAAATTAAGTTAAATTGCTGTTAAATATCTTAGCAACTGTCTCTGTTCTTTTGTTCTGAAACCTTTCCCTCAATTCCTTTTATTCTTTCTTTCGTCAAAACCAACTTAAATTTCTTTGACGTTAACCGATATATATACGTATGTATCTATCTATATCTATAATAATATAATAAAGAGGTAAAATTGTGTGTTTGTAGGTATGTTGGGGGTAATCTCTGGAACTACTGAATCGATTTCAAAAATTCTTTCACATATAGGAAGCTACATTATCCGTGTCCTAATATAGGCTACATTTTATTTCGAAATTTTGAAAAAAAAACCCTTATAAACCGAAGCGAAGCGAGGGCGGGTCGCTAGTTATTAATACATATCAACATCGTGTATCAGCCTATAACGTCCTACTCTAGGGCATAAGCCTCCCCTGGTATATCACTGGGAGGTTTCAGGTCTTAAATCCAGTGCGTGCGGATTAGTGGATCACATACTTCATTCACATTTATTTTACAGTTTTTATTTTTGGAGCATGCGCATTACCTCACGATGTTTTCCCTTATCGCCGAACTAGTAAATTTTTTTGAAAAATCCGTACTCAAGTAGAAACTTAGTGGTAACGGCCGGGCATTTGAACTCACAATTATACGAATGCGAGACGAATATGGATACCCTAGCCTATCACGCTAGGTTATCACATAGCAATATATATGTTATTAATATATGTGCACAGGTCTTTCGAAGAGCCTTATGTCGTAGTTGGAAAAACCTCAGCTGTCAGTTCGTTCCACAACTTTCAGGTTCGCGGTATAAAGCGTCTTGATGACCGTTCTGGACGCAGCGACTCCTTATCAAGAACTGTGGTTAAACCGCACGACGACAACGGGAGGTGCGATGGTAAACATCCGAACATTAAATTTTGTCTTAAATAATGATTTAATATTTTGATCCGCCACTATATTTTATTTAAGATTAATGCAATACCCATTTCAGTTTCTTACGAATGTCACCAGTCCACGGTTACCTCTAAACAGTTATTGTATCAAATATAAACCGTCGTGTCCACAGCACTCGGCACGTCTCGCACAGATGCGACACAGTATAGAATATACATTAGTTAAGACAGTGAAAGAGTTTATTTCCTGTATACAGTGTCAGTGTATTTAATGAGGGGGAGAGTGCACGCTGCAATCCAACAGCTCTGGGCACGCTCGACTGGCCACGTTACCCCTTTCTCACAGAAGACTACCTTGAAATGTACTGCATGTATGCCCTTCTAATCCATTCTCCAAAGGTAGGCAGCGCATCCGGGGTCGTGCCCAAGTTTGTCATTTTGGACTAATATTGGCATTACCATCAGGTGGACTGTATGCTTGTCTGTCGCCTTCGTCCATAAAAAAAAATACAGTGACAAGTCTAAACACAAAAAGTCATGCAAGAACAAGAAAGAAAATATGTACTTATTATTATTAATTACGTCAGTGTAACAAGAAATGGTAACTTGAGTCAGCATGATGCTGCAGCATACACTGCAGCGCTGATATCCTGTCAGATCCATATTACGGACTGACGTCAGCGCAGCGGATATTTTTTTTTTATATAAAAAAGTGGGCGGAAGTAAGCGGTCCCACGTGATGGTAAGTGTTACCGCCGCCCATGGACAACTGCAACACCAGGGGGTATGCGGGCGCGCCGCCGACCTTGCAAAATCCTATTCACAGTTTTCTTGAAGAACCCCATGTCGTAGCTTAATGGAAAGACCTCTTGAGGCAGGTCGTATTAACGTATTAAATTACGTGATAACGCGTATTTTTTGCATTTATTATTTCACTTGACGTTTCGTTGCGCTACTGCTTCTTCTAAGTACCGCGGGCGAGTTGTAAAAAGGAATTTGTTGCTTTCCCGCAACCGCAATGCGACGTCTTAGCTCGGTCTCCGGAGACTTCGAGTCCTGGCTCACGTTTACGAAGGATTAAGGTTCCTTACGCACTGCGGACAGTAAACACTACTAATTGTGATGTATGACCTGAAAATGTTGACGGCCCCACTCTCACAGGCGGTTTGAATCGCTCAGCGTCCACCAATGTGTCTTTTGTACCACCTGTACATATAATGAGACATTATCCGATCTTGAAATTACATATATTGAAAGTGGTAAGAAACTCTCCTCGTGTAAATGAGTATGAAAACCTTTATTGTGGTATTGTATACAGACGAGCATACAGTCCACCTGATGGTAAGTGGATACTGTCGCCCATAGACATCCGCGATACATTTCAACATCAGTCCAAAATGACAAATGTTGGCACGCTACCTGCGCTGCCTACCTTTGGAGATATAGGAATGGGTTTGGAGAAAGGGTTGGGAAAATGATGAGTACATCATTTTCATACCCAATGTATGTACATTGTACGTGTTTCGGTAGTGAGTGAGGTATGCCAGAGCCCATTCCCATCCTATCCCTTCCCACGTCCCTAAACCTTTCTCCAAATCCATTCTTTCATCAACAAAGGTAGGCAGCGCATCCGGGGGCGTGCCAAAGTTTATCATTTTGGACTAATGTTGGCATGTATCGCTGATGTCTATGGGCGACAGTATCCATTTACCACAGGGTGGACTGTATGCTCGTTTGCCACTTTCTTTCTATAAAAAAAAAATATTTACAAAAATGAAACCAAAATATTTAAGTCTTCTTTGTAATTTAAAGTCCGCTATCCAGGTAAAATCTATTGTTATTTTGTACCACCGAATCGTATCGTACGTAACATCGTAAGTAGTATTCATTTGGATTCATCTCACGTACCCTAAACTTTTCTTTTGCAAGTAACGTGTTTCGGGAAGCAGTGCCTTCTTATTTTAATATTGCTTACTGAATTTTAATATCTTCGTGCGTTTACAAAGTGGTAGATAGAAATATATTTTTTAAGGAATTTATTCAAATTTAAATTCAATTTATTCGTTTGGAAACGTGTAACTACAGATGACATTCAAGTTATTGCACAGCTGTGCAGCCCTCGCGGGCGTACATATTTTAAGTAAAAAGAAAAAGAAGGAAACGTGCATTACTTATCAGCTCATCACCAACTTATTTATCTTCGGTCCCTTAACATATAAAGGCCACGCGGATAATTTCTAAGAAATTCTGAGAAAATTAGCCATTTACGAAGAGCACAAGAGAACTTAGTACACGGAAGATCAGGTTAAACTTTTTGTAATACAATTATATATTAATGACGCTATATAAACGCAATATAATTCCCTATACAATCTTAGCCCTTAGCGTAGCGAATAGTAGTAAAAGCCGAATTTATACTCTAACTGTATTCTAGCTGTAGGCCGCGTGGTGTGGGGCCGCCTTCAGAGGAACACCACGCCATCTCTTCCCGTGGGTGTCGTAAAAGGCGACTAAGGGCTCACAAAGCCGCTACCACAAGCACGGAGTAACCATATCACCTCTAAAATAGTGGACTCGCCAACTCTCCTCATGCACAAGACAATGTCCAGCAGTGGACGATAAAAGTGTTACGGCACGGTATACGGTAATAGGTAGATTTCTTCGGGATCTCCCCAAAAGTTTGTATTATTATATTCATACGGTAGGCTTTCAGGGTATTATAGGAATTGGATCCAACTTCTGAAACACTCCAAACTTGGTAATAGGAATAGGTAGCGCGGTCGATCGACTTTATTATGGTTCATTTACACAAGGAGCGTTTCTCGAACGCCAGTTTCTCGAACAACGGTCAAAAGCTAGTATAAACAACTGCTATCATCCTCTCGTCACTGTTATCCCTGTTGTCATCGAGCCTTTATCATCATGTTAAACGAGAATTGCATGTAGTCGCATACGAGAATCGTATCAATATTGTATGTGTAGGTATAATATATGTATTTTTATTTTGTTTTATTTCACAAGATTTACAAATGGAACATACACAGAAAAACAAACGAAAATAGTATTAGCCATGCAGCATATACACTGTATGTTTGTTGCTAATGACCACGTCATGCTCTATATTTACAACAAGGTAAACAAATTATAATTGTTTATCTTGTTTTAAACTCTGTAATTGTAAGGTTAATAGTTTTCTTGATTAAGGTGAAAGAATTACGACAAATGTCAAATTTGTCATGATAAATATATTTGCTACAGCGGTGAATCTGTTAAGGGGAGCTGAAGTTCTCAAATTGGTGCGAATTGCTTGAACATAGAAGGAGGCAAATTTAGTGTTTCTACTGTGCAATCGAGGCACCTTAGTCGGGAATACAACATCTGTATAGGAGCGACTTGTCCTTTTTTTATAGTCCTTTTTATATTTTTTTTTCTTTAGATTGTTAAAACGATGGCGTTTGAGGCGTTTATGGTATACTGAAGTACGTTCAGCGTTATGCGTTCGGTCGAGGTGTAAAGAATTTTTTTGTAGGTAGGCCTCCACATTGTTGTATTCCAAAATGGCTACGCATCAAACTTTTATATAGAATACATTTAGAGTTAGGGTTAAAAAACTATTTGGCAACCCTTGAGATGAATTCTAACATCTTCGAAGCCTTTTTAGCCATATGTTCTACATGCAGATGGAATCTAGAATTTTATTCTCTAAGACAATACTGAGGTCACGGATGATTTTCACTTTCAGCAGCGGTTTATCGTCAAAAAAGTATGACACTTGAGTGCCATTTTTCTTCCGTTAAAATGTCATGTGGTAACATTTGCCTATATTAAGTGTCATTTAGTTAAATCGGCAACGGGCTACTAATTTGGTTCAAATCACATCGTAGTTGAATGCAGTCTGTGTTATTTCTAATTGCTTTGAATACTTTGATGTCATCAGCAAATGCCTCAAAATGTGAGTCAGATATAACAGCCGCGATATAATGGCCGGCACACAGGGTCAGTTAAAACTGTCAGTTTTGACTGAACAGTTTGAACTGACAGTTAAAACTGACTTTCCTAGTATGACAAACTGATAGTTTTCATACTACACACGGTCAGTTTTAACTGTCAGTGTAAATGTTCTGTGAAAACTGACAGTTTTGACTGATCGTGTGTAGCGGCCATAAGGTATGTATATGTATGTATTATATGTAATTTATATATACTGTAAACTATCTATCTACCCGCGATTCAAATTTATATTTCCTCTCTACACAAAGGTTGTCTGGCAGAGATCGCTAATAGCGATAAGACCGCCTTATGTGCAATTCATATGTTACAATGTCTGTTACTGTCTTGTTTTGTTTTGGTGTGCAATGAAGAGTTTTATCTATCTATCTATTGTCGCCTGAACCGTTTAAGAAACTATCCATGTTTAAATGAGCCTTTATTCCGACAAGTTACGAAAAGTCATGATACGATTGTACCTACATGAATTAAGAATTTCCTGATTTTATTTGGCGTATTTTGAAAATTACTGAGTGTAAATTAATTAATTTATTTACTTAAATAGGTCGCTAACGAAGAAAACACTGGTATAACAACGAAGTAAACACCGGTGTATCAACGAAGTAAACACTAGTATAACAACGAAGTAAACACCGGTGTATCAACGAAGAAAACACTGGTATAACAACGAATAAGCACTGGTATAACAACGAAGTAAACACTGGTGTATCAACAAAGTAAACACTGGTATAACAACGAAGTAAACACCGGTGTATCAACGAAGTAAACACTGGTATATAATAACATAATATAAAAGTAACAATTCTAGGGATGTACAGGTCAATTAAAGTGTCACCTCAATTATAGGCAACGGCGATATGGAAATACGAGTACAGAGCATAAAGATCGAAACGCTAAATATAAAGAAATTCTTGACATTTTTATAATTAAGTAAAAACAGCTGATCTAAACAGTTTGATCTAAAGTATAATAACTATATAATCAAAAAATAAAACAAAAAAACTAGTTGCCTTTTAAAAGGACTATTTTGAATTTGTTGAATAAAGCGTCATTTAGAATTGTATGTATGTACATTTAGAATGTAGAAAAAGGCATACTGTACAATTAGTATTGTACATTATGCCCCGGAGAGATTCTAATGTGCGCGTTTGAAACTTTGAATATTTTAGCCTACATTATATGAAAAATCCGCTAGTTCTAAACCAAGTGTGCTTCAATTGTTAATATTGAGAAGTATCCAGAATTTCTATCCCGTTCTTATTCTGATAGCCAACTACATTTCGGGATATATTTTCCAAGTTCAGTAAAATCTCAAGCCACCGTAAAATACAGTGCCATTCAGCTGGTGACTGAGAAACATATCGTCGTCGAGGAAGCCAGTTTATCTGGATCTTAAAGTGCAGACGGTGTATACGTGTGCTGCATGATACGAGTTACACTGTGGAAAATAAATTTATTTATTTGCACATACAAATGCAATGCAACTAGCCCTTTCATTGTCTTGTGCATGAGCAGGTTGGCGAGTTCATTCCTTTAAAGGTTTCTTACCGGAGAGATGCGGGCCACCACTTCTGTTCCGGTAAGAAACCAAATAATAATAATAATCTAAAGCCGGCGGACAATCGGTACAGCACACGAAATATTTAGACGAAACAAAAAAAAAATTAGAGTATTCTTCTTGTCTATAAATTACACATTGAAATGAGATTTATTAACAAAAGGTTCTGTCCGTCTATTTGTTCTCGAAACAGCAGCGAAAATCCTCGATTGGATTTTAATTAAATATGCTAGGTTTTTGCATGTTACTCATTTTAAGAGTTAGACTCTTGAGTTACTTTTCCTCATTTAAGTTATAGTGTAATAGGCGTGGATTTAAACATTTCTTGTCAACGACAAAGATTAATAAAGTGTGGCGGCGAGTTTTTAATTCATTTCTTGGTGCCGAAGCGTGGATGTTAACGGTAGGCCTGATCCATTTCTTCGAAGTCACTCTACGATCTACGGAGCTAGGAGTATTTTGTGGGATCGGATCCGAAATGAAGACATTCGTAATAAAATTAAAGTCACCGATATAGCTAGTGGAATCAGCATGTTAAAGTGGCTTTGGGCAGATCCTACCTGCCGTAGGACTGACAACCGATGGGGTAGATGAGAGCTTGAACGCGTGCCATGTACCGGCTGGATGAGGGAGTGGTGGTGAGCCTTGGGAGAGGTCTATTCCAGCAATGGGGAGACATAGGCTTATGGTGGGGTACAATAAGATTGAATGGGATGGTATTTGCCCTCTATGGATCTGAATCCCCTTTTCAAGGGCAAATCTCCTTATTGAATAAAGATAAATCAAAATTAACTTTCTTTTCGGAATTGCCAACATGACCTTGACATTAATTCCTTTGCGAGAATTGGCTTATTATAATACATAGGACAATGACATTGGGCCCGTAAATTTGGAATTAGTTGGCTGAACTCCAATGCACGATGTTGGCAGAAATTATTCGAAGTAAGTGTTTTAAAGATGCTGTCATGACCTTTTATATTGATGGTTAGCGAGCGGTTTTGTGGAAGTGTTTAGGATATAATATGTAAATATTATAGCATAATATGTGTGGATTCAATTAATTAAAGGAAATTATTAATTGAGCAATATAAATACTGAGAGTGGCAGCAAATCAACTGTTAATACTTATCGTTGCCACGTTTTATTCGCAAAAACTATTTTTAGTAATCGCCGTTGGTAAATCCTAGCTTATCAATATCAAGCTTAAGTGGCGAGACTGAAAAATCTGTTTATTATGACATACATATTATGTTAATACTTTGCTATCTCATCGGCTGTGTGGTGTTGGCCGGTTTTAGAAAAGAACCTCCACATTTCTTCTTGTGGGGTGTCGTAAACGGCGACTAAGGGATAAAAAGCGGCTACCACAAGACCTGAGGAATTACACCACCTTTAAGACAGTGGACTCGTCATCCCGCTTGGTCACTGTGCCTTTTTAAGGCCATTGATCTCTCGTGCACAGGATATGGAAGGGGAGACTGTACGCTGCATTCCCGCATCCGCTGGACGCCTTCGACTGACCCGTTACCCCTCTTCCATAGAATACTACCTTGAAATCTACTGCATTTCCCATTTTATTTTATTTTCCCCTTTCCTTTTCCTTCTCCCCATTTTTCTACCGCAATTTATCCTATTCCTCTAATGTACATACATGTTTCGATAATGAGTGAGATATGCCAGAGTCCATTCCCATCCCAACCTATTCTACCCCTCCCAATTTTCCCAACCCTTTCTCCAAATCTCCAAAGGTAGGCAGCGCATCCGGAAGTGTGCCAACGTTTGTCATTCTGGTCTGATGTTAGCATGCATCAGGGACGTCGTCTATGGACGACAGTATTCACTTACCATCAGGTGGGCTGTATGAAAAAAAAACATGCTTGAGGAGTCTCCAGCAGTGGTCGTTTTACCGTGCGAAAACTAGCGAATTTATTTTTAATTCTCAGGCATGCTGGTTTCCTCACGATGTTATCCTTCACCACCTATTTCTATATAAAAAGTGTTTTTGCATCATTCTCTAAATAACATTTTTACGTAACTCACGAGTAACTCATTCGACTCATTAGAGTACTCATTTACGAATAACCAATACAATGTCCACCTGCAGTTTTTCAATTTGTCAGCTTTCCAAGAGCTAACGAATCTGAAAGTGATCCAATTTTAATTAGTAACTGCATGTAGTTACGACTTATAGCGATGGTGTAGTTCTTCAGGACCTGTGCTGGCGACTTTGTATCCGTTGGTCGCCTTTTACTACACCCACGGGACGAGATGAGGGTGGTACTGATGTCAGCACACATTGTCCTTATACATTACTAGAACTTGTAACTAGTATTTTATCATATATCGTAAATTTATTTAATGTTTTCTGCAATCTACTCATGCCATAAGAGACAATTACCTACTAGAAACTATGTAATAAGATGAATAAATGTATATAAAAAAATGTATTCTAAAGTTGGCCCCAAAAACCGTAAATAAAATAAGTAAAAACTTAATCAATTTGCTTTCGGAGGATTCGCTTACTGTAATACAAATGTATAGGACACATTTATTCGGGGGAATACGCAATGCGCCACATTACAAGCTAGTAAATCTATCCTGCTAAATACGCATTACACCGGCAGATACCGGTTCGAACTGGATCCGTGCGGTGTTTGTAAATGTCACGTTTCCTTTGCATTTGTTTGTGTTTCACGGTGAGAATAAGTAGTAAATTGACTCCAAAGACCCATTGATCGGTGGGGACCTCTGTTATTTAAAATTTTATGACCCCTTGGACCCAGCATTTCGTGTACTTATCTAATCATATTGAAAAGTGTGCGAGTATGTTTATCTACTGGAATCTATGAAGGGATAAAGTAAAGTACTTTTTTAATTAGACTTTGATTAACTTCACCCCCCCAAGAAGGATTGGGAGGTGTAATAGAATGAGGAAAACTCCTCTTCCTTTTATACTTTCTATCCTCTTTTTCTCAACCTTTTTGGCAAATGTATTTCTATATCTCAAAAAGTAGACAGTGCATCCGGGGCCGTGCCAACGTTTGTCATTTTGGACTGATGTTGGCATGTATCCACTTACCACCAGGTGGACTTTACGGTCGCCTGTCACCTTCTTTCTATAAAAAAGGAACAATAGAAACAATATAGTAACGAATTCATGTTCCCATAAGTTCTTACATATGGTTATAGTAAACCAAAGTTATTACGTCCACAGTTCCAGCAATACCCTTAGTATTGGGGACCGAGGAACATTGAACTAATTCCAGAAATTTGCATAACTGCATACTGAATTTCGGTTCCAAATTGCAAGATCTCGATTTTCTTCTTCGAGAGAATAGTAGTGTGAAAGTATGTTACCTAATACACAAGGACGCACCAATTGAAAACATTCGTCTTGAAGCATTGTGGTATAGGCGACGAGAAGAACCGACGCATTTCCTCAAATGCTGTCTAGCCGAGCTGAAGTCCTCTATCGACCTTTTTGCTGAAGTTGGATTTGCCTAGTTGGATTCTTCGTTTCGACGATGACATAGTCATCATGTTTGAAGATTTCAACTGGATGCTGAACGACCTTAAGGCAACATGGCGCCAAAATCATGTTCAATAAACATGTTCTTCGGGGACCGGTTGCCGTTGAAGATGTGCCACTCAAAGTTGTTGACCATTATTTTAAAACAGGTATCAAATTAATCTTTCAATTTTGTTAGATATTTTTTTGGGAGATGGAGAGTGCACGTTGCAATCTTACACCCGTTAGGTACACACGTTACCCCTCCGCATTCACGGGACACTACCGTCATATGTACTGCATTTCACACTTTTTCCTATTCCTCTAATGTACGTAGACTCCATCCTATTCTGCCCCTCCCAATTTTCCCACCCTTTCTCCAATTCAATTCTTATATCTACAAAGATAGACAGCGCATCCGGGAGCGTGCTAACGTTAGTCATTCTGGACTTATGTTGGCATGTACCACGGACAGTATCCATTTACCACCAGGTGGACTGTGTGCTCGTCTGCCACGTTCCTTCTGTAAATACAAAATTCAGATAGTGACCGCCTTCTTTGAAATGACGCCATTTTTAATAAATTCAAGCTCATTAGAGCGCTGAGAACCGTGGCTTAGTTACAGCGATTATTCACTTGTAATCGGACGCCTTTTTAAACTATTTGTTCTTGGCTGAATTATTTTTAGTCAGAAACCGGGGGAAAAATTGTTAGATTTTTTTTTTGTGATAATATTGAAAAACAAAGTCGGACGGTTGCTATTTTGACTTTTGGTATATATAAAAAAAACGTACGTTCAAAGCGTCCTTCATGTTAGTATCGGTGAGTTTTTAAAACTTGTTTATTGTAAAAAAAGTTGATTTATAGATTTTATCTTTCGTTTATTTATTAATATTTGACTATTTGTATAAAAACAAAACAAAATCGAATGTCAGTTGTCTGCGAAGTAGTAAATCGCAAATCGACATACAACATACACAAGTTCCATTAAGTATCTCCTTTCTGTTTTATAAAATAAATGGCAGACACGAAGACGTCCCACCTGATGGTAAGTGGTCATTACCGTTATTCCATAGACACCTGCAAAAACAGATGGTATGCGGCTACCGACTTTACAGAGTCTATTTTTTACCGCTATTGTATAAAGTGCCTTGTGTTGTAGCCTTGTGCCTTGGCAGCGATTTTAGGAGCCGCTGCCACAAACCCTGAGTAATTACACCGCTTCTAAATGAGTAGACTTGTCAACCCGCTTGGCCAGTGTGAAGTTTTAGGACCATACATCCCTCATGCACAAGACAATGTGCATGACTACTCATGAACGGATCTCCACCCATGTCCAGTAGTGGACGATAAAAGTGCTGATTAAGATTACGATTGTATAAAACGCTACCTGTATGTAAATACCCTCATCAAATCGGAATGCTGACTTCAATATTTCCAATGGAAATCTCTGATACTTTCAAGTATAGCGAATTTACATATCCAATATTAACGCGTCTCTCCACTCACCACAGTATGAAAAGACAGAGTACGATCGTCTATACATAGTTATAAAAAGCGATTGTCTGTCCTTCTGTGCGTTTGTTTGTTTAATAACTTGGATTGTATTGGACGGATTTTGATGCAGTTTTCAGTATTACTGCTGGATAAGTTTAGCATGTACTAGATAATTTCAGGATTTGGAGGGGGAGGGTGCACCTGCAATCCAACAGCCGCTGGGCAACTGGCCACCTTACCCCTCTCTCTCAGAAGACTACCATGAAATGTACTGCATTTCTCACTATACTCTATTTCCCAATGTACGCACGTGTTTCGGTAGTGAGTGAGATATGCTAGAGACCATTCCCATCCCATCAATCCCCATTTTCCCAACCCTTACTCAAAATCTCAAATCCTACATCTCAAAAGGTACTCAGGCCGTGTAAGCGTTTCTCATTCTGGATTGATCTTGGCACGTATCGCGGATGTCCAGGGCCGGCAGTATCCACTTACCTACAGGTGGACTGTATGCTCATCTGCCGCATTGAAATATTTCCGAAAATTACCTCTCATTAAGATTCTTTGCTGTCTGTTTACCTCTACTGTGTTCTGTCTCTAGAGGGAGAGGGAGAGGGAGATAGGGGGCGGTACAGTCGTGTTGCGCATTTTAAGCATTGATAATGTTATCATTGCAAAGTATAGAGATCTGTTGCAATGGAACGGAATTCTACCGTCTTTTTTACGGTTTTACCTTTTGTGTCTTGTTTTAAACTAGCTTCTGACCGTGGTTCTGTTTGTTTGGCCCTCCAATTTTTCAGGTTAACACGCACGGACAGATGCCGGGAGGAGGATTGTTAAGGTTAAAACTAAAGTGTACAGAAAATTCTGACTGAAAGTTAAGACCTTTTCTATATTTACCATTGTTGTTAATTGACTTAGAATTGCTAGCTTAAAAATAAAAATAAAACAAATTAAGTGCCTTTGGAATAACTATCACAAAAAATTATAATCTTAAATAAAGTACACATTTTATAACTTATTTTAAATGAAAACAATTATATTTCTTTTTTAGCTTAAATGAATATTTAAGTTTTTTTTACTTAATTTATATTTACAATGTTGGAGTGGATGCTATTCCCGCATACTCGTAGTAATTGTTAAAATTTGCAAATAAACTGGACATCTTGAGTCCGGTTGCATGTAGCGAATGGATAAATCGCGTTAAAACCGGACTGTCCTGTTGGTTGGCAAGGCTGGCCGTGATACACATGCCAGGAGCAAACACCTAGCATACTAATAACTACCAAGTGATGACGATACAATACACATGTTAGTAAGTAGCATGACAGTTACTAGAATTGTTTCCTAAGTGCCAGTTGAAGAGCACAAAATGTAGGTTCGTAAAGTGAGACTACTGGCAAACACAGTTTGAAAAATCAAACGGCTTGCGACCTACTTGCGTACTGGGTATAAAATAATATTTTTGGGACCTTTTGGAATTGGAATATCTTTGGACCGTGATTTTATCCACATAGACCATCAGTGGTGATTATAATTTTACTCATCTGGTTGGTGTTAAAATTGAAATAACGTCTTACATACTCTTTAAAATTATGAAATAAGATGATTTACAATTTTTTATGTAAATATTGATACATACAAATACAAATTGATACAATTGACATACAAATTGTCTTGATTTATTATGAAAACTAGTGAAACTGATTATTTATCACTATTTAATAAGACTGAATTTAGATTTAAGTTCAGAACTAAATAATCGACATTTGAAAAAAAAATACACAGTTTTTTTTAATGTTTAAGAAATGTTTACTTATAGTCAAGAGAGGTTTAATATTTGTTTCAAATTAATTTCATTTTAACAAAATTTATGACACTCGAAACATTTATGAGAAATCCACTTTATTTCAACATTTTTACTTAAATTATCAGACTTTTAATTATGCAACAGTCTTACTTATTAGACTAAATCTAGACAAGCACCTAACTGAAAGTTAATGGTAGTGTCATCATAAATAAAAAACTCTTCTAACATGTTCAAACAAAAAAAAAGAGTCATTAAAGCTCTTTGGCTCTTTGACTAATTTACTCAATAAAATCAGTAATTCAAAATCACGATTAAATCACAATACAATCAAGGAAACAAACATATGATATAAAATCAGAGTAGATGTTCTAGACTTGCTCAAAGATGTTAATACTTTTGTTAAAAACACAGAACATTCGTTGTCCTTTCATTTTCATATTCGGTGTTTCATATTTTGAAATTTTGAAAAAAAATCTTATAAACCGAAGCGAAGCGAGGGCGGGTCGCTAGTGTAGGTACAACACTATCAAATACTATAATACTATAATATCAAATACACTAGTTTTTGGATAGCCATTATAAAAAAAATATAAACATTATTTTATAATATTTGATAAAAATATGATTTTATATGCCCATCGATCACCACCGGCTGTCGTTGGAATAAAATTATGATACCGTGTTATCGGTCACCAGTGGAGTCGGTTTTGGTGGTGACCGTTGGGAATAATCAATTAAAACGCTTGCTTCTCACTGAAAAAATCTGAATCACATGCCAGTAACACTCATTTTCAAGGTACTGGTATGCTTTTATGCGAGTAACACGCATGTGCATCACGATCCCAATAAGAGTGAGTGTCGTGAAAGGCGACCAAGTAAAACTTACCATCACGTGGGACCGTTTGCTCGTCCGCCTACTTCAATATAAAAAAAGGTCCTTTTGCTCGACGACGGATTTTGTTTTATTTCGCATTGATAGTATTCCCTGTCGGACCAGTCCATAAATCAGTCATCCTATTCCAAAATACATTCACGTGATTCAAAGTAGCCACAATGGCGCTTCTGGTCCCGACCGGAAGTCGTTTGGCGGAAGTCAAAGGGGCGGATATTTGATTGGCCGTTTGAGCGGCGACACGACGTGTGCTGTCATAACTTTTTATAACAGAAAATGATGACCAAAATGACACGACCAGCCCTTTTATCCTCCACTGCTGGACAAGGGCTTCCTTGTCTTGTCTTGTGTCTTGTGCATGAGTGTTGTATGGCCTTAAAACGTCAATCTAGCCCAGCGGGTTGGCGAGTCCACTCTTTGGAGACGGTGTAGTTCGTCAGCGCTGGTTATAGTGGCTTTGTTATCCCTTAGTCGCCTTTCACTACACCCAAGGGAAGGGATGGGGTGGTCCTATTCCAAAGCCGGCGAACACACATGACAAAATCCTATGCCTTCATTATATGATTAGTTAGCTAAATACCTAAGTGAAATTCATCTAATTATGTATGATTTTTAGGGTAAAATTGGGTTTCCAGCAAGCAAAGCAGCGTGCAAGGACTAGTATGTGTATGCAATATAGAGAAGACAATTCATTTCCCAAGAAATCCTCTTAAATATCCCACTGAGACGTATATGACAGGTATAAGCTCATAGCTTAAGCCTGTCAGCGGTCCTCGCCTGCAAATACTTCCAAGGAAGAATTAACGTCTTGTGAAGTCTTTAAACCGAAGAATTGTATTTCTTTGACATATTTTACGCTAATATTTTTTTGTATTTGAGTATGAAATTAATTTTTAACTTTTTTTTATTTATAATTTTGGATTTTTTAACAACACAAGTCCCATCGTACCTTTGTAACCTTTGCACAACATTTATACCAAGAAGATATTCAAACACACATGTTATTCTATAAAATATTATTATACCTGAATTATCGTGTTGTAGCCATCTCATAAATTTAACCAGTGTACAAGATTATCACAACTTACACTGTATATCTATACTCTGGGAGTATGTATAGGTACTCGACTCACATTCATGTGATCATGAGTTGAAATCCTCGACCGGTACCGCTGAGTTTATTTTTAAATTGTCACTAGTTTGGCGGTGAGGGAAAACATCGTGAGGAAACCCGCATGCTCCAGAAATAAAAAAATAAAAGCTGGAGTATGTGATCTATCAATCAATTCGCACTGGACCCGAGCGGTGGATTACGGCCCGACACCCCCCAGTGATTTACTAGGGGAGGCCCGTGTCCTGCAGTGGGACGTTATAGGCTAATACACGTTGTTGTCAATAAATATTTTTTCCTTCTTATTTCCCCTTTTTTCTATGCAAAAAGCCTCGTACAGAAACAAACCAATATATTCTGAAAGTCAGCAGTCTTACCAGAATTACGTATTATATATATATATATAATATATATTAGCTTAAATATAACAGATCCCAATACTACGAATACTACGGAACAGATGTTTTTGCTCATTGCCAAGAAAACTCGGAACGAGCGTCGGTAACTTGAGGAAAATTGAATTGCGTTACTATAGCAACGGTACACGGTAGTTTATTACAATGGTAAACTAACTTAATCGATTTACCAAAATCCAAGGCTCCAAAAATAAAAAATATGAAAAATAAATGGCTAAATAAATATATGGCAAAAATAAAAGTGAGGCATGTGCAAGGCAGTCAAATGTACCTGTTGTCAATTCAGTCTGTCATATATGGCGGTAAAAAACTACCAAGTACCTACTATAGTGTTCCTTTTTTACTTTTTTTTCTGAATGGCCAAATTATTGTGGCTCTAATGGCCTTTCAAGAGTCACCGGACATGTATAGTTGAGGGCGAGCGCAGAAGACGCTCAGTCAAGAGCAAAGAGTGTGTTGTGCAACGAGCCTAAGAACTCCCCCACCGGTAGACCGGCGGAAGGAACGGACCTGGGCTTAAGGCGTTGTTTTGGGAGGGTACTGCGGGATCGCGAGTCGGTGAGAAGCGCCCAGGCAAGTACGTGCCTATACCTAGTAAAAGTGTTGGCTGAAGACCAGTGTGTGTTCACGATATAGCGAGGATGACGTCCTCGTCTCCGCCGACGGGATAAAATAACGTATAACGTTAACGTATATTGTTCCTTTTTTACAACAATTGCATTATTTATGACGTAACGTTGTTGTCAATATAAAAAATAATAGAAACGCAAATAATATTAATAATAAACCGGAATAATATTAATGATTTAATATTTAACAGGACTTGCGTTTTTGTAATTGATTTTAAGTAAATATAGCAAAGACTTTTAAAACGGTAACTATTTTTAATCGTTTATCGTAACAGTAACATTATATTAAGTCACTGGCATCACCCACGTCCACGGTTTTGTCACAAGAAATCATCCATCAGTGTATTTTGGTTGATCAATGACTAACTGGCTAACGGTTGCAAGATGCTGATCACGCACACATATGCAGGGATTTACGAACGCGATAATACGAGATAATGCATATGACTACAAGAATGTAAGTATAGAAAAATTGCGCTGTTTTGTGATTCTAATGGAGTTATCGTTGTAGATACCCACATACGTAACCACTGCTGTAAAAATACTGATCTTTGGCAATGATAACAAGAATTCTTTGTTAAAAAGATTACTAACTATTATGTATAACGTATGTGTGGGTGCACTTGCATCTGTGCGCCAGTCTCGTAATAAACGATTGTACTGGACACACGCCTTTGATTTGCTAGTGGCGACGAGGATGTGATATCTTAATAGGAAGTTCTTAATAGGAAAAGCTTAAAATTTTTCAATAAATTGCAATTGATTTTCGTGGATAATAATTACAATTTTGTGCTAAATGTTGCCTTCTTATGTATATCTTTACTGTGGTCACACAGCACGTACGAGTTTTTCCTTAGTCGATTGAGGAATAACGTTTTTTGAACTGTGAGAAACATTTTCACAAGTGCACTTCAATAACAAAATAACTATAACATTTCAATGTTGTGTTCAATAACATTAGTCCAAAATGACAAACGTTGGCACGCCCCCGGATGCGCTGCCTACCTTTGGAGATATAGGAATGAATTTGGAGAAAGGGTTGGGAAAATGGGGAAGAATAGGATCCGAATGGGCACATCTCACTCTCTAGTCTCTACCGAAACACGTACGTACATTAGGAAAATAAGATAAAGTGAGAAATGCTTTCAAGATAGTCTTCTGTGCGAGAGGGGTAACGTGGCCAGTCGAGCGCACCCAGCGGCTGTTGGATTGCAGCGTGCACAGGCCCCCTCCCTGTATAGTGTTGTCTATTGTCTATATTTATACATCGCACCTCCCAATGTATATTTCTGATTAGCCCATAGGATAGTAGTTAGAAAATGTATTAAAGAATTTAGCTCGCCTTCTGTACCATAATGTGGAATAAAGTGTTTGAAATAAATAAAAAATTAAACCATCCATAATTTGTAAGTATGTATATACTCGGGTACTGTTGTTGTTTTTGGAGTACCAACTTGGAGTTTAAATCGAATGAACTCGTAGTCGATGCTACGATTTGCAAATGGACTTCCGCAAACTATTCCCGCTTCAATTCAAAATGCGATGAATAAAACTATCAGTAAGAAATCTTAGTACAACTTTTAAACTGTTCTTTTTTATAGAAAAAAGGCGGCAGACGAGCATACAGTCCACCTGATGGTAAGTGGATACTGTAGTCCATGTAAACATCAGCGATACATGGGCTGTTAACTTTGGTGTTTACCATACCATCTGCACGTGTCTCTTTACTGCTGGATATAGACTTCTCCCGTGAACCGCCCACTACACACGGTCTTCCGCTCTTCTCATCTAGCCACTACCAGCGCCTTTCTTCAAGTTGTCAGTCCAGCTGGTTGGAGGGCGTCCCACGCCTCGTTTCCCGGTACTTGGTCTCCGTATATATCTTACACTAGTGGTGCCAGCGACTTCGTTCCAGGTACATGACCTCCATTCAAGACCTCATCTAGTCCATCGGTTATCGGTTTTGCAATAAATATGACCTGGTCAATGCCACTTCATCAATGTCGGTGACTTTATGTAGTTCTTCGGCGAATCTCTTCTTTGTAGGAATAGATGAGCTCATTCTACCGACATATCTATCGTATAAACGGTGAAATTTTGAATGTTATTTTAAAAAGTATACACCGTCGCAGTTTTGAAACTACCCTACGGATTTGGCTCATACACGAAATCCACAGAGATCTAAAACTAAATCGTTGTTCTTCTACATTTGATTTCAATCCGTTTAAAAATCTCCCCTAAAACCGTTGGACAACCAGGGCCCACCTCACTGTCTCAAGGTGCGTTTGCTTGTTTATTCCTTACTGATATTTGGTTACTTTGTAGTTAAAGTATATTTAAACTGAAGGCACAGTATTTTTAAATAGTTCGCGGGTTCCCGGATAAAGTTTGATCAAGTTTCGACTGTTGGGTATTAAATTCGTAAAACTACTAGCTGCTGCATTTATTGAAATTCAATTTCAGCGAATTTAAACGAAGATTTATTACATTGAAGATTGAAATTTAAAATTGGCGAAAGGCAGAGGAACACAAGCATTTGGAGACGTATTAAATATCTCTAAATCTAAGCGAGCGATGGAAAGATAGCTCGGAGTCTCTTTGCTGGACAAAGTTTAAACACATTAAATATGATTTTTTGACATTTTTTTATTGATACTGATAATTATAATTTGACAATTATAGTTCAGACTTAAGGCATGGCTTAATATAAATATAAATAAAACTCCGTTTATATTGTAGTTTATTGTAAATTTATTGTAGTTTTTGCACGCTGTTTTACAGTAACAACAACTGTTGTCACCTGTTTTGTACTCACATTTCCGCAAATTATTAATCATTACCGAACAAATTCAACGAAGAACTAAAGTTTCAGACATAGCTCAAAGAATCAGCAAGCCGAAGTGGTATTGATGGGGGAGACGTGTCCTCCAATGGAGACCAAGTATCAGGAAACTTATCGTGCGACGCGCTCCGGCCGGTAGACTGACGATTTGAAGAACGTCGCCGGTAATAGATGGATGAGAGAGCTGGCGTGTGTGGTGGCGGTCCGTGGGAGAGGCTACTATCCAGCAGTGGAGAGACACAGGCTGATGGTACGGCATGGTATGGTATACATATTGAGTCCACTGCATTAAGTACTCGGTTGGCCGTGTGATGCCGGTCGGCTTTTTGAATAACACCACCCCTTCTCATCCAGTAGTTGTCGTAAAAGGCGACTAAGGGATTACAAACCCACTACCATCCATAAGTGCTGAGGAACTACACCACCTTTAAAAGCAGGTCGGCGAGTCCACTTGCAAAATATTTCATATAGTTCAGTCAGTATTACGAGTACATCGTGTCATCTATACTAATATAATAAAGAGGTAAAATTGTGTGTGTGTAGGTATGTTGGGGGTAATCTCTGGAACTACTGAACCGATTGCAAATATTATTTCACAAATAGGAAGCTACATTATCCGTGTCTAATATAGAATATATTTTATTTTGAAATTTTGAAAAAAAAAAACATTTATGAGATAATATTATGTCAATAAAAAAATAAATAACGTAATACATAATTTACGAAAAAATTGTGCCGATTTTGACACGAATAGCACGGTGTGATCCACACCTTCCGATTCAGGAAGTGGATAAATCATAATTTGGCGGATAATGATCAGACGATCGGCTAGGCGTTGTGATGAATATAAATGAGTGGGCGGGCCGTTTTCTTTAAACACAGACATTAATAATTGTTATGTAAACGGGTTACTCACGATTTATTATATATATAGCCGATATTTCGGTGTAGTTACTATGGGGGTATGGTGAGGTGTTTTGACGGAAATCACTTTACAGTTGTTTTAAAGCAATGTATTTAATTATACATATTATTCCCTAGCACACTATATTGTCCTTTGGATTCTATTTAATATGTACTGACGAATCTATTCAATTAATTGTACAAAGCGTATGTATATGAGTATGTGGCACCATTAGCTAGGAGAGCTGTTGACTACTGCGGCGGCGCGGCGCATGCGCAGAACTCCTGCGCACCGAGCCGGCCGGCGCACGCGCGGCGGCTTAACTATAAGCGCCGAGCGATTCTACCTTCTAAGGTGTATTATTTTATATATTACTCCACCACATTACATAAACCGTGGTCGCGGCGCGACTGCGGAGGCAGGTAAAGGTGTTGTTGCTATCGACAGACAAATCTGTATACCCTCCGTCGTGTTTGTTTTTGATTCACCTATCCACACTGAACTTGTTGTCGTTGATTAAGTTCCTCGCACACGATACCAACAAAATCACCAACATATTGCGTAATCTACTTAATCAATAAAATAATAAAACTAGATTCCCTCCACGATTGCGAGTTCATTTACATGAAAATTGTTTTAAATTTTTATGCAAACAATTTAATTTCCTTGTACTTTTAACAAACTTTTCATATAAATGTAGGAGAGTAATTGAAAGCGTTTCCACGGGAAATATTCACTTTATTTTTAATTTTCAAATCACACTTTCTTTTACATCTTACCGTCCTTTGTCTAATATGTAGTCTCTAACCATCTTGTTTTTTACTCCATCTTTTTCTCTCACACCCCTTTCCCATACTTACTCTCTCTTGCTCTCCCATCCTTACGCTCTATATCACATAATTTTGCTAAATACGCAGTCTCAAAACTTGATGTTTATAAAAAAATATTTTAACGTTCTAATATGTTGTGATCCTATCTGGGCTCGCGTGGTGGAATATAGCTCGAAGCCCCCTAGCGACTTTACTAGGGGAGACCTGTGCCTTGCGGTGGTTGCTTTTGGTTAACATTTTCTAACTAAAAATTTCGTTGTTTCGGGATTCTGTTTAAATAGAGACACGCTGTAACGTGGAATTTTTAAGATGAATTATTAAAAAATTATATTACTTTTACAGATTTCACTAAAGTGAATAAAAATTAATGGCCTGTCCATTCAAATTATATTGGTATACATAATCTACAATCGGTTGGCACACAGCCAAGGGACATGGAGTGATTTACTGTTTCAGTGTTATCACTGTGATGTTTTGCTTTCAAAACGTTTGTGCCAGGTGGATTATATTTATTTAATTTGAGAGGAAAGGTGCACGCTGTAATCCCACAGCCGCTGGGAGCACTCGATCGGCCATATTACCCTGCACTCACAGAAGACTACAGTAACATGTACTGAATTTAGCACTTTATCCTAATTCCCCAATGTATGCACGTGTTTCGGTAGTGAGTGTAATATGCCAGAGTCCACTCGCATCCCATCGTATCCCTCCCAATTTTCCTAATCCTTTCGGCAAATCCATTCCCATATCTCCGGGGCATGCCAACGTTTGAGGGGGAGAGTGCACGCTGCAATCCAACAGCTGCTGGGCGCGCTCGACTGGCCACCTTACCCCTCTCTCATAGAAGACTACCTTGAAATGTACTGCATTTCCCACTTCATCTTATTTCCCTAATGTACGTACGTGTTTCGATAGTGAGTGAGATGTGCCAGAGCCCATTTCCATCCTATCCCTCCCCATTTTCCCGGCCCTTTCTCCAAATCCATTCCTATATCTTCAAAGGTAGGCAGCGCATCCGAGGGCGTGCCAACGTTTATCATTTTGGACTAATGTTGTCATGTATCACGGATGTCTATGGGGGACAGTATCCACTTAGCATCAGGTGGACTGTATGCTCGTCTGCCGCCTTTGTCCATAAATTTACCGGGCAACTTGTCATTGCCGTCGTTGTTGAGTGGTATGGTGGTATGGTATAGAAGTGGTATGGTAGCTTCAGCTACCATACCACCTGTCATACCTTCTATTTATGTCACCACTTCTATTTATGTCATACCACTTGTCAAGTCCGTCAGATCGTCATTCTTCCTGCTCGTAGTGCGCCACGAGCAGGAAGAATGACAGTATGACGCTTGATGACAGTATCCATTACTGTCATCAAGGTTCAACTTAAATATTAAGGTTCAACATTATGAGGGGTCTAGTAAAGTGGTCAGTGATCGACAAATCTCTTTTCCGTATAGTCTTGGCTGATCTCATGTCCAATGACCGAAATTCTTCTTGCTCGTGGCGCGCGTATAAGACATTTGCGATTGATTCAAATAACGTAACCAGCTCTTGGACACTGTTGGACTGTTGGACATGGGCCACCTTATGCCTATTGTCTCGTGCATGAGAGATGTAAGGCTTCAAAACGCCACACTGGTCAAGCTCGTTGGCGAGTCTACTTTTTTACAGGTGGTGTAGTTGTACAGGGCGTATGGTAGCGGCTTTGTTATCCCTTATTAGTCACCTTTTACAATGACCACGGAGAGAGATGGGGCGGTGCTATTCTATAGCCGGCCGACACCATGATGTCGTGTGAACAGTATGAGAAAACACAGTGTCGTTGTGTGTCGAACACACAAATAATCAACGTCAAGTCCACGTGTCACACAAAAAAAAACTAGATAGATCTTACTTAACAGTATACAATAAATTGAAAAAGGATATTGTTGAGTTTAACCAATAGCTACTTTATATTCAAATTGGGTTTATGTAGTCGGCTACTATCAATTCAGAAATGCCCACGGTGATACAAAATGTACGATGTATAAACGCGGGAAAAATGTATTATAAAAAGGTTTCAAAGCGCTCAAAGGACAAAATGGTATTTGGAAGACCAAAGGCATGTTAGGTTCGGTATAAAATTTTTGACTCGACCGTTTACCCTTGTTACTCTTTTACAAAGAATTTTGTTGCTTAAGTGGTTTTTTAAATTTAATTTTGTGGTTTTTCGAAAAGAGAGGTTAATTATTAAAAAACAACCGCGTTCGTCCAATGTCTATATGAACGCATTACATAATAATATATTGATGTTTTTTTACTGTTTTTCATTTTCTTTCTATAACCAAGACAGTTTTTTTTTCACCTACAGAAACCTTCTAGTTTAGTATGTAGGTGGCGAGTCGTTCTTGTTAATTATGTTAATTAAGTAAGATTTAAATCTGCTATGAATGAAACAAGAATGAATGAAATAGTGAAACAAGTAAATTTGCATATCTATACTATCTATACTAATATAATAAAGAGGTAAAATTGTGTGTTTGTATGTTGGGGGTAATCTTTGGAACTACTGAACCGATTTCAAAAATTATTTCACTTGTAGGAAGCTACATTATTCGTGTCTAATATAGGCTATATTTTACTTTGAAATTTTGGAAAAAAAAAAAATTGTAAAAAAAAATCTTATAAACCGAAGCGAAGCGAGGGCGGGTCGCTAGTTTACTATATATTTGCATATATACTGCATATACTGGTTTGTTTTATGAATTACTCTATAACTTTGACAGTTTAGTATCAGACTCAAAGCAATTGGGACCAGACTTATTTATTCTTGTAGTCTGGTACCGACTGCTTCGAGTCGGATTCAATTTTTTTTATAGGACGAATGCGGCAGACGAGCATACAGTCCACCTGATGGTAAGTGGATACTGTTGCCCATAGACATCCGCGATACATGCCAACATTAGTCCAAAATGACAAATGTTGGCACGCCCCGGACGCGCTGCCTACCTTTGGAGATATAGGAATGGATTTGGAGAAAGGGTTGGGAAAATGGGCAGGGATGGGAATGGACTCAGGCACATCTCACTCACTACCGAAACACGTACGTACATTGGGGAAATACGGTAAAGTGGGTACATTTCAAGGTAGTCTTATGTGAGAGAGGGGTAACGTGGCCCGTCGAGCGCGCCCAGCGGCTGTTGGATTGCAGCGTGCACTCTCCCCCTTGTAAGATGGAATGGGAATAGGCTTTGGCACATCTCACTCACTAACGAAACACGTACGTGCATTGCGGAATAAGATAAAGTGGGAAATGCAGTACATTTCAGGGTAGTCTTCTATGTGAGAGAGACAACGAAGCCAGTCAAGTTTGCCCAGCGGCTGTTGGATTGTAGCGTGCACTATTCCCCTCCATTCACTGCTGGACACTGGCCTCCTCATACATATTGTTTTGCTCACGAATCACGAGGGATGTACGGCGTTAAAACGTCATGCTGGCCAAGCTTAGCGAGTCCACTCTCTTAACGGGAGGTGTAATTCTTCAGGGCTTGTGGTAGCCACTCTGTTGTCCCTTATTCGCCTTCAATGACACCCACGGGAAGGGATGAGGTGGTGCTATTCCACAATCGCCGACACCCACACGACACGACACGCGGCCCAACATGTATGTAGTCTTTGAAAATATGCAAACAACAAAGCAAGAAACGAGACAAAGCCAACTAGCGAAAACTAGTGCATGTGACACAATGAGAAGGTGAGAAAAAACAGAAAAAATCGGCCAAGTGGCTATCCCAACACTTTTCACATGTCAACACTTCTATATATAGAATAACTAGTCCAGTGACAGTCTTATTAGTGTAGCCTAGGGCCGTGACCTTAAAAAGGGCGAGAATGAAATGGCGGACAATATTACAAACACTTTAACGGCACAGAAAAAGGGCATGGGGAAGGTCCATTTTTTTCAGTTCGGTTTTGGGTTCCGAGATATATTCTTTTGCAATTATTTCTAGGGTCATGAAAATTAAAAAAAAAGTATTATTATATAGTCACCCACTGTAACCCTCGAAATTTGTATGTAGGTGGTAAGTCGTTTTTATTACATATGTACCTGAAAGCAAGATTTATTAATAATTTTAATTCCTTTATTTCAGGCATTGATCCGTGGTAATTGTTAGTGGAAACTTAAAATCTATGTGAGTATTTTTTTTATGTACGAAGACGGCAGACGAGCATACCGTCCACCTGATGGTAAGCGGATACTGTCGCACATAGACATCCGCGATACATGCCAGTCCAAAATGACAAACGTTAGCACGCCCCCGGATGCGCTGCCTACCTTTGGAGCTATAAGAATGGATTTGGAGAAAGGGTTGGGAAAATGGGTAGGGATGGGATGGGAATGGGCTCCGGCACATCCTACTCACTACCGAAACGTGTAGTGTAATAAGAAATAAGATAAAGTGAGAAATGCAGTACATTTCAAGGTAGTGTCCCGTGAGAGATGGGCATCGTGGCCAGTCGAGTGCGCCCAGCGGCTGTTGGATTGCAGCGTGCACTCCCTCCCTCAAAAAAAAGTAAGAAATATTAAATTAAATTATAATTTTAATTAATTAATTAATTTAACTCATTTTAATTAATTAAAATTAGTCCAATTAAATTAAAATCCATAAAATTAAAGAAACAAATTAAATTATTGATTTAATAAAATTAACAGTATTATCCAATGTTTCTGGATAGGACAGTCAAATTTATTACTTAGTGTTTGTTCTATTAAATTGTTTGTTTGTGCCTACCACGAATTTTTTATCTTTATCTTCGGTATAGGTTCTGGAGCTCAGATCTTCGTTAAGTGTTGAAGGCAGGTTGTATTTCCATGATCTCGTTCCATGTACGTTATTGTATTAGGTTTCTCGTATATGAAGAAACCTTTCTTGTATTGTTTCTAGCAGGAATCGGAGATCTCCAGGTCTAGTGTTCTTTTTCAAAAGATGCCTATTTTTCATGTCATTAATTAGCAGTAATGATAGTTTGATTGTTCTAAACACAAAACTCAACCTTGTCTTCTAGAGTTCCCGACAAAAAGTTAATAAACGCTTTTCATTATCCGTCAATAAAAGATACAAGAATAACTTTCCCCACTCATTAGTAAAAAAAGCAAAACTGAAGTATGCGGTCCTCCATCTTACATTCAGGTTGTATCTTCTTCTTGGAGCAAAAGTAGACGCAATTTTTACACCTAATCAGACCGTGTCAAGTAGGTCTCGAAGCCCCAAGGCTTCAAGCGCACCGCCACAAGTGCGACGCTCCCCTCATTAGCGATACCATTCAGATTAACACGGTGTTACGAATCATGCAGCTATAGACTAAATAATAATGGAGAGGCATGTTTGTATTTTTTATATTAGAAATCGGGTCTATACGCGTAAAATTAAAGTCTTTTGTTTACATTTTATTTCTACTCGACATTTACAGAATGGGTCAAGGAACACATCGCAGCTGTAAATAACCGCTAAACAAGTAAATCAGCAATAGCATATTCACGACGCTGGAATTAATCGCTGGATAGAACTTTTGCACTTCAAAAATCCTCTCTACTGAACTTCATTATTATCCCATGTTCAGAATTAGTCCCTTGTGGCCGACTCTAAATCAAGCTCGATACGCGCATTAGAACTTAATCAAATCACATATCAAATTGCCCTCAGTCTCAATGCCCAAGAACAGAAGTGCACCTACTCGAGGCGTCTGTTGCATCGAAAACGGCGAAGGAGCCCCCTGTGTCCGAAGTCCGTAGAGACTTGGAGGTCCTCGCCAACAAGCAGCACACCGAAGTCCACAGGCTGCGAAGCCGATGGCAACTATATTTTGGTTTCACTTCAAATCACGTTATACGTTATTATCCTGTCTAACTCCCGAGCGACATAAAAAAAAACAAGAGTGTGTGTAGTATTGCCACTGACAAATGTCAAGACCACCTTTTTTTTAAATTTTGACTACCAAAGAGGTCAATTCCGAACATCTCAGGATTGTACGTGAAGCCATTGAATTAAGAAATATAAAAAATTCAATCGGGAAGATGAATATAAACTGTCGTCGTCGTGGAATTCAGTGATTAATATTCTTCAAATAAGTCCGTGGACATTGTTAGTTGTGGTCACGGCCACCCGAAAATCGGCCAAGTGTGAGTCTGACTACGGACTCGCTCACGATCGATAACATTGCATTCCTACAAAAGAGACGTTTATGTGATGTGTGTGCGTGTGTGTGTGCTGCGCTGCGTTCCGAATCACTCACGATTCGTTTTTTTTTTAATTTTATTAAGGCATTGGATATAGCATCAGCCTATCGACCTCAATTAGGGTTCTGTGCATGCCCACCGTGCCCACGGGGCTGGATCCGCGCCTGTTTGCAGCCTTTACGAACGTAAATATCAAATGTGGACCTAGTTAGATCAACGATCAAACATGTTCGATTCAAAATAAAATCTACGTCTTCAATTAAATAAATTGGCAATAATTATTTTGAATCAGGTTATTTCAGTGTTTCTCTGGGCTATTAAAGTTTGTCAATTTACAAGCTTAGTTTCAATGAAATGCGACATATGACTATACATAACTTTTTTGGGCCCATCTTCAAATATATCTTCAGGCTCGATAAGTACTGGAACAATTTTCTCGAAATTTCCACATTTACTACCTTCTGCGCGAATGTTATTGTTTTTGAAGTAAACCCGCGCAAACTAGGTTACGCTCACACACTGTGATAACACTAGTGACTCCCGTGTAAATTTTACTTTAATAAAGTGTACGTACTTTACTGTATTAAAGCTTACATGGACTGCATTTAACTTTAGTATCTAACGTTACGTTAAAAATACCTTACGAAAATAAGGCCATCTTCGCTCATCATTCGCTTGATAACTGTGATATCTATAATATCCCATATAATAATCATTACATTATATCGTCCCACATAGGCCCCAATCATTAGTGTTTAACGTACATATATTTAAATTAGACTGTTTTTTTTTAATTTTTGGAACGAAGTTTCTTTACGCGGTTTGCGGTAGGTGTGATTCGAGAGAAAATGTAACGTCACGCAAGATTTTTACCCCCTCCATACGCCTTTCTCTTTCTCGCCTTTCTCTCGCTCGGACGCGGTATAGTCGCGATTCTCGCCGTTGTGTCAGTTCGTCGGTATTCGGTAAATTTCGGTAACGGGCCGATCGCTAGTTCTCTCTCTCAGAACTATACAGATTTGATTTCGAATTACATTCGGAGTTTAAAATAATGCGTGAGGATCTTTGTTCCTGACGGGGGGATCCTGACCGCACACGTTTTTTTTTATGGAAGATGGCGGCAAACGAACAAACAATCCACCTGGTCATAGATTATAATATAATCCTCCCACCTGGTGATCCACGATACATGCCAACATCAGTCCAGAATTACAAACATTGGCACGCCGCGGGTGCACTGCCTACTTTTGCAGATCAAGAGGGATAGGATAGGATAGGGACTGCTGGATACGGGCCTCCTCACGCACATCGTCTAGTGCATGTGTATTTTTATTTATTATATTTTAATCCCCATACTTTTAATTATATTTTTATTTCAGGTGTGCCGCAAGTTTTTGAAAACAATATGAGTGTGTTGCAACTGAAAAAAGGTTGCGGAACCCTGACTTACTGTACAGTATTTGAATCACCCTGGCCAGGTTCCAATTGACGCCAAATTACGTTGTATATTAGAACCGACTAAAGCCGCTGGTAATTCGGAGATTTATGTTTAATATTATTTATTTAACTCAAATATGTACAGTATGTTCCAAAAACAACATTTAATAGAAACCGATGTGCACCTTCATTAACCGGTATTTTAAACCGGCACCGAATGTTAATCCAAAATATTTATCGTACCTTGCTTTGTGGTTGTAATATTCATTATGTCCACTTACCTGTAAAAAAAGGATTAGAATGTTAAGTTTTTATTTTAAACAATAATCACTTAATTAACTAAATTAGTATTGGTGTCAAATATAGTACAGTAAAACCGTAACCAGCTCTTTCAGCATCTACTGCTTACCTTGGGCCTCTTTATACACTTTGCCTTGTGCTTGAGGGATGGCAAGCTGGTTGGCGAGTCCACTCTTTTAGTGGTGGTATAGTTCCTCAGCGCTTGTGGTGCTCTGAAGAGCACCACGGGAAGAGATGGCGTAAACTACTCTAAAGTTGGTCGAATGCCGCACGGCAAAAAATAACAATATAACTGTGAAATACACTTTATTGTCTACGTCACTTTATTTTACGTCAGTTTTTTTGGGCTACTTAGGAGGAATAACCTAACCTACTTTGGACTAAACTATTTTTTGTGTTAAATTTAATTTCAATCCGTTGAGAATTGTGTCGTGCAGTTTTTCCATATATTTCTTCATATCGTATACGAATACATATGTATAGGAACTGAATTGTATTTTGAGTTGCTACCGACAACCGACTGGCGAAGTTGGTAGTGACCCTGCTTGCTGTGCTAAAAGACCCGAGTTCGATTCCCGGTCACATTCCTTTGTTTAAAGACAAATGTTTGTTTACCTGTATATCTGTGTTTGTCTTTGGACCCAAGTCATAGAGAATCATAGCGTTTGCCAGGGCATTATTTATTTCCATTCATCTAGTCGATTTGTAGTGATTTTTCTCCCAAATTCGGAAGTAATTGTGTCTATATCTTTGTAATACATACCCTCCATGTCAACTGAAATGACGGGTAACTTGAAGGTAAAGTGAATACTTAAAATTCCTCCTTTGAAACTCGTGAAATATTTCGCTTTGACATCATACTTGGCAGACTAAGTTCAAAAGATGTTTTTTTTCAAGTCTCGTAAATGATCTCGGTAATTATGTTCTTTTCACATTCTGCATGGATGGGAGAAATCTGCAAAGTGTAGATCTTGTATACGTGTCGCTGTAATACCGCAAAAATATCAAATAAGTTGTTCGGTATCGAGAGTAGAATCGATCTACCGATTAAATAGATAAAATTTATAGTTTTTTTTTATGATTTATAGAATGATAGACTAGGAGAGCGGTGACAGCTTACGCGTATCTATACTCGACTCAGATTCGTCATGTTTATCCACCAATCCGCACGTCCACCACGTGATTACTAGGGGCCGAACCATTATGGCCCGAAACTCCCTAGTGATTTACTAGGGGAGCCATATGCCCTGCAGTGGGACATTAAAGTATAGTGTAATTCTATTTCTAGTATATTAGTAGGGCGGTTGAATTTAAAAATGTCGTCAAATCTTTTAATTAGAGGACAGTTTCTCGAGTTGTAAAAAACAGGATGTCACTTCCTAGACTATAATGACGTCATCAAGATGACCGACGACGGTTTTTTAATTTTATAATATCTAGAGAACTACGTATGCGATTTTATGTTTGGGGTATGATATTAAAGCTATTTAAATCTAATATATAAAAAATAATGTGTGTTTGTTTGTTTGTCTAAGCGTTCCTAAACCATTCATACGTACGTACCATCATGTTTCGGTAGTGAGTGGGATGTGCTAGAGTCCATTCCCATCCTATTCCTCCTCATTTCCCAACCCTTTCTCCAAATCCATTCCCATTACTGCAAATCACTTGTCATTTTGGAATAATGTTGGCATGTATTGCGGATGTCTATGGGCGACAGTATCCACTTACCATCAGGTGGACTGTATGCTAGTCTGCCGCCTTCGTCCATAAAGAAAAATCTTCTATAAGAGTGGACTAACTTGGCCAGTAGGACACGCTCTGGTGTCTATGGTATACAACATCGTTCTCTGCGCCTATTTACAACCGCAATCACTTACGAACTAGTCATTCATTGAAAGGCTATAGATTCTTGTTCTTATTTAATAGGTATCTATTCTTAATATGGATATATCTTGCCTTTATTAAAATAAAATAAATAAAATTTGTGTAACAAAAGTTTATTATTTCGGCGTTTTTTTCAATATGCATTGTTTGAATTAAACATCTGATGTTTGATGTTCACACAATATCCTGTGGAGGTTTTGTCTTTATTGCAGCAGCCGTTATAAGCAAGTGGTACTTCGTCACAAAACATGCTGAAAGTATATCGAGGGTGTAAATCTCAATTGGTGTGAGGGACGGATCAGGGCATTAAACACCTAGGGCCTTTCTCACTACGTCCTGATACTCTATCAGAAGTCATCAGAAAGTCAGTTATACTTTATCAGAAAGTCAGTAATGTACCTGACATTCAATTGGCAGATAATTTATCTATCAGATTTTTAACAGTTACTTTATCAGGAGATAAAGTATTACGAGTAAAAAAAACTATCAGAAGGTGGTAGGAATGACCTCAAAACAATTAAACAATTATTAAGACGTTATTAAGTTATTAAGTTTATTAAGTTTATTACAATTATTAAGTTTTTTTTTCGAGGTAAGGGACTTATTTACAAAGCTATCGAAATTTTAAATATGGATCAGAACTATAATATAATATATATAAAACTGTTATGAGAAATATGAGTTGTTAAAGCACACCGGGCTTCTTTATTGCAGTGTTTTAACGGGGCATTTTTTTTTATTTTAGGAGGTCCCATATGAAACAACTAATTAAAAAATCAAAACGTAGACACGATCATGGTAAATATCTGTAGTACATTAAAAAATAATTGTCCTATTGTCAAAATTCAAGGAGAAAACATGGAAAAACATTTGTCTGGATCAAGATGCTGGTGTCTTCATGTCTGCTGGGCACAGTCTTTCCGTGGTAAATCACTGGGGGGCTTCGGGCCGTAAAAACAATCCGTACTTAAGCGGAAACAGGTACGTGCCGAGGATTAAAACCCACGATCATACGAATGTGAATCTAGTATAGATACCCCTAGATATTACTTGCCCTATATATTATTTGCTGATATATTACCTGCATATATTGCCATATGTTACTCCATTTCTACCGCATACAGGAGAATAGTATAAGCTACATGCACATTCCACAGATAAATCCGGAGATATATTAAAAAAAAAACTTTCCGCATATGTGCTATGCGAAACCCCCAAAAGAAGTAACACTGCAGATGCTGAAACAGCGGAAAGATTAAATGAATTTTTTTTTACAGACTTATTCTTGGGCTTCTCGAGCGCAACTGAAATAACATCTCTCCGCAAGTGAACGCAGCCGCCACTGAAGATGTCAACCGCAGTTGTTGACGAAACGTTTGGAAGAAAGAGAAGAGATTCCAAAAGACCTCGGCCAAGTAGCCCGGAAGATTCAATTAATATGGACACCGGCCGAGAAAGCCATAATATGGACATTCCACTATAAGTTTTACCTTACTGACATGGAGATCTTAAAATAATAGAATTCCGACAAATTTTACCCCACTAACATGGAAAACTTAAAATAATAGAAGTTTGGACAAGTTTCATTTTACTGACATGGAAATTATAAATTACAACTCAATAATATATTAATCGCTCATGGAAAATTGCCGTATATATCCTATACTTCTAATGTACATACGTGTTTCGGTATAGTAAGCCGAAGCCCATTCCCATTCTATCCTACCCGTCCCCATTATCCCAATTTTTTTTCTAAATTTATTTCCTAAATCTCCAATGGTAAGCAGCGTACCTGGGGGCGTGCCAACGTTAGTCATTCTGGACTGATGTTGGCATGTATCGTGGATGTCTATGGGAGGCAGTATCCACTTACCACCAGGTGGGACTGTCTGCTCATCTGCAATCTTCTTTATTCTTACATTATGGCTGGAATAGTTCTTTCATCTCACTAAGGCCAATTTCTTCCGACCTTTCGTAGCAATACACTGTTATTTTTTTCTCTTTTCTCCATTTATTTTTATACTATTTTTTTTATATGTACTAAGTTAATAGCTAAATTACTTATAATGTATTATTTGTTACTTAATCTTATCTTAAATCTTATATAAATTATTATACATAATAGTAATCATGCATTTTATATAAATATTAATTCTTATATCTAATTTTCATTATATCTATCTTATAAGTTATTACTGTAAGGCGGGTTACGCTTACTAGTGGGTGTGCTCGATCATGTACATTGTTTTAGTGTGCGTAAACTTGAGAATGCTTAGTAGGGTTATCGAGGACGCAACGCACACTACAACATTGTACATGTACGAGCACAACCTCTTCTAAGCGTAATCCGCCTTTCTGAGATGAAAAAAATATAGTATAATATTTATAGATAGATTTTGTGCGATAAGTCGAACTTACTTAATAACAATTTCATTTTCACAATCGCACGATAAAAATGGCCTAAAGACACTGTGTCGATAATAATCGAATTTTGCTTTTTATTATAATCGAATTATAGCCGTTGGTTTTATGTGATTGCAAAGGTTAAACGGTCTTGCAGCTTTAAATGACTTCACTTGTAGCGATTATAATCGATTATAGCATGAGAGCTGATACACCGAAAAAATGTTGTTGATACTCTTTATTACAAACTGGTCATTACTTTCATTTAGTTCATCGATACAGTGGAACGTTTCCCAAGAAACCCGTGTTGATCGTCATTGAAGGAATGTTTAACTGCAGCATATATACTTTACATACCATTCTTTTTATTGGTAAAGAGAGATAATTTGGAGATAGTCTTCTTTATGAATGGACGTTATGAATGCCGACTTCCAAATCACAAGAACGAACACTTGAAGAGTATACAAAGCGGGTTAACCAGGCTATCAGTCACATTTCACAATACAAATTGGGGGAACGAGATCTGGTTAGCCAGATTTAGATAGATCCAAAGATTTAGGCATCCTCAAGACCTTTTCGCGGTTAGCCTGAACAGCTTCTATGTCACAGGATGCAATGGAAGTTGTGGATACTGAGACTACTGACATTGGGCTGTTGGAATGTTTAACAAAATAAGTAGCAAAGAGACTACTAACGCCTTCGCTTTAAAACAATTCGCTTTAAAATTAACTTTAAAAAATTTAAAACAATTGCACAATGTCTCGTGCATGATGGATATTTGGCCTTAATAAACACCACGCCGGCAAACCAGATTGTGAGTCCACTGTTTTAGAGGTAGTGTAGTTCCTCAGAGCTTGTGATAGCTTCTTTGTTGTCCCTTATAGGGAGGAGATAGGGGTGGTGCTATTTTACAGCAGGCCGATAACACAGGGCCGAATCCATGACCAAGGACCAATATTTGTTTCAATCTTCAAACCCTCATGCTTTTTTACTTGTAATGTTAAACATTTCACCGTAAATAATTCAAATTATTGGATAAAAAAAATACATAGAAATAAAATTCTCCATGCTAGCTGAAGAAAATAGGTTTAAATGTATTTAGTAAATCAGTTTTTTGATGTTAAATAGAAGTTAAATTATAATTGAATAGGGTTGATATTTAGTAGATCATGACGAACAATTCAATTTTTGAATATCTGTAATTAATAATACTAAATGGGAAATAATTAAATGAGCAGTAGAAATACCCAAAATGGCAGCAAATCTGGAGACAATTAAGATATAGGAGTAATACGAAGTTAAACTCCGTCGAATGTGTTTATATTCTTAGTATTTCTTTTTTTTTATATACGAGGGCGGCAGACGAGCATACAGGCCACCTGATGGTATGTGAATACTGTCGTCCATAGACCAGTCCAGAATGAGAAACGTTGGCGCGCCCCCGGATGCGCTGCCGACCGTTGCAGATTAAGGAATGGGTTGGGAAAATGGGGAGGGATAGGATAGGGTGGGGTGGGAAAGGGCTCTAGCATATCTCACTCACGACCGAAATACGTACGTACATTGGGGAAATACGATAAAGTGGGAAATGCAGTACATTTCAAGGTAATCTTCTGTGAGAGAGGGATAACAAGGCCAGTCGAGTGCGCCCAGAGCGGCTGTGGATGCGTTATTTAGCATGTGATGTCTATTAAAACAGTTGATAACCAAAAATAACTAACTTATTAATATTAGATGTTTACCGATTTCCCCCTACAGTATACATACATTATAATGTAACATTTGTAGTCACGGACATAGGTCACAGGATCGGCATGCTGTAGTGACAATTGGCACGTCTTATTTGCCGCAGGGCTGACATTTGATGAGGCAGATGAGTCTTCGAATGGGGGCCACGTACTGGGAAGCGCAGTGTGGGATAAGCTCCGGTCAAGTGGACAGACGACTTGAAGAAGACTTGACGGTGGTGGTTGGACGAAAACAGACGAGGACTTGGGAGAGGCTATAGGCTGGCCAGCGGTGGCGAGGCCGACGGTATGATAGGGTGGTGGTATCGTATGTTAAAATCTATTTTAAAAACATGGTGTATAGTAAAAAGTCGTCGAACAAAGTATTTTGTTCCACGTCACAAGTTGGCGCATGTTTATCGATTAACCATATTATTTATAAATAAGTCTACTCAGCACATCAAATTAAATCGAATCAAATAAAATAAAATCAGATCAAATCAAATATATTTATTTTGTAAAATAATTGAGTACAAATTAAGATATTACACATCAAGATGTTACCAGCCACATTTCACGAGATTAAGGCGTGCAATAATTATACCTACATTATAATGTATAGTAATCACAATTTAATTACAATTATTTTAATTTACATTAATTACAATTTTTTGAGGGGGAGAGTGCAGCCTGCAATCCAACAGCCGCTGGGCGCGTTCGACTGGCCACGTTACTCCTCTCTCACAAAAGACTACCTTGAAATGTACTGCATTTCCCACTTTATCTTATTTTCCTAATGTACGTACGTGTTTCCGTAGTGAGTGAGATGTGCCAGAGTCCATTCCCAGCCTCTCCCTCCCCATTTTCCAAACCCTTTCTCTAAATCCATTCCTATATCTCCAAAGGTAGGCAGCGCATCCAGGGGCGTGCCAACGTTTGTCATTTTGGACTAATGTTGGCATGTATCGCGGATGTCTATGGACTTACCATCAGGTGGACTGTATGCTCGTCTGCCGCCTTCGTACATAAAAAAAAACAATTTTTGATATTATTCAACGATGGAAAGGAGAAATGGGATAAGCGACTTACTACAAAATGTAGACTACGATACTCGTACATAAGAATTATGGTTTAATTTTGAAAGTAAAGTGTGTGTTTCTTATACCATTTCTCTTTTCCACCGTCGATATAATTTTTTATTAAATTTTATCTTAAAATTTCATCAAATACTACAAGATACTACTACTCTTCGACTGATAATTGTACCGACATCCATCCTTGTTTATTGTTCTTACACCCGTTGCCAAATTTATTCGGTGTACAAGGCTCGATGTACATGCAACCACCACAATACGACCTGAAAGTATGTTTATACTCAAGACATTTACAACATAGCGACTTACAACATAGCGGTGACATAGCCGTAACACTATATCGATGTGCGCTTTCCTTTCTAACTAACTTTTTTCACAAATAATTTATTTTTGAGTGTTTTAGGAAACTGAATATTTGTTTTACTTATTTATTTGTAAATTATATCTGTCTAGATAATTTATTATAGATCGAATTACTTTGTTAATGTCAATGTTAATATCAGTTATTTCTGGAAGATCATTTATATAGATTAAACACAATAATGGTCCAAGCACGCTTCCTTGAGGAACGCCGAATCTATTGTATCTGTATTCTGACGAGTATAATGATAATTAATTAGTAGTATTAACCTTAGATATTTGTACACATTGTTTGCGTTCCGTCAGGTAAAATTTAATCCAGTCCAAGGTTATTCCTCTTATTCCATAGCTGTCCAGCTTTTGCAGTAAGAAATCATGAAATACGAGTACAAAGTCAAAAGCCTTAGTCATATCAAAAAAGATTACAGATGTCAAAATTCCTTTTTTGGTAATCGTTTTGTTCCTTCTTTATAACATTGAACATATTAAAGAAAGCAGTTTGTCTAGCATGCATAGCTTTTTCAAATACTTTAGATATAAATAGGGATAAGAGTTATAGAACCTTAGTTATTGAGGTCTTCTTTATCGCCCTTTTTGTATATAGGTTTAACACATGGTTACCTTTATACTATTTGGGAACGTACCGCATTCAGATAACAAATTAATAAGGTGAGTTAGTATAGGTGTCAGTTCGTGTTTTCAAGTTTTTAGAACTTTTGTGCAGATGCCGTTATAACCTTCTGGATATACTACCTGCATTCTCTGACGTATCTTATGCCTTTTTCGCAACGGCGATCATAATAATCTTTGCAAGCACACACGATGGTTGACTGCCCAGGTCGTACTGTAAATTCTCCAGCAAAAATACTATGCAAAGTCACAACGAGGAGTAACACTGTAACTGCTGTAAAATCAGAATTTATTATATCTTTAATCCCCGGGGAAAAGTGCAGGTGTTCCCCGTATGGCATGTAGCGTTTCGAATAGTACCAACTCATTCTTCCTGTGGTTGTCGTAAAAGGCGACTAAAATAGCAAAGTGCCTACTATAAGCCCTGAGGAACTACACCACCTCTGAAAGAGTGGACTCGCCAACCCGCTTCGCCAGCGTGGCGTTTCGAGGCCATAAATTGTTCCTAATGAAGAAATTAAGAAAAAAATTAATAAGTAAAAGCAACGACAACAAATTTTCCAAATATAAAGCCCAAAAATATTATAATACATTTACAAAGAAGACCGCCAGCAACTCCTTTTGATAGGGAGATATAACTATTATCCGTATGTTTTAGAAAAAAAAGTATTTAGACAAAAGATGTAGGGACGACATTCATCCCACGACATAGTTACATAGTAAAGATTTGTACGTATAAATGTCGAATTATTTTGTTTTTTGAAATTTTATACCGCCATAATTTGGAACTACATGGCTCATCTTCGAACTTATATAGACCCAAACTATTTTTATGATAAATTTCATTTCAGTCCGTTCTGAAATAAGATTTGTCTACAAATCTAAGTATCGTACCTCAACCTGACCTTTACCGTTCACTGCTGGACAAAGGTCAATATATGAGGGATATATGGCCTTCCAACGCCACGCTGCGGGTTGGACAGTGCACTCTTTTACCATAGAGGTTGTGTAGTTTCCTCAGGGCTTGCGGTAGCAGCTTTATTATCCACTAGCGAACCGTTTTCCATTTTCAAAATTTAAAAATAAAATATAGATTATATTAGACACGGATAATGTAGCTTCCTATTTGTGAAAGAATTTTTGAAATCGGTTCAGTAGTTCCAGAGATTACCCCCAACATAACCACAAACAAACAGACAATTTTACCTCTTTATTATATTAGTTAGATATAGATTAGTCACCTATTACAACTCCCACGGGTTGTGGGATAGAGTACGGTAAAAGATAGGGTAGTGTTATTCTAAATTCAACCGACACCACATAGATAAATGCGCTCTTAAACTCACCTAAATATGATCTCATTTTTTCAATCGCAAAAGGATAAATTAAGATAAATGTTTTTGAGGAGCGCGGTTGAAAATGAGTGATACATAGTTGAGACCCGCTTTTTATTGTAACCGCCTATTTCTCGTTATTGCAAAGGTTAAATGTTGCTACTTCTCGAGATTATTTTACCTGTAACGATTATAAAGCGTAAGATCAGATAAAGAAAACATTTATTAACATTTTATACTTACAATAAATGTGATTATAAAGCGTATACTATGCACTGTTCAGTATAATTGGATAGATTTATGCAACTAGGTTATGCGCCAAATTTGATATTTTTGTTTTTTTTAAACCATTCCACCCATTTTAGTATAATCTACAAGCGTTAAAAATATTTTTGAATTTTTACTTATCTTTTACACTATATTTCAGTAGTGGTCCCAGCGTCTTGTAAAATTATCTAGTCACACATATAATGTACAAAATCTTCTTTCCTGTAAAAAATCATTTTTGTCGCTTGGATCAGGTATGCAGAATGGTATCAAATTTATCACCACTTTCACTCCTAGCGAATGAGTCTACGCAGTGGCTTGTTACTTGTTTTCTCTTCTTCTTCAGGTTTAAGGTAGTATCAGTTGTCCATTATCTATTGTCTATTATCTATTGTCTATTGTCTATTATCTATTATCTATTGTCTATTATCTATTGTCTATTGTCTATTGTCTATTATCTATTATCTATTGTCTATTATCTATTGTCTATTATCTATTGTCTATTGTCTATTATCTATTGTCTATTATCCATTGTCTATTATCTATTGTCTATTATCTATTGTCTATTATCTATTGTCTATTATCTATTGTCTATTATCTATTGTCTATTATCTATTATCTATTGTCTATTATCTATTGTCTATTATCTATTATCTATTGTCTATTATCTATTATCTATTGTCTATTATCTATTATCTATTTTCTATGTTCTATTATCTATTATCTGTTATCTGTTATCTGTTATCTGTTATCTGTTATCTGTTATCTGTTATCTGTTATCTGTTATCTGTTATCTGTTATCTGTTATCTGTTATCTGTTATCTGTTATCTGTTATCTGTTATCTGTTATCTGTTATCTGTTATCTGTTATCTGTTATCTGTTATCTGTTATCTGTTATCTGTTATCTGTTATCTGTTATCTGTTATCTGTTATCTGTTATCTGTTATCTGTTATCTGTTATCTGTTATCTATTATCTATTATCTATTATCTATTATCTATTATCTATTATCTATTATCTATTATCTATTGTCTATTATCTATTATCTATTATCTATTATCTATTATCTATTATCTATTATCTATTATCTATTTTCTATTATCTATTGTCTATTATCTATTGTCTATTGTCTATGCTCAAGCGCAACTTCTATACTAATATAATAAAGAGGTAAAATTGTGTGTTCGTATGTTGGAGGTAGTCTCTGGAAGTACTAAACCGATTTCAAAAATTCTTTCACAAATAGGAAGCTACATTATCCGTGTCTAATATAGGCTATATTTTATTTTGAAATTGTGAAAAACTAAATGAAAAAAACAAACTTATAAACCGAAGCGAAGTGAGGGTGGGTCTCTAGTGTCTGTCATACAAATATATTCTCCGTCGAAATGAGTTAAAAAGTGATAATTTTACTGAGCGACTTCAAACTATCAGGTTTCCAGAGGACAGTTGGACTCCCTAGAAGTACGTGAATAACGCAATCTTACACTTTTATTTCATTGTCACTAACCTTGTTTTCTATTACTACTTGTTGGTGGCAATTGATAGGTGTCAGTTGTCATCAACAAGCGTATCAGCGTCACCATCAACATACAAAACACTTTTAAGTTCCAGTCTGGTACACATATCTGCTTGAAACTAACACACATACTTGTAACACATAATACTTGAAAAAGGTGGTACTGTCCTGTTCTTGTGAGTTCAGGAGCTCCAGTCCGAAATCACAAAAACAAAGTTTCGGCTGATATTTCGTGCGATTCCTACCACGAAAACGTCCACTCCGCCGATACATCGCCCGAACGATGTTAATTTGCGTCAAACCTCTACTCCAATAGCAACAGGCAACGATCAAAATAATAGATCGATTTTGACGAGAGATACTTTGACTTCAAGCGCCAAATACGAAAACATGGAAGGATACCTTTTAAATACTCGGTAATGTATGAAGCTTCGAGCGAAAGAAAGTCAGCGTAGGGTTTTAGTACTTCGTTAGTTCGAACTTCGGTCGGGCTCGAAACTTCAGGTTAAATGTCGTCTGACCGGTAAATTACTTTATCGGATTCATAAAAAGTCAAATTTGAAACATAATGTCTAGTAAATATTATCAAATCGATATTTCATATATATGTAAAGTAAAGGTATATGTAAAGAAACTATATTTATTTAATTTGTACAGCGCTTTTCTGTCGGTAAACAGTGACCATGTACTTATGTACTCCATAGATGGCGCTGTGAATAATGGCGGCCAACACGGTTGGTAAAGCAGCTGATGTTTGGAAGTTGACAGAACTCACGGTGATTGAATAGATTGTTTGATTATTATAAAAATTGTATAAAAAGGAATTGACAATTTAAATAATAGACTTTAAATGTCGTTTCTTTGTTTTCAGAGCAACACAATTGTTTATTAGAAATTTACAATTTCTAATAAGTTTAGAGTTATATATATATAAAAGAAAACAATAGGTATTGCTTCGCAATAGAAAATAAAAATATATTAATATGTTATAGCGAGCGATTTATCGCATATCAGAACAACTAGAGGAATGAGATTGGTTACATTCGGGACACGTTCAACATTGACTTGTGGCGACGTTTCAATCCGGAACCTTTATTTCACTTCCAATTACACTTGTGGTGTTTTATCGCAGTTCCTTTATGATTTCCAATAACCTGACGATTTCGTTCCTAGCTGGATGAAACACCACTGCACTTGCGATTGGAGGCCACGTATCGGAAAGCCAGGGAAACTAACGACTTGAAGAAGTTCGCCAGTAGTGGGGGGGATAAAAAGGACAGAAGACCGTGTGATGGTGGACCGCAGGAGAGGAGAATGGATAGACGTAGACTGATGGTATGGTATGGTTATTCTTTCGAGGACTCCTCTATTCCACCGGTTGTCATTTCTGCGACAGATATAGTCTGTCGATTGCCACTTTAGCATGTTAATCTATGACCTATATTAGTGACTAGTTCATTGTTTCAGATTTCAACCCTTAAAGAAATAAATATATGTGGTATATTAAAAAGTAATTGGAGTGGAAGGGTACACGCTGCATTCTCACAGCCGCTGGGCGTACTCGACTGGCCACGTTACTTCTCTCTCACATACGACTACTTTGAAATGTATTACATTTCCCTCTTTAACCGACTTCCTCAATGTAAGTACGTGTTTCGGTAGTGAATGAGTTATGCCAGAGCCCACTCCCATTTTATACTATCCCATCTCACCCAATTTTTTAAACCTTTCTTCCAGATCCATTCCTCTAAATCTCCAAAGGTAGGCAGCGCATTCGGGGAAGTTGTCACGTTTGTCAGTCTGGACTGAGGTCGGCATGTATCGCGGATGTTCATGGCGGCAGTATCCACTTACCACCAGGTGGACCGTCAGCCCGTCTGACGCCTTCTTTCCATGAACAAATGAAGTAATATTTTTCATTCCTTTCATTTTTTTTTGTAAAAGATTGGGTGATGGATATCGTTTTGGTAGCTGTCGCTCCGGTTCACCAGATTATTTATTGACTTATATAATGAGTTCATTAATAATCATTAGTCACGGCCAATTGCTCGATAATGATCCACCCTCCTTTACATTCCATGACTTGCTATGCTAACAGGAAATTATGACGCAGGAAAATGGGGGAAAACAACTACACAACATATACCACTTGCAGATTCATCCGCGTGAAATAAAAACTAACTTATCATCATTTCATATGTTTTTATTTTATATTAGTGACTCTATTGGGAGCGCTATATGCCAGAATAAATCCAGAATGACAAACATTGGCACCTACCTTACCTTTGGAAAATTTGGAATAGATTTTAAGAAAGGGTTGGGAAAATAAGGATAGATAGAATGGGAATGAGGTCCGGCATATTTTACTCACAACTAAAGCATTGGTACATTTACTAGTCAAACATATGGCCGCATCTACAGGATACCTGATTGGTTATATTTGTTTTGTAGGGGGACAGTGCATGCTACATTCCTCCTCATTTTGTTTGTTGCTACATGCTCATGCTACATTCACACGTTGTTGGATCGCAGCGTGCACTCTCCACTTCAATGATCTCCCCCTCATGAGGCATGATCAAAAGAATAAATAACGAATACGTTGACACCACACGATAGCGACAGTACTTCCATAGGAACCCAAAAGTGTAACTGAAGTTAAAGGTTTAAAAACAATAAAATGTATTCTTTTTTGCCGTTCGATTCGACCGGATTTAGACCATCTCTTCCCGTGGGCATCGTAAAAGACGACCAAGAGTTAACAAACCCGCTACCATCAGCGCTGAGGAACTATACCACATATAAAAGAGTGGAATCTCCAACCCGCTCGACTTGCGCGCCTGCCATGCCATGTCGTTTTAAGGGCATAAATCCCTCACGCACAAAACAGTGAGCTTGATGAGGCCCGATTTCAGCAGTGGACAATAAAACGGCTCGTCTAAATTCAATAATGTACATTCATATTCGCCTACAAGACAGTTGTCAGTCCTGCGATATGTTTTATTTTTATTACATTTCCGTTCCAAAAATAATTATACCTATCCAATTATCTAGGAACGTTCCAAGATAATATCGCCTGAGGCTAATAGATAATTAGAGTGAGAGCAATCTCATTACCAAACCACCTAACGAGGTATCGACGTAGATTCAAGATGGAGGCTGGTCTTAATAAGAACTATAATTATATTATACTAGCAAAACCCCACAGATGTTGTCCTGCCATAGAAGCCTGATGTGCTGCAGCGCCATCTAGTGGCAAGTTATAACAAAGTCGATAGCTCGAAAATATTCTCAGTGCTTAAATACCTATGTCCATTTTCATGGCGATCGGTTGACGGTATAGAAGTTGATATGCTGCAGCGCCGTCTAGTGGCGAGTTACAACAAAGTCGATAGCATAAAAACCTTCTCCTTGAAAAAATACATATGTGCCAAGTTTCATGGTGATCGGTCAAACGGTGTCGAAGTCTATTAACATCAGATATACCAACATCCATTTATATATATATATATATATATATATTATATATATATACAATATATATATATATATATATATATATATAGTATATATAGATAGATTACCGTAACGAGCCATTTACTATTGAACATGGACGTCCTTTAGCGCGTTGTCTTGTACACAAGGGATGTAAAACGTCACGCTGGCCAAGCGAGTTAGCGAGTAAGATCGTGAGTGACGTAAGCGATTATTAAAAATACGAGATGGGCATCTCGTCGAGACAAAAACTGGATTTATCTCACAGTTTCCGCTCTAACTGATTGTTTAAGTAAACTACGTGTAATGTCAATATTTATTCCGTTATATGTTTATTTATTTTAGGAGAACTTGTAGCTAAAAACTTATTAAAAGATACGACTTATATAAAAGTAAATAAAAGTAAGTTCCCACATATGTAATTAAGTAGTAATAACAGACGCAACCTGGTTTGTAAACATGCTTGCACCCACGACACGGAATCGTAGTGTAGGCCATTAAGTGTGGCGTTATTATTAATTGCATAAATAATAATAATAACGTTTTAGAGATGGTGAGTTCGTCAGGGCTTGTGGTATGTTCTCCCTCAGTCGCCTCTTACGACATCCACGGGAACAGATGGATTAGTGCTATTCATATTATACAATTTAATAATAATAATAAATTATTTTTTTATAGAAAAAAAGTCGGCAGACGAGCATGCAGTCCACCTGATGGTAAGTGGAAACGTCATCCATAGACATCCGCTATACATGCCAACATCAGTCCAGAATGACAAACGTTGGTTGCTCTGCCCACTTTTGCAGTTAAGGGAATGGATTGGGAGAAAGGGTTGGGAAAATGGGGAGGGATAGGATAGCATGGGATGGGAATGGGCTCTGGCATATCTCACTCACTACCGAAACACGTACGTATATTGGGGAAATAGGATAAAGTAGGAAATGCAGTACATTTCATGATAGTCTTCTATGAGAGAGGTGAAACGTGGCCAGTCGAGTGCGTCCAGCGGCTGTGGGAATGCAGCATGCGCACTCCCCCTACCAAACCCCTACAAGATAGGGCTCGTAAAGACATAGAAATTCGCGATACATACCAACATCAGTCCAGAATGACAAACGTTGGCATGCCTCCGAATGCGCTGCCTATATTTACAGACTAAGAAATGGATTGGGAGAATGGGTTGGGAATGAGATGGGAATGGGCTCTGGTATATTTCACTCACTATCGAAACACATACGTACATTGGCGAAATGCGATAAAGTAGGAAATGCAGTACTTTTCGAGGTAGTCTTCTGTGGGGGAGGGGTAACGTGACCAGTCGAGTACGTCCAATGGCTGTGGGAACGTAGCGTGCATTCTCCCCTACAATGGTATAAGCGAAGAACACATCCGATCCATTTTACAACATGCTAGCTCAGCATAAATGTCAGCATCCTACGATCCTAAAATCTGTCACCTCCATTAGAATTCTGTCAAGAAAATGCGATGCGATAAACTTGGAAATATGGAGATTTTTTAAATTTATATTTGAACCCGAGCTGCATAAGTTGGCTTTTGATAAGTGGACTCACAGCAAAAACTCGCTACACATGATGTATGGCTTACAGCCACTGTATAACGAACAAGGTAGAAGCGTATCTCAGTGATATTCTGAAAATAGGACTGCGTCCATTAGAATTCCCTGTCTTGAGATACCCTGGGGAATTCATTTTAATTTTTTCTTCATTTCTACCTTGACTAACATGGATATGGATCCCCTGCGGATGTTACTGTTTGTGTAATAAAAATAAACAATCAAAGGCCAGTCAATTAAACAATGTAAAAAGGGATAAATTTATATAAGAAAAATAATTCGAAATAATTAATGGAACTAGGTATAACTATCGGACACTTCACGGAAAAAGTAAGAAAAAGTGATAATTGGTGAAGTAAGGTTACTAAAAAAGCCAAATATTCCCCTTTTTTAGGAAAGGTTTACTAAAATAATCGTAATATACTTTGTTACGAAAATATTATAATTTGTTATTACGTCTAAATCCAGATCTATAGATCGTGTGTTTTTTCTCATATCGAATTTTACAGTTAACCGAAATTTACTAGTATTTATAATAAACCGAATTATCAATACATTTTAGAGATAGTCAAACACTTGTTTTAATAATCAGTCAAATAATATTACGTCCGGTCAATAATTCGATCGGTACAGTAATTAAATTGAATTTTGAGTATCAGTCGCAATTTGTTTGGTTGTTAAAAATTCAATTAAATCTGTTGAATCGTGATAAAGTTTGATCAAATTTTGTTAATAGAATATTTTTAAACTGATAGAATATTATTAAGTTAAATATTTATTATGGTGATTTTATAACACTTATCAAAGAAATTAATTCACGGGTCAGATAATTTGTTTCCCTTTTTTGATAAAGAAGAGATGGAAGAGGTAATCTGTTTTCAATGTAATATATTTATTTACTTATATATATAAACATAACAGAAGGTACGTTACATTTTATAAAAAACAATGCATACATTCTTTGTAATGATTTTTTTTAAGAATTCTTCAGCATACCTGCGCAGGACCGGTTCATTTGAGAAGAAAGCATCTACGTCACACGTCATTTTATTAATATAATTAGACACTGGTACATTACGTTGGAGGTTAGTATGAGATGGAATAGATAGTATATGATATATATAGTATATATATGTAAAGGATCATTCATCGAATTCACCATGGTGGTGGCTATATGGACTTTGTGCCAGTCTGTGGTTAGAGCACATTATATATATATATAGTATATGAAGGTTTGTATATGTCAACGAAAGCTTAATATAGTATGAGTGTGTGAAGAGAATTTCTAGCGGTTTCGTAAAGTTAAACTACTGTTTTTTATTATGACTGTGTTCCATTTGATTTATGATTGGGCAGGCTTTTAGCACAAACTTATAAAAGAATGCGTCTGCACAAATTGAAAGGGCAGTGATAAGCTGCCCTAATGAAGGCTTTTTTGACGGACATACAGCCCACATCTTACAGTCGTCGTTGATATTAACCTTTTTAAAACCTTTATAAAAGGGTGGGTGAGTAATGAATCTTATATTCTAAGGAATTATGAAGTATTTGTCACGGTTTCGTCCACTTTGAACCGTGATAAATACTATCCTATGAGTTATTTGGTTCCACGAAGTACATGTATCCCATATTTAGTAGCATTTATTGTGTAAAAGCTACTAATGGCTCAATTACACAAGGAGAGTTTCTCGAAAGCGAGTTCCTCGAACATGGGAACAATTGCTATAATCTTCTCATCACTGCCGTCGTTGTAGGCGAGAATTGTTTGATCGCTTACGAGAATCCTTCTTTGTATAAATGAGCCCTAACGGCCCGATTAACAGTACCTACACACAGTTAATTGTATTTTTTTTTATGGACCAAGGCGGCAGACTAGCATACAGTCCACCTGATGGTAAGTAGATACTGTCGCCCATAGACATAAAATGAGGAGGGATAGGATAGGAATGGGCTCTGGCACATCTCACTCACTACCGAAACACATACGTGCATTAGGGAAATAAGACAACGTGGGAAATGCAGTACATTTCAAGGAAGTCTTCTGTGAGTGTAGTTTCAAGGTTACTGTTTCAAGGTAGTCTCTGAGGTAAGTTCTTCCGTGTATTAAAGTGTAGTGTAGTGTTTATTATGTACTATGTATTATGTGATTTATTTATGTACAGATGAGGTAAGCTCGAATTAGGTTGATTACATAAATGAAACTTAGGCGAATTTAGGTTGTTTAATGTAAAAATAAATAAGAAACAAATATTAATTTTATTTATTTTAAAAAGGGGGCTGGTTACGCTAAATTAACAATAGAGTCAACGACATCTTTCTTTTCTTATTTTTAAGGAACTTTTATGCCTTGGCATATGTCAGTTCCATCGTACCCTGAACTTACATTGTACAACATTAATGTAGGTACCAATATATCAGCCCTGGTGAGGGCTCACGAATCTGTACAAACTAAATGCTGCTCGTGAATTAGGTTCTCCTAGTATCTTATGGAACATACAAACATCATTCCTGTTCAGGTCAAGAGCCCTCACTAAGGCCTCCCGTTCCTGTTGATTCCGGACACACTCCACCAACAAGTGTTGGACATCTTCAACAATTCCACATATATCGCAATTTGGAGAGCTAGTCTTTTTTCATAAGGTATCCAAACTTATTGAGTGGTATGTGTCCAGAACGCAGCCTGAATGCTAAGACAGTGATCAATGACATTTGAACAAATCCGTTACACTCGGAGATAAATCGTATCTCGTGAACCGCCGCCTTGTCTAGACGCGGTACAAATTACCGCCAGCTGCTCTCTGTGTTCATGCTGACTGTACATTAGATAATTTCATTATATATAATACTAGCACTTCGCCCCGACTTCACTCAGCGAGCTTAAGCTCGCTGATTTCCTAGAGAATCCAAGTATTCCCAACCAAAGGGAAAGAGTTTACATAAACATTATGCCTCTGGTCATTTTAGGACTGTATAACTTTATAAACTTTCCTGTTTTATATTCTAATATATACTCTATATTCTAATATACATATTATATTCTAATTTTTATATTTGGTTCAGACCCGATATATAATTTTAGGATTGTGTTATAATTTAATTCTTGAATGGAGACTACGTCCTCATTAGCCCAACCAATTCTCCAAATCCTATATCTCCAAAGCTAGGCAGCGTATCAGGTGCTGTATGCTCGTCTGTCACTTTTTTCCCTTAAAGAAAAAAAGAAAAAGAAACGTGCCGTGAAACAATCATGCGTACGACGACGGCTCGTTGAAATCCGCCGATAGCGACTGGGGACAGTGCCGTGTGGTATCGCCAACCTTTGGAATAGTACTACGCTTTCTCATGCCCTGTGTATCGTAAAGGCGTCTAAAGGATCATAAAGAGTAGACTTGCAACGTGCATGACGAGGTCCGTGTCCAGTAGCGAATGTTAAAAGGGTTGGTTACGGATAGCTACTGGATGAGAAGAGCCGAAGATCGTGTGCGGTGACGAGCCTTTAGAGATGCCCATATCTAGCATTAGAAAAACATAGGCTAATGGCATGACTAGGGTAAATTTGAGATTATTTAGTTGCCAGCCGTCGAGTAGACTCCATCCCATCTCGTTCCATCGAGTGGAGAATGTAATGGGTTCGAGGAAACTCCTTTCCCTTCCTATCCCATCCCCCGTCAGGCGGAATAAGGAGTGTAATGAAAAAAAATTCTCATCTCGTTATGTTACCCCGCGTCCTTAATAAACCACTTTCTAATCACTCTTAAATCTCCAAAAGTAGGCGACGCAGCGGAGTATGTCAACGTTTGTCATTTTTGACAGATGTTGACATAAATCACAAAGGTCCATTGGCGACAGTATCCACTCGATAGATTGATTTCTCGCCCGACAGAGAAACAATTCGATAAAGAAAGTGTGTCAAATTTTTCTTCACGGCAGTAAATCAATGATGTACAACATCGATTTACCTCCATACAAATTAATATTTACCTTTAATTTAAGCTTATCAAGTAAATGCGTTTCTAATGAAGTATGCATTACTCATTTTGCTATAGGCATATGAGATGTTTGGTAGAAAAGTCAAGAAATTTAGTTAAAACTGCAAATTGAAATCAATAAAATGAAGTTTGTAGTCGGTGAGTTATAAAATTATAAAAGAAATAATTTAAACGAAGCAGCACAAATGCCGAATGAGCTGCACAAATGCCAAATGAGTAGCACAACTGCTAAATGAGTACCATAAATGCCAAATGAGGGTCACAAATGCCGAATGGGCATCACAAATGCCGAATGAGCAGCACAAACGCCTAATGGCAGCACAAACGCCCAATGGGCAGTACAAAAGCCGAATGAGCAGCACATCAAGGGCAGCAGATTTAAAAGCGGCTTAGATTATTTTTTATGATAGGAGACTCCGTCGATTCGATGGTGACATTCTTAGTAATTTAAAACTAATTACTTCAGTTATTGAAAATAGGCTGTTTTGTTGATCACTATTTGCTGCTAAGTTGGTATTTCTTTGCTTATTTAAAAAATACGACATTTATTAAACAGAAATAATAACTTAATCTTTATTGCAAACCATATGATTTATATTTACATTTAAACATTACGTCAATTGTAGTGTTGTGATAATGAATAAGTATATTTCCTTTCAATTATAATATTTATACTATCAACAAGGACCATACAACAATGCCTCATAATCGGTCCATCCAGCCTACTCGTGAACACGCTCAGGACAACGCTGGGGCCGGCCCGTCTGTAGGCTGTAAACTTATATTCTTTATTGTTTCAGTGGTTGCAGTGTTCCTGCTATGGGGGTTAATGGAAGTAACAAGCCGTCATTGCCTTTGTCCACCATTGGCCAGATTTGTATGCACCACAAGTGGTCGCACATACTTAAATGTTTGCCGGTAAAACATACATTAAACGTATATCCATCAGCCTATATCTCTCCAATGCATACGGTACTCTCGGAAGGCCCGCCATTTTACACGATGTTACTTTCGTAACACGGTAAACAAAGTCGCACACTAACAAATTGTTCTTGATCTTTACTGTACTTATAATCGAATTGTTACGATAAGACATTACCGAATCTTCTATATATATAAATAAAAATGTAAACGTTCCTTTGTTAAAAATCTTAAATCCCCGAAATTGCTTCACCGATTGCTTTAAATTTTGACACAGCGTTGCATTCGAATACGCGCGTGTGTGATATACCTATCACAGGGTGAAAACATGCTATTTACCCAAAACAGGGTAAGCGCCATCTGTTGAGCAGCCACAGCAACGCGTGGCCGGGTACATCTAGTCCGAAATAAAAGATTATTAGTATGTTAGTATATTATTATTAAAGTATGTTATTAGGTACTAATAGTTTTATTCATTTCTCTTAGGGGCGAAATTTAAACGAAGCGAGTTTCGACAAGTTCCTACTGCTTGCATTTGATTTGATTGATTATCAGTTCGTTTTTCATGAAAGGAAAGTTGCAATAATTGCAACATTAGTCTCATAAAGAACGAACTTCAAAACGTATCCATAAAAAAACGAACGAAAAATCATTGTTAGTCTTCATTTGGTTTTATTTTATTATATCCAAAATAACTTCATATCTGATGTAACCGAAACCGGTAAAAGAGTATATCCAGATGTGAAATATCATATCCCTAACAGCCCTAGAGAAGTTATGTCATTAAAAAGCAAGCTACAACATATAATATAAAACAGCAGATATATTTGTATATATATACATTAATATAAACGAATTGATATATATATATATATATATATATATATACATTATATGTATGTATAAATAATATATACATACATACATACTTAAACTCGTAGATAGCTACCTTAAAGTAGCGGGATTGAAGCATAAAACTTTATACAGATTAGACTTGAAAGAAGCCACAGATTTATTTATTTTGATTTTAAACAAAGTCACAACGCCCTTATAAATATTTAGGCGATATTATACAGTATGCTTTCAATCCTATAGATGGGGATTTTCTAATTTTTACAGGGATAATTGTTTGTTAAACATTTAAATTTGACAAATTATTAGAAAGTTTATATGGCCTTATAGGCTAGAGAAAGGCGGGAAAGGAGGCATCTATGTATCTAAATTGGGGTGTTGACCTATCGCAAGTGAAGTAAAATTTTTACGTTTTCAGGATGTATTGTGATGGAGCCACTTTGGCTTACCGCGGCGTCTGCCACAACCATCCGCTTACGGACACGTTTTATGCAAGCGAAAAGAAGAAGATAATGCATATTTATAATAATGGAGATTTTACACTTTATTAATGGTCGGTGGTTGTTATAATCACATTTTATTTAATAATTTATTGTACACACATAAGCAAAAAGAGAAGATGTACAATAGGCAATTAATCGATTATTTATATTTGATAGATATACGTTGATATGAATTACAACGACAAATGAATATATCACCATGTAAACCAGTCGCGGCACTGAAAATTCACATTCACATACACACAGGCACACTCCCTATTGCATACACAATACTTACTTTATATCATCTTCTCACACACTCACACACATACCCACCCACCCACAGACACACACGCACACATACTGAGTCTTAGTGATAGTTCATGTATGTATAAGCCCATTCGCCCATATCATCTATTTTGTTTGGTATAAATAGGAAAATCTGTGTTTCGACAATATGTTTTATTTTGTGAATAATTAGTAATTGAATGGTTTATTGCATAAGTAATATATGTATTTACTACAAATAATTCTTATTTTATTTGTTAAAATAAATATTTTTTAAGTATCCGTTTTTCTTTGTTACCGTATGTTAAAGATGTTTAATTATACAAAACTCGTTGAAAACCCTATATCTACAGTAAGAATCGTTCGTGGCTTTCATCGTCCACTGCTGGACATGGATATCCACGCGAGATGGCGAGTTCACTTTTTAGGTGGCGTAGTTGCCCAGGATTTATGGGATAAGTCCATATTTCGAACTAGCGACTTCGATAACAACTAAAAAAACCATCTACAAAAACTAACCCATGGGTTATTCAAAAATTTTCCGACACCACACGGGGTAACCTCGCATAAACATATTTAGTATAAATACATAATTATAATCCATACATACAATAAAACAGTAAAAGGGTTGAGTCTGTATATTGACTTAATTTAAAAATAAATAAATTGGGGGTTAGAAGTTAAAGAAATCAAAACTTATAAAAAAAAAATCCGTACTTATTTCTGTATGTCTCTTTGTTTGAGCATCACGTAAAAACTACTGAACGGATTTTGATCGGGTTATCACTAATGTACAGTTATGTCTCCAGAAGGAAAACTGGTATATGTGTAGTCTTCATATAACACCAGGTAATTGAGTTATAGAGGAAAATAGAAAGATACTTTTAATACAATGACTCAAAAACAATTGGATGCATTTTCATCCTTGAAATCATCATGTCTGTGCTTTGACAGGTGTTATCTTTACAGCTGTTTTGTCCACGCGAGCGAAATGAATAAATGAAATGGATACGAATAAATGAATAATTATAAATAACAACTTATATATTATTTTACATAGAGCATATATTTAGTCATTATTGTTTTGTGTGGTTGTTATTCAAAGTCTTTGACGCGTGTATAATAAAAGATTGTGGAGTTTCAATAGAGTTTTCTTTACTGATTATCTTCTTTAGATAAATGGCTTATATTTCACTGTATAAATTAGGTTGGTAACCTTTTTTTTCACTTATTATTCACGATAACTTACTTGCATCTCATTACTTAGGTGTATTTTGTATGTTTCTTAAGTATTAACCTACTTTTGTTACAACTTTTGGTTGATGCCGCCCCTCTTCGTTGGCGTCGCAGTGGCCTATTAGCTGACATTCTTGCTGGCTGCCGCCAAGCTGTAGATGTAGATGTTTGCTTCGCCTCTCTGGGCTGGCAACGCCCTTCTCCCGGTCGACAGAAATACGGAAAATAGCGAAATTTTCCTAAACCGGGAAGCGCATGGGGGGTGTGCCAACGTTTCTCACTATGGACTGATGTTGGATGTCGCAGGGCGACAGTATCCACTTACCATCAGGAGGACTGTCTGTTCCTTTGCCGGTTACTTCCTATAATACCATACCATCTGGCTGTGTGTCTCCACTGCTGAATATAAGTATCTCCCGCGGACCGCCACCACACACGGTCTTCAGCTCATCTCCTCATCCAGCCAGTACGTGCTCTCCATTCGAGGACTCATCTCCTCCATCGGTTATCGGTTCTGCGGCATATATGGCCCGCTCACTGCCATTTCAACGTGCTGATTCTTTGAGCTATGTCGGCAACTTTAGTTCTTACTGTAATAAAATCTCCAAATGTGAAAGGCCCGGTGGTGTGCCAACGTTTGTCATTGTACAGCTTCAAGACCTGGTAAGTACTTGTATGTTGAAATTAGGGATGTTATGGAGCCCCCGCAATCGAAATTATCGATGGTCGAAATAAAAGTTTCGGATGTTTTCACAAATAATTTTATTCATTGCCGTTAACTATAAACGAGGCGAGTTTTGAAAAATTCATGCTGCTTGCATTTGATTTGATAGTTTTCCCTTCGATCTTTATATAAAAAAAGTTACAATTATCCCCTATTTAGTTTTATTTTTCTTTGCTTTCAGTTAGTAATACATTTCTTAAAAAGTTCATTAAAACATATCCGTAACGGAAACAGTAACCGAAACCGTATCCGAAATAATTTCATATCCTGTAACCGAAGCCGGTAAAAGAGTTATAGAATGTATCCGTTTCTGGATCCGAAATACCATATCCCTAATAAACCTAGTTGAAATACCCGTATTTAGCGAAGTCGCAGGCTATGCTTGTTTAAAATGATCTCACTCAATGAATTAATTAACGAAAAAAATATGTTTTTGTTAAATCATTACGCGAACAATGATTCTTTCAACACTTGACCAAAGAATGTGTTGACTACAGGAAAAATGCTATTATTTGTGTATAGTTCTTGCAATTTATGCGTGTCTGCCTTGTTTGTAGTGGTGAGTGTACTTGCATGTACAAAGAGACACATTATCCACAAGCAGCGTTAATGTGCACTCCAGTTGAAAGAACAGATATGAGTATATACCTAAATAAATACCGACGTCATTATTTATATATTACTTGCTTTTGTCCATGACTTTGCCTGCTTGCTCACTATTGCAGGATTGAGTTGATTAATCTCAATTTATAATTTTAACAACAAATATTTATAATACAAGCGGTGATCAGTGATCTTTCTCTGTGTGTGGGCGACATGCCACTTTGGTGTAGACTTGTAAAGTAGACTGTATTACACCAGAAGAAAAGAGTTGATAGAATTCAAAAGATGTGGGTTGCTAACTCGGATCTCCACAACAGACCAAATCAAGTGTACCCCTCACTGATCTGTTGCGTGGGTCCTGTCTTCAGCGGGTTTTCAGCACGGCTACAAATAGATTCCACAATCTTCACCAGACTTCCATAAAAACACACGGGCTCACTGAGACTAGAATCAATAAATTAATAAAATTTCCATATGCGAAATATTACTAAAACTAAATTAAATCGTTCCTTTGCTGTAGAGATTAGTAACAGGCGGTGAGAAGTGGATCACCTACGATAACAATGTTCGAAAACGATCGTGGTCTAAGCAAAGTGAGCCATCACAAATAGTCCCTCACTCCTAACAAAGTCACATTATGTGTATGGTGGGACTGGAGAGGCATTGGCATGTGGCAGAAGCTCGTAATGTACATTACGAGATTCTGCCACATGGCCAAGCGATTAATTCTGATGTCTACTATCAGCAATTAGTAATACTAGTAATACTGAAACAAGCACTTGAAGAAAAACGTCAGGAATTAATGAATAGAAAAGGTTCGATACTATCGAACTACGTCTTTATTTAATTTCAATGAGCTTTATTTCTTTCACAGAATTGTAGCAAAAAAGAGAGAAAATCAGGCTAGAAACACGGTACTCACACCTGAATGACGGATGTTCACAGTCCTTGGATTCTTAAGCAATACGTGTTTTCTAATTTTCTAAAACACAGGAAAACGTAAAGTAAGGCTATTTACCGGCGGACAAAGTTTGGTATGTAACTCTAATAAGATTCATGTCAGACAGACAGGACAGTGATAACCATGACACGTATTAATATTGCTAGGGGAGAAATGTTATGTAGGATAAGAGCACTACCCTCGTAGTTGTGTTTTTTTGTTGTTACTATAATACATATATTTGTATATTTTCTGTTCAGGGTGAAAGCTATCTAGTTGCTTAATTTACCGGGACCCTTACTCTAGTTATCCAAAATTTAAACCTCAACGACGCCTGTTATATTTATAATTCCTCTTTGTACCAATATATGGCGAATGCTCTGAAGAATTGTTCAATATAATTCCAACCTCGGGTTTTTATAACCGCACCTCCCGTCACAGAAGTGCGGTCCATCCGCATTTCCTCGATACGGAGGTGTGGCGCACTGTTCGGTCCAAAAATTACTTTATACCGCGAACCCGTACGCTGTGGAACGAACTGTCTCAAGAGATATTTCCATTAAGCTACGATATGGGGTTCTTCAAGAGAGCTGTGAATAGGATTTTGCAAGGTCGGCGGCGCGCCCGCATACCCCCTGGTGTTGCAGGTGTCCATGGGCGGCGGTAACACTTACCATCACGTGGGACCGCTTGCTCGTCCGCCCGCTAGTATATAAAAAAAAAAATATTGCTATTAGATTTTAACAGGCACACTTCAATAATAGATCGATAAAGAACTTATAATAGATCGAGATAAAAAGTTCCGATGAGTTGAATCATAGGATTAAATTCCATTCATTGGTTTTTATGTAAAGACTGGTATTGCTGTATTTTATATAAAATTTCTCAAGAATTTTGTAACGGATCGGGATAAGA